>CM061142.1:545470274-545856994 GCA_030789695.1 Scilla litardierei
CTTCCATAACTGAAAGAAGAAGAAGAAGAAACATGGAAAGCTCACACCCTAGTAATTGTCTCCATAGTGAGACCAATATTTCTCCTTCCAGAAAAATGTATAAAAATTGGAAGAAAGAAATAGGGGGATCTTGCATCTTCCTAAGTGAGGGTAATGCTTCCTCTCTCCAAGAAAAGTACAAATATGGAGAAATGGAAACATGAGGAGCATAGAAATTGTAAGGAACATAAAAGGGGAAGGGAAAAAGTATAGCTCGACGAAAAATGGCAATGGCTAACCAAGTCTAGTAAAGTCTGGCAAGACCTATATATGTCATTAATATATGCCAAAACATTTGCAAGGTTAATATAAAGCCAGTCTAAAAATGAAAGCTGACATAAATCTAGCAATTGTTCGAGCACATAAAAATTTTGAAAACAATATTTTGCTTGACAAGTTGTCAAAATTATCAAGAGTATTGCAATTAAATACGTATACTTTTATGCATTGAAATAAATTGTATGCAAAGTTTTTCTTACATACCATATTTTGACATAAATGGTTATGTTTTGCATTGAAGTATTTTTTTGCAATAATTATACTTGCTACAAGTTTGACTAATTGAAATTGTCAAACAAATTGTGGACAAACCATCTACACGATCACTCATGACGCATGCCATAAAACGCATCCCACCCAAATGATAGTCCTGAAGTATTATCTTGGGACGTCTGAATTGAGGATCAAATATTGCAAGTTTGTAAACTCCTCAAAAAATGTGAGGATGCCCAGTACTCTCAGAAAATATGAAGGAAAAAAAGAGAAGAAGAAGTTTCAAGTATATTTGTCAATACGAAATCCATATTAAAACTACTGAAATAAATAAATACCGAATATTCTTATACAACGACTAAATATAATGACCTGGAAACCGTACTTGAGCATTTGAATATACCTTGAAAAGGTCCATGCAATATGAAATTCGAAGAATGGAAAAAGGAAAAGTTTCAAGGATATTCGTCAATATGAAATCCATATTGAAACTAATGAAATACCGAATATTCGTATACAACTACTCAATATAATGTCCTGAAGACCATACTTGAGCATTTCAATATACCTTCAAAAGGTCAATATAATACGAAATTCGGAGAATGGAGAAAGAAAAAAATGTAGCACACATTACGTGCCCGAACTCGTATAAGTTTATACTTTGACACGAGTAATTTAGACACCCAGGATCGCTAATGATGCACTCCATCAAATCACATTCTCATAATTGGAAGAACGCGAAGATTCTTCAGAAGGGTGAATCTCCATTTTATGGAGTGACAAACAATCTCCATTAAAAATAATGAGACCTTTTCTTGAGAGTACTTGAGGGATTTTTATCCAATCATCATGAAGGGCCGATAAAGTACTTTACCATACTTATTGTTTCGAGGTGTTTTCTCACCACTGGTTGATAATTTGGAGGTACGGGGGTTGTCGCGGTCACGTGAGATGCATGCGGCCTCTGGGGTCGGTTATCCGAGCGTTTGCTTGGGTAGGAACGTGTGGATCCATGCGTCGTCGTACCGAAGGGAAGCTTTGGCAGAGTGACAGTTTCCTAGAGCGATCGGTCGGACAGGCTAGGGCTCGAAAGTGTTCGGACCCGAACGATGGAGCGCCGAAGGGTGGCTTCGGCTGGTTGATGTCTCCTTCGATCTGTACATACGAGAAAGCTCGTCAGGGGGTCAGACCTTGGTTTCGACCAAGTCCCCTCTGATGCCTAAGTCAGCACTTGTCTGAAGAATGCTCTGTGGGATCGAGTATGGTTCACGGAGAGACCAATACACGAGTCCTTAGGCCGAGCTATGGAGGAGAAACGTAAGGTGGAAGAAAAGGTCTGGAGAGGTGGAATACCTGAGACTTGGGTATTCAGGATTCGATCCCTTGGCGTTTCATCTTTCTAGCCTCTTATAGGAATCCGTATGTCAACGCCTTTATGGCAACCTGCCATCTCGCCCTTCGTGCCTGCCCGCTTTGATGGTCCCTTGAAGGGTCATGAAGGCAGACGTGATGGTGCATTGACTGGTGTTCAAGTCAGGCACGATCTGGGGAGCAGTTTCCTCAATCGTGGAGGATCAGTAGTTTCACCGACGTTGGTTTTGTGCCGCCGTGACTTGATATGCTCGCGGGCCTTTAGGCTTGGGCCCAATCCCTCCCCACGGGTCGTAGGCTTGGCCTGCTCCGTTTGGGGGGTTTGTATCAATTTCTCCCCCATCGCTCGGGCCGTTCGGCTCTTGACAGTTCGGTCCGAGGGATGTGATTTGTGTGGATTTGACGGGCGCATCAGTCGAGATGACACATTAAATGAAGGTCATCATGGTGCTGTGAACCAGGAATTCCCGCCCTTTGGAAGTGGGATTCGGAGAGCCGCCTTCAGGGGGATGTTGATGTGTGTCTTCTTTGGATGGCCTGGATTCAGAGCTGCCCTCCATATAAAAAGACAGGGTTTTATGGTTCCTTCTGCGCTTCTCAATTTTGCTTTCGTTTCTTATCGACGTTGATGAGTCTCTCTCTGTCTCCTCTTCGACGTCCCCTTCTCCACCTTTTGCAAGGTAAACCCCTTCCTTACTTCCATTTTTGTTTTGCTTAATGGAGAGGTCGTTGAGAATATGAACGTCGTTGAGAATATGAACTCCACCACCTGATGCCGATGATTTTGTCGCGGCCGTCGGGGCATCTTCGTCCCGCGTGAAGGGCAACAGCTTGCTATTCGAGGATTTGATCCAGTGAGGGAATCCTTCTGGGGCTGAGGGATCCGAGGTTCCTCCCGCGATTCTCGAAGTGGCCTTTATTGTCTTGTATTCCACCGCTGAGAGAGTTGGGGTGGAATATCTTTCTTACTCGTATGGGGTTCGGGTCCCGTTTCAAGACGAGAGGATCTTTTTTCCTGGGGCGATGAGATAGGCGTGTATGTCGAGATGTTTCGGATAAGGATTTACTGTCCTCTTCACACCTTCATTATCCAGGTTTTGGAATTTTTGCAAGTGTTCTTATGCCAGCTGATCCCGTACTCAGTTCTGGTCTTGGTCGGCTTTATCGTGATCTGTCATCTGCACGGGTCGGAACCGTCCTTGTCGTTCTTCTTCTATTTCTACAAAATTAGGGCCGTCTCTTTAGTAACATGGCTTTACATTGACGTTAGGAGGGGCAGGGAATGTCTGCTAGGCTTTTCCCAGCTGGGTTGGTCATTAGAAGAACAACTACATCTTCGTCACTTTCCCTGGGGATGCCCAAATTTTAACTGGCTGGGGAAGCTCGGTCATCTATGAGTTGGCACTGGACCTCTCAGAGGCTGATCGAGCCGTGGTTAAATTCCTGACGGCCTTGCCCAGGGGGTAGAGATTGGTCTGGCCTTTGTCAGACGATCTCCTCCTCAAGATCGTCTTGTGGTCCCATGGTAAAGGCACTTTTTAGACTTCGTCCTTCTCCTTGACTTACCCTGATTCTCCTTGCTTTTATAGGAATGGCAGGCCAGGAGTTCAACCACCCCTACGACGTGCATCAACTCATCCGTCGGGGAGCTCAGGGCTATCGGGAAGCTCCTCTAGTCATTGACGCACCTGTAATCTACACCTAAGTTCCACCTGGCGGTGTCACGATCACCAGGCGTAATATGGCCCCTAGGCTACGATTTCGAGCTCAATCCGCAAGCGGACGGTGTGGAGTTATAGTATAAATGATTGTCAAATCCCATATGGACGATGATAGTGTCAGTAGGTTCTCAGTCTATTTCTAAGTGTAGAAGTGAGATGGCTGTCGGGGTAACAGATTTGGATTGGTTGTTGTTGTTGCAATATCAATAAAAAGAACTAGGGCTTTAGGGATCGCCACTAGGATCGTTGGGGGTTGATGTTGGGATAGGATCCTCACATTGCATTAGGGCTAGGGAATTAATCCCTCAATTCGTACCACTCTCGTGGGTTAGAATTGCGGGGTATATCGGTGGCTCTCATTGACGCAATGGCGGTAGCCGTCCGTCAACATAGCGGTATAGTTCGTCGATGGATCCCCTCAAGGCACGAGCCAGGCATGGTCACGTGCCTTGATTGGATCACCGATTTCCATATTCGAATCCCTAGATACCCCTTAAGCACATCAATTCCACAGACCGTGGGCATGATCTCAGTACGGGTTATCTACGGATTCGGTAGGATCTACCAAAATACAACCCTAAATCCCCAATTCAACGTGGGGATCCAGATCTACATTTTCCCCCTAGAATCCTAGGGTTAACCCATCAACCCTAGAATAAATCTACTCACACATCACGATAGCAGCAGACAAAAACATCAATTTCACAGAAGAAAACATCTTAGCAATTGAGAGATTAGGGCTAAAAGAAACTTACATTGAGAATAGACGAACAATAGATCCAGACAAAAAAAAGCAATAATCTTCAGTAATTGATCTAAAAATCGCTACAAAAATAAGTCTCCAAGATTCCCTACAAAAATCGCTCACGCCCCTCTCAAAAATTCCTAAAAACAAAGTCTAATAGACCTCCCCTGGCCGTCTCCCAGATTGCGAGCTTTCAGTGCTGCCAAAATTGCGCGCATCACGCTTCTTCAAAACTTCCCAGAAATGCCCTTGGTGTTGCCGACCGAGTAAGCTACTCGGTCCGAGTTGTAATGCCCTGCGAAGCTACTGCACATGTACTAGAGGGGGGGTGAATAGTACTTTAAAATAATCAAGAGAGTTATTCCTAATTATTGTGCAAACATACAAACAACAATGCGGAATAGACTACAAACAACAAGAATAGACAAACGCAAACAAAGCATGTAACGAGTTCGGATCCACCCAAGTCTCCCCGACTTGTTCCCGGTGATCCTACGTCCCAACCACCCGGATCCCCTCCGGATACTTGAGTTAGAAACCAATAACCCAAGATTTAGCACTATGAAATTCTTGTGAAAAACCTTCACAAGACCAAATCATACACAATGAAAATGTGACTCCCACAACTCGGGATCACACACTTCTCTCACAACCGAGAGAACAATTCAAATATCAAATGCGATGAAATAATGAAACACTTACCACAAAATCATATGCCTTGAGTATACTTACCAAATTAGGGCAAAGAGGGATTTTGAGGAAGAAGATGTCACCAAAACGAAGCTCCACCAATATGATCAGCGATCGAAGGCTAGGATGGAGGATGGTGACTAGAATCAAGCTCCTTGGCTTGGAAGGCTCACAATCAATGAATCTCTCTTTGGAAATAAGAGTGAGAGAGAGATTCTAGTGCGAAGAGATAGCTTTAGAATGGAGTTGATTTGCTTCTCTTTGATTTCTCTAAAACCCAAAATATGCAGCCTTGGATCCTATGAAAGAACCCCTCCAAGTATATATAGGATATAGGAAAGAGAGGAGAGAAATTCGTGCAATAAATGCTCCAACGGCTCTATTCTGAAGCAGACTAGTCGGTCTAAGAAGGATCACTGACCGACTAAATTGGCAACTAGTCGGTCAGTGATTCTTCATGGACCGACTAACTGGCTCACAGCCAAAAGAGAAAGTTCCAGGCAATATGAACTAGTCGGTCTAAGAATACTTGCCTACCGACTAGTTTCACAACTAGTCGATCGGTGAGTGTTCTTTGACCGACTAAGAGTCAAAATCGAATAGGCTGAATACAAGTACAGCTAGTCGGTTTAAGAACAACTTCCAACCGACTAGTTTCTCAACTAGTCGGTCAGTCGATGTGCTTTGACTGACTAACTGTAAACAGTAAGATAGGCTGAACAGAGGCAATGATGACTAGTCGGTCTGAGAAGGATTCCAAACCGACTAGATCGTCATCTAGTCGGTCGGTGACTCTTCTTTGACCGACTAATTGATCAACAGTGCCAGGCTGAAATGAGCAACGACATCTTAGTCGGTTCAAGAGGAATTGCCGACCGACTAGATCGTCATCTAGTCGGTTGGTTCTTCTACTTGAACCAACTAAGATGCACTAGAAGCCGAGGAAAGAAGCGATAGGCTTCGGGAAAGTTTCTAATGGCTTCTAAGATAATCCTAGCTCTAAGATATGAGCGAAATGAAGATTATAATGTAAGTCCTACTCAAGGCTTAACATTCTATTCTATAAAGCTAGAAGACATTAAAGTAAACATGACGAATCGTCTTCAAAGCTTCAATCTTCACTCTTGACTTCAATAATACTCCTTGAGCTTCAACGAAGCTTCAGGCACACGATCACGCGCTTTGAGAAGTCTTGAGACGTCGCTTTTGATGTACATAGTATTTTGACGACGATCTCCATAATTGCGCTCACAAAGAGTTAGTACACGATATTTATGTTTGCTCATCATCCAAAACCAAATCCGGGGAATCAATACTCAACATTCTCCCCCTTTTTGGTGATGACAAACCAACATAAATAATAATCAATAATAATGATTCAAATGGAATTTACTTACTCCCCCTGCATTGATGACACGTTAGTTCCGTATTAAACAATAATCATACGCATCAAGCAGGCGAGTGAGATATAATATATGAATCCTATTATTGCAATTTAGGATCTCTAAATCCATTTTATATCTTAACTCCCCCTGAATCTAACATATCGAATTAGATTCATGGTAAATTGCTTTGAATTATTAATTAGCACATCGTCATTATTAATTCTCTCCCCCTTTGGCATAAGCAAAAAGAGCGGGAGGAGATCAACGACAAATACAATGGCTAAAAAAAATAAAAGCACGAGAGTCTAAGAATACGACCACGGTCCAAATGACACCAAAGTAAAATACCAAATGTAAAACACCGAAGAAAATCAAACCGTGCCAACGTGACCATAGTCGAAAATCGAAAAACGAAATCATCAAACCATATTCGAAAATCGAAAAATGAAATCATCAAACCATAGGCGAAAATCGAAAAATGAAATCATCAAACCATAGGCGAAAATCGAAAAACGAAATCATCAAGCCATAGGCGAAAATCGAAAAACGAAATCTCCAAACCTCAAATTAATTTCACTTATTGAGTTATGGAACATACTCTCCAATATCAATATTCTTAGATAAATAGTGCATGGAAAACAATTCTATGTTTTCATAAAAGCAAATCTATTTAATTCATAAAATCGTCGAACGATGAAAGTCAATATCAGAGACAAATAAATCCAATGAGAAAACCAAATGTAGCATGCAAAAGTGTTATGCCAAAGATAGATAGTAACTTCATAAAAACTTATGGCATACACAATTCTAGTACAAAATGACATCAATTGTGATATAGTCTACCAATGGATGCATTCAACACACTGTTGGGATTTCATAATCCCATGTTCACTTTCCTATTCTATTTCATATGATTTTGATGTGACAACTATTATTATTGCTACTCACTCTATCTATGCAGATGTGCAGTTTCCTAATTTATCCACGCTTGGACAATAATCACTTGATAAGGAATCCCTGCACAAAGGCATCTCAAATACTCACATGAAGCTCATCATACATATCTACGGAAATCTACGGACTGATGTATTTTTATATTTATAGATTTCAGAGCCCTGAATATGAAATCCATCTAAGTCCTAGGTTCCTAATAACATATCCTACCAATCCTTTTTCAGATAAGTCAAAATTCACGTTTTTCTGTCTTAGTCGACTAAGGCAACCATTAGTCGACTAAAAACTTTTTCTTCGAATTTTGACCTAAAAATTTCTGAGTAGTCTTCAGTCAACCACACGAAGTTACCGTTAAAATTTCAGTCAAAAATACCAAACTTTGACTTTTAGTCGACTAAGGGTGTGTTAGTCGACTAAGCCAGTTTTTATGTCCGTTTTTTCTGAAACTTTCCAGACCGTTTCTGAACGGTAGGAAACTCCTTTTCCCCCCATTTTCCCTCAGAATAACTGCCCAAAAATACTATAAATAAGTGGGCATACCCCTCATTCTTTCAACACAACTTTCTTCTCTCTTTCTTCCTAGAATTGTTGATTCTAAGCAATCTTGCCTTAGTTGCTCTTTTCTCATTTGTAAGAAGAAATCCATAGATTTCTCTCTTCTTATGAGAACGGAAGAACTTCAAGATTCTTAATCATAGATCTTTTGAAAATTGAAGTTTTCTTCCTTGAAGCAATTTTGATCTTTTTCAACATCATTTTAGAAAGTTGTTTGTGTTCATAATTGTAAGAAGAAATCAATTGATCTCTCTCTTCTTTTATGAACCAGAGAACTTCAAGTGTTGCTCTTCATTATATAGCTTATACATCTTGAAGTCTCTTTTGAAAACACCATCCTTGAATTTCATTCTAATTCATAACAAGGCTATAGGTGTTTTTCTATTTCTTATTTAACAGGTTTGAATCTCTTTTGAGATTGTACAAAGTTTGGGACACGGAGAGTGTCGCCATTTTTGTAAGTTGGTGCTTGCGGGGCAAGTGGTTATAGTGGATTGAAAATCTCTACGGGGTAGAGGACTGGAGTAGGATCACAAGGATCCGAACCAGGATAAATCTCTGTGTTTGCGATTGATTTAATTTTCCGTACTTATCATTTTATTTTCATTGCCATCTTTGCAAATATTACTAACATCTTATTTGCAACATTTTTTATTATATACACTATTCACCCCCCCTCTAGTGTATTGATCCTTACAGGCTAAAACTACATTTGGTATCAGAGCAAGGTTAAGATGGCAGCAAGTTCCTCAGCATCAAACATGAACGTCGTTCCACACAACTACAATCAGCAGCCTGAAGGACATTCTCAAGTTCGTCCTCCTCTATTTGATGGTTCAAACTACTCATATTGGAAAATACGAATGGAGATTCATCTCCAAAGTATGCATTATGAGATTTGGGATATCGTAGAGACAGGATATACAAAGCCTACAACACATGTTGCTGATTGGACCACCAACGACAAAACTGCAAAGACCAACAACTCAAAGGCCATGAATGCTTTATTCTGTGCTATGGATAAACATGAGTTTAATCGAGTATCTCAGGCCAAAAGTGCAAAGGAAATTTGGCACATACTCGAGGTAACTCATGAAGGTACCAGTAAAGTAAAGGAAACCAAGATTGCTTCCTTGGTTCATAAGTATGAGTTGTTCAAGATGCAAGACAAAGAGACGATTGGAGAAATGAACACCAGGTTCACTAACATTATTAATTCTCTTACTGCTCTTGGAAAAGTTTACTCTTCTCTTGATCAGGTACGCAAGATTCTTAAAGTACTCTCCCCAGAATGGCGTCCAAAGATCACTGCTATTGAGGAAGCCAATGATCTTTCCACCTTATCAATGGAAGATCTAATTGGTAACCTAATGGCACATGAAGTTACATTGCAAGATGAAAAAGAAGAATCAAATCAGAAGAAGAAAGTACTCGCCTTCAACACAACATCAGATAATGAAGATTCAGATGATGACATGGCATTCTTTGCAAAGAACTTCAGAAAGTTCTTTCAAAAAGGTAAGTATAATAATAAGTTTAAAAATACTGATTCTTCTCTTTGTTTTAACTGTAATAAGCCAGGACATATGAAGAAAGATTGTCCACTTCTCAAAGCAAAGTTCAAAACTTCCAACAACGATCAATCCAGAAGAGAAATGAGGTTTGATAAGATGAAGAAAGCATTTGCAGCAACTTGGGATGAATCTTCAGATGATGAAGATGACAATAATGAAAATGCTAATATGTGTTTTATGGCACAAGATGAAGAAGAAGAGGTAAGTCCCTTTAATAATGAAGAATTATTAGAACCATTAAAAGATCTTTATTCTCGTTTCAAAAAGTTGAATAATCAACATAAATCTTTGAAACAGAATAATGATAATCTCCTTATTAAATATCATGAATTATCTTCTTCTAAAAACACTACACCAAATTCCATACATATTGAGAATACATCTTCTCAAAATTTGGATCTTAGTAAAGAGAATGATATTCTCAAAACTAAGAATTTAGAACTTCATACACAAATATCCGAAATGGATAAAAATATTTCATCACTAAAGATGAAATACGATAAGATGTCTTCCAATGTTAATAAATTTAACAAAGGAAAGACAAATCTCGATGATTTGCTTAAAATTCAATATCCAGCAAATCATAGACAAGGATTGGGATATTCTCATAAGGATGCACCCAAGTCTTGTATCACTTCTTCCTCTTGTGGAAAAACAACTTTTGTTAAACCACAAAAGAAGAATCATGCATTCATTTACATGAAGAACGTAAACACTTCTACTTCTTCTACACAAAGAAATGTTACTAACATTTCAAAAACAATTCCTAGGAAACCTACTACAATTAGTATATGGGTTCCTAAGGATTCTTGTTTAAAAGATAGGAATAATTATATTTGTCACGACCCGCTTCCCTAAAATGGAGGCGAGACGTGAAAAGGTCCGCACGAGAGTGGAGCTGTGAAGCCCCAAACCCGATAAGCGTCCACAATACATAAACAGGTCCCTGTAACCACAACAGAATAGCAATAATAACACAAGGAGAGACTGAGATAAAATTCACATCTCACAAATATTGTCCAGCATCACAAATAAGTTCAACATCCAGAAAAGCCACCAGGCTAAAAGAAAAGAGTCTAAAGGCCCAGAACAAGGCCAACAAAAGCAACAACATAACAAAGTATGGGTGCCACGCACCAATAACAAACAACTGTCTAACAAAATAAAATGCAACGGAGACACTAGGACTGGTCCCCAGTGTCCACGTACTCCCCGTCAAACACAAGCTCGGGCTCGGCGTCAGCAAACACCTCGTCCTCAACGAGGTACTCGGGCTCAGGATCTAACATGTGTCACCCAAAAGAGTAAAGGGGCACATGTCAGCAAGTCTAAAAGACTTGGGCAAGGAAACTGAAAGTGAGGCATCTAGCAACCTAGCAGTTATAGTATTAAGTAATGACATGACAGTTAAGCATGATGCAACAGTTTAAAAAGAGAAGCAAGCATGCACAATGTAGCAAAAGCTACCAAATCACTAATCACTTATCATTTAACACTTATCACTTATCACTTATCACTTATCACTTATCACTTATCACTTATCACTTATCACTTATCACTTATCACTTATCACTTATCACTTATCACTTATCACTTATCACTTAGTGCATAGAGAGTCCACCTGCTGGCCAGCTCGTGGCTCAGGCCGCTTATCTCTACCACTATTAATCACTTGTCAATGGTAAACACTTAGTGCATAGAGAGTCCACCTGCTGGCCAGCTCGTGGCTCAGGCCGCTTATCTCTATCACTATTAATCACTTGTGCACTAGAGAGTCCACCTGCTGGCCGGAGTGGCGGATCAGGCCAACTCGGGGCTCAGGCCGCTTATCTCTTACCCCACCCATATGTGTCGAGCGTTGGGGTTTCCAACTCACTAAGCTCGCTTCTAGAACACGAGCCAGGAATATAATATTGTAGCGTGCGCTACGCAATCACGATGAATAATCACTATGCAAAGACATGAACAGATATTTGCGTACCGTTAATTTAAATTAAACGTGACAGGCAAAATGCAATGACATGAACATATTCGCGTACCGTTAATTGAAAGTAAACATGACATGGTAATTGTGCAACATGCTAATAGTCGGAATTAGCTTCGTTGTCAAGCTAATTCCCCAATTTGCGCCTAGGCGAGTTTCATTTCGTCGCCTAGCCTCTTTTACGCCTACAACATGCAAATGGCCTAAAACATGGCCTAAACCCTAAGTGGCAAGTTTCACTTGCCTAGCACCGGGGATGACGGTCAACCTCGTCACACGGATGCTATCTACGAGGAAATCGCTGTTTAGGGGGAAACAAACACCAAACACATGAAATTAATTAGGGTTTCACCAAAATTATAAATAAGTTATAAAAACAACGGTAGATCGATCTCTTACCGAGAGGAGACGGAAGGAACACTCCAGGGAACCCTAGGATCAAATCTGGAGAAGATTGGAGAAGATTGGGGAAACTAGGGTTTTGGGGGATTTGGGGATTTGATGGGTTTTGGTGAGATTTTGGGGAAGATGAGAGGTAGATAGGGTAGATGGATGGTTTGGATGATGGATTTAGGGCTTGGAATGAAGCAATGGAGCTTGGAGGAAGGTGGGGGATCAATGGGGGCGATTTTAGGGTTTAGGGTCGAGTTGGAGGGGAAGAAAACGTTTGGGTTGGGTATTTATAGGCTAGGCTGGCGGCTAGGGCAAAACTAGGGTTTACAGCACTAGTTAGTCGGTCAAAGAACAACCACTGACCGACTAGTTTGACAACTAGTCGGTCGGTCGACCAACGCAGACCGACTAAGTGTAAACAGTAGCTACAGGTGAAATTAGGATTCTAGAGTTAGTCGGTCCATGAACAAATACTGACCGACTAGTTTGGCAACTAGTCGGTCGATGAACGTTCTTAGACCGACTAAGAGTAAACAGTAACTGATACAAAAATAATTTGATGAGTTAGTCGGTTCAAGAAGCATTGCTGACCGACTAGTTTGCAACCTAGTCGGTCAACCAACGTTCTTAGACCGACTAACGATAAACAGTAACTCCTGAGAAATTTAGAAAGCTAACTAGTCGGTCCAAGAAGGATTGCCGACCGACTGGATCGTCATCTAGTCGGTCGGTGGCCCTTCTTACACCGGCTAATGAGCACAGAAAGTACCGATACGGAGCGCGGGGCCCCGGGATCGATTCCTAAGACTCCTAGGCTTGATCTAATAGTTAGATACGACCGTTATGAAGCCCGTCACGAGTGACAAACTTCGAAATCGACAATCCTAAGAAAGAAGCGAGAAAATACGACGAATCGATCGAAAATGAAAACTACGGAGACGAAAACCACACAAGAGAAGAAAATCCACCAAAACATATATTATAATACATAAAATCCAGATACATGAAAAGCAGTCGTTACATCCTCCCCAACTTAAGAAAAATTCCGTCCTCGGAATTTCCAAAACTCACGAGTCCGGAAACAAAAGTGGAAAACGCTCTCGCATATCATCCTCATTCTCCCAAGTAGACTCTCCAGGTGAACCGTGTCGCCACATCACCCTCACAAGATTAACAATCTTGTTCCGAAGCGATTTCTGACGCCTGTCCAGAATCTGCACTGGATGCCGGTCATACGTCATATCGGGGCGAACGGTAATCTCCGAAAAATCCACCGCATGAGACGGATCGCTAATGTATCGACGAAGCTGCGACACATGGAAAACATTGTGAACTCCTTCCAAAGACGGCGGCAAGGCCAAGCGATAAGCTACCTCGCCAACCCTCTCCAAAACGTCAAACGGTCCAATGTATCGCGGGCTCAACTTTCCACGCTTCCCAAAACGAATCACACCACGATTCGGGGAAATCTTCAAGAACACATGGTCACCCGGCTGAAACTCCAAAGGACGACGTTTAGCATCCGCCCAATGCTTAAAACGGTCCTGAGCAATTCTCAACCTCTCCCGAATATTCCTGACGATATCCACGGCCTCCACAATCATCTCAGGTCCCAACAACTCCCGATCACCAACGTCATCCCAACTCAATGGCGATCGACATTTCCTCCCATAAAGAGCGGCGAAAGGCGCCATGCCAATACTCGCCTGGAAGCTGTTGTTGTAAGAGAACTCCACCAAGTGTAGATGGTCCTCCCACGAACCCTTGAAATCCAACATGCACGCCCTCAGCATGTCTTCCAAAATCTGAATCGTCCTCTCGGACTGGCCATCCGTCTGCGGATGGTACGCCGTGCTGAAACTCAGACGCGTACCCAAGCTCTTCTGCAAACTCTGCCAGAACTGAGATGTGAACCTCGTGTCTCTGTCAGACACGATACTCACGGGGACTCCGTGAAGTCGCACAACTTCCTGCACGATTCACGTTACATCACTATCCAAACTAGGAAAAGGAATTAAAGACGGAGAGTAAAAGAATTTTACCTCCATATATCTCCTTGCTAGCGCCTCAGTGGACTGTCCCACTCGGAACGGAATAAAGTGCGCAGATTTGGTCAATCGATCCACGATCACCCAAATCGCGTCATTCTGCTTCGGACTCCGAGGTAGTCCAGTCACGAAATCCATAGTGATGTATTGCCACTTCCACTCCGGAATCGGAAGCGGCTGTAGCAACCCGGCCGAACGCTGATGCTCCGCCTTCACTTGCTGGCAAACCAAGCACTTGGCTACACTCCGAGCCACGCTCCTCTTCATACCATGCCACCAATAATTCAGACGAAGATCCTGGTACATCTTGGTGCCACCAGGATGCACAGAATACGGTGAACTGTGTGCCTCCACCATCAGCTCCTCTCTGATATCCCCAGCAGGCACACACAACCTGGCTCCAAACCTCAGCGAGCCATCCTCATGAATCAAGAAGTCAGTCCGCAGACCGGCTTCCACCATCTCCCGAATCCTCACCAGCTTCGGATCCTCAGCCTGGCCAGCCTTAATCCGATCCACGATCGTCGACTGTACCTGCATGTACATCAACGAAGAAGCCTCCCCAGGAAGAACAATTTCCACTCCAGACTCGCAAAAAATCCTGCTGCAATCTCCACTGCGAGGTCAAAATCATCACCGCTGGCAGCCTACTCAAAGCATCTGGAACCACATTCACCTTGCCAGGGTGATACTGCAAATCAATATCATAATCCGCCATAAGCTCCAACCATCGACGCTGTCGCATGTTGAGCTCCTTCTGAGTGAAAATATACTTCAAGCTTTTGTGATCGGTGAAAATCTTCACTTTCTCACTCAGCAAGAAGTGCCTCCAAATCTTAAGAGCAAACACAACGGCAGCCAACTCCAAATCATGCGTCGGATAATTCTTCTCATGAACCTTAAGCTGACGAGACGCATACGCCACCACATGCCCATGCTGATGCAACACACAACCGAGACCCTTGCCGGAAGCATCGCAAAAGATCTCAAATCCACCGCTGCGATCAGGCACAACCAAAATAGGGGCAGTCGTCAACCTCTCCTTCAGAATACCGAAAGCACTCCCACAATCACCCGACCAAACATAAGCAACATCCTTCCGCGTCAACCTGGTCATCGGCTCAGCAATACGAGAAAAGTCCTTAATGAATCGCCGATAATAACCAGCAAGTCCGAGAAAACTCTGAATCTCAGACGCAGACGACGGAACAGGCCACTCCCTGATGGCCCTAATCTTCTCGGGATCCACAGAAATACCACCTCCAGACACCACATGCCCCAGAAAAGCAACTCGATCCAGCCAAAACTCGCACTTCGAAAACTTAGCATACAAACGATGCCTCCTCAAAATCTCCAACACCGTCCTCAAGTGCGAGGCATGCTCTTCCTCCGACTTTGAATAGATCAGAATGTCGTCAATAAAGATAACGACAAACTTATCCAAAAAGTCGTAGAAAATCAGGTTCATCAGATTCATGAAAACTGCGGGCGCGTTAGTTACGCCAAATGGCATAACCACGAACTCATAGTGTCCATACTTCGTCCTGAACGCTGTCTTCGGAACATCTCCCTTCTTCACCTTCAACTGATGGTAACCACTCCTCAAATCCAACTTAGAAAACACCCTCGAACCTCCAAGCTGATCAAAGATATCATCGATGCGAGGCAACGGGTATTTATTCTTAATGGTCACCGCATTCAACTCCCGATAGTCCACGCACATGCGACGCGAACTATCCTTCTTCTTAACCAACAACACCGGTGCTCCCCACGGAGACACACTAGGATTAATATAACCCTTCTGCAAAAGCTCATCCAACTGCTTCCGCAACTCTTCCAACTCTGCAGGTGCCATACGATACGGCGCCTTCGAAATCGGCTGCGCACCTGGAACAAGATCGATAGAAAATTCCAAAGCTCGATCAGGCGGCAACCCAGACATCTCCTCGGGAAAGACGTCGCCAAAATCACGCACCACAGCTGGCCACTCCAGCTCCATCTGCATAGCCACAGCCTCCACCGGCCTGGCCCGAAATCTGACAGGACCAAGCGAACTGCTACCACGACTGAACTCAAATACTGGATGTCCGGGAATCTCGAACACCACCTTCTTCCTCCGACAGTCGATCGTAGCATAGAAGCTCGCAAGCCAGTCCATCCCAAGAACTGCATCATAGTTGATGATGTCGTGGACAATGAAATCAGCAAAAAGCTCATGTCCACAGACCACCAACGAGCAAGAATTGCAACCACGATGCACCGAGACCACACCATTCCCTGTAACGATATTCCAACTCTTGGGGAGAGGGGACGTCGACAAGGAATGCCTCTCCACGAAGCTCCGAGAAATAATGCACATCGATGCACCAGAGTCAAAGAGGACTCGTGCAGGAAATGTGCACACCAAAATCACACCTAATCAATCAATTAACAATCAAACCCTAGTCTAGCAAACAAGCAAGTTCAAGCAAACAACATAATCTAGCAATCAAGACCAAATAGGAAAGTAATAGCTAGAATGAGGATTACCTGCGATAACCTCATCCACAGCTTCGCTCTCCGCAGCGGTCATCAGAAAAGCCTGCCTCCTCGGCGGAGCAGCCTGCTGAAAAGCCTGCCTCTGCGGAACAAGAGCTGCTCCACGTCCAGCAGGAACAGACGCTCGCTGCTGCAACGGCTGGGCAGCAATAGGTGCCTTCCAAGGCTGCTTCAACCTCGGGCACTCCCTGAGAGCATGGGCAGGATCTCCGCAGGCGATACATTGCCCCAAGAACCTCCTACACGATTCCTTGACATGGCCCTCCTTGCCACAAAAATGGCAAGTCCTCCGAGCAGGCCCTACTGGCCTCTTAAAATGAACAGGCTGGTTCGGCCTGAATCCAGGCCTAACCACAGCTCTCGCCTGTTCCACAGGCCTCTTCCCAGCACCAACCACAGATCCTCTCCTCTGGTTCACGAGCAGCTCCTGCCTCTTGGCAGCTACTAGAACCTTCTGATAAGATTCCCGGTCAGAGGAGGTCACAAAGCTCTGGAGCTCCGAAGCAAGCCCCTGCAGGAACCTCTGAGCTCTCTCCTCAGCGTCCTGCACCATCTTCGGCGCAAACCGACTAAGCCTCATGAACTCCTGGTGGTACATGTCCACCGACGAGTTCCCCTGCTTCAGATCGATAAAACGCTGCAGCATCTCCTCCTTGGCAGCCTTCGGGAAGAACTCACCCTCAAATCTGGCTTTGAAGGTAGCCCAAGCTATCGGCTCCACCAACAACTTCTCTTCAGCATCCCACCAATTCCTGGCGTTATCCTTCAGCTGCCTCTTCGCCAAATCAACCCATCCAGCCGGGGTGATCTTGGCCATCTTCAGATTGTCCTCGACGTTCCGAATCCACTCATCGGCCGCCAGAGGACCCTTAGAACCATCAAAATATGCGGGACCCAGCTCCCGAAATTGCTTCGCTCCTGGCTCAGAGCGAGGGGCATCCGGAAGAACCCGGGCAGCTCGAGCAGGTGGAGCATTCTGGACTTGCAAAAGCACGCCCTGCTGCACTTGCATCATCTGGATCATCATCCGCATCATCTCACCGCTGGTGGGTTCCCGCTCAGGCTCCTCATCATGAGGGAGCGCACCACTGCCCCCACCACGGGTGAAACGTCTTCCTGCCATCTAGTGACACGGAAAACAAATCAGATTAGACTCATAGCTTATGACTCGAACGTCGAACTTAGTTTATTGGACATTCTAATGTTATTATCGCTATTCCAAAAATCGCAGTTACAGAAGAGGACCTGCATAGGCCACCACTAAAACCTGTCACGACCCGCTTCCCTAAAATGGAGGCGAGACGTGAAAAGGTCCGCACGAGAGTGGAGCTGTGAAGCCCCAAACCCGATAAGCGTCCACAATACATAAACAGGTCCCTGTAACCACAACAGAATAGCAATAATAACACAAGGAGAGACTGAGATAAAATTCACATCTCACAAATATTGTCCAGCATCACAAATAAGTTCAACATCCAGAAAAGCCACCAGGCTAAAAGAAAAGAGTCTAAAGGCCCAGAACAAGGCCAACAAAAGCAACAACATAACAAAGTATGGGTGCCACGCACCAATAACAAACAACTGTCTAACAAAATAAAATGCAACGGAGACACTAGGACTGGTCCCCAGTGTCCACGTACTCCCCGTCAAACACAAGCTCGGGCTCGGCGTCAGCAAACACCTCGTCCTCAACGAGGTACTCGGGCTCAGGATCTAACATGTGTCACCCAAAAGAGTAAAGGGGCACATGTCAGCAAGTCTAAAAGACTTGGGCAAGGAAACTGAAAGTGAGGCATCTAGCAACCTAGCAGTTATAGTATTAAGTAATGACATGACAGTTAAGCATGATGCAACAGTTTAAAAAGAGAAGCAAGCATGCACAATGTAGCAAAAGCTACCAAATCACTAATCACTTATCATTTAACACTTATCACTTATCACTTATCACTTATCACTTATCACTTATCACTTATCACTTATCACTTATCACTTATCACTTATCACTTATCACTTATCACTTATCACTTATCACTTATCACTTATCACTTATCACTTAGTGCATAGAGAGTCCACCTGCTGGCCAGCTCGTGGCTCAGGCCGCTTATCTCTACCACTATTAATCACTTGTCAATGGTAAACACTTAGTGCATAGAGAGTCCACCTACTGGCCAGCTCGTGGCTCAGGCCGCTTATCTCTATCACTATTAATCACTTGTGCACTAGAGAGTCCACCTGCTGGCCGGAGTGGCGGATCAGGCCAACTCGGGGCTCAGGCCGCTTATCTCTTACCCCACCCATATGTGTCGAGCGTTGGGGTTTCCAACTCACTAAGCTCGCTTCTGGAACACGAGCCAGGAATATAATATTGTAGCGTGCGCTACGCAATCACGATGAATAATCACTATGCAAAGACATGAACAGATATTTGCGTACCGTTAATTTAAATTAAACGTGACAGGCAAAATGCAATGACATGAACATATTCGCGTACCGTTAATTGAAAGTAAACATGACATGGTAATTGTGCAACATGCTAATAGTCGGAATTAGCTTCGTTGTCAAGCTAATTCCCCAATTTGCGCCTAGGCGAGTTTCATTTCGTCGCCTAGCCTCTTTTACGCCTACAACATGCAAATGGCCTAAAACATGGCCTAAACCCTAAGTGGCAAGTTTCACTTGCCTAGCACCGGGGATGACGGTCAACCTCGTCACACGGATGCTATCTACGAGGAAATCGCTGTTTAGGGGGAAACAAACACCAAACACATGAAATTAATTAGGGTTTCACCAAAATTATAAATAAGTTATAAAAACAACGGTAGATCGATCTCTTACCGAGAGGAGACGGAAGGAACACTCCGGGGAACCCTAGGATCAAATCTGGAGAAGATTGGAGAAGATTGGGGAAACTAGGGTTTTGGGGGATTTGGGGATTTGATGGGTTTTGGTGAGATTTTGGGGAAGATGAGAGGTAGATAGGGTAGATGGATGGTTTGGATGATGGATTTAGGGCTTGGAATGAAGCAATGGAGCTTGGAGGAAGGTGGGGGATCAATGGGGGCGATTTTAGGGTTTAGGGTCGAGTTGGAGGGGAAGAAAACGTTTGGGTTGGGTATTTATAGGCTAGGCTGGCGGCTAGGGCAAAACTAGGGTTTACAGCACTAGTTAGTCGGTCAAAGAACAACCACTGACCGACTAGTTTGACAACTAGTCGGTCGGTCGACCAACGCAGACCGACTAAGTGTAAACAGTAGCTACAGGTGAAATTAGGATTCTAGAGTTAGTCGGTCCATGAACAAATACTGACCGACTAGTTTGGCAACTAGTCGGTCGATGAACGTTCTTAGACCGACTAAGAGTAAACAGTAACTGATACAAAAATAATTTGATGAGTTAGTCGGTTCAAGAAGCATTGCTGACCGACTAGTTTGCAACCTAGTCGGTCAACCAACGTTCTTAGACCGACTAACGATAAACAGTAACTCCTGAGAAATTTAGAAAGCTAACTAGTCGGTCCAAGAAGGATTGCCAACCGACTGGATCGTCATCTAGTCGGTCGGTGGCCCTTCTTACACCGGCTAATGAGCACAGAAAGTACCGATACGGAGCGCGGGGCCCCGGGATCGATTCCTAAGACTCCTAGGCTTGATCTAATAGTTAGATACGACCGTTATGAAGCCCGTCCGAGTGACAAACTTCGAAATCGACAATCCTAAGAAAGAAGCGAGAAAATACGACGAATCGATCGAAAATGAAAACTACGGAGACGAAAACCACACAAGAGGAGAAAATCCACCAAAACATATATTATAATACATAAAATCCAGATACATGAAAAGCAGTCGTTACAATATTTCTACTTACATGCATTCTATTGTTCATTCTAATGATTATATTAGAAAGCCAAATTCCACTTGGGTTTGGCTTCCAAAGATCTAATCTCATGGACCCTCATACAAAGGATACCAATGCTTAATGTTTTATCTTTCAGGTACCTAAAAAAGAAAGATGGATTTTGGACAGTGGATGTTCAAAACATATGACGGGAAATGTCAACTTGCTTTCAAGCGTTAGATACAAAAATGGAGGCACAGTTACCTTTGGTGACAACAAAAAGGGCAAAATCATAGGCACTGGAACAGTTGGTAATACAAATCAGCCTATCATTGAGAATGTTCACTTGGTTGACGGTTTGAAACACAACTTACTTTCCATTAGTCAATTATGCGATAAAAATTACAAAGTAGTTTTTGAACAAAATGATTTCATCATTTACAATTCTGATATGTCATCCGTTTTATTCCGTGGTAAGCGTAAGAATAACATTTATATCTTATGCATATCTATTACTACTCACAATCACTGTTTAATGATTACTTCTGATGAAACATTACTTTGGCATAAACGTTTTGGACACACAAATTTCAAAAATCTTGCACATATTTCAAAACACAATTTAGTAAATGGAATGCCAAATATTTCGTTCAAACACAAACATTTTTGTGATGCTTGTCAACAAGGAAAAATGCACAAATCTTCTTTTAAATCAAAGGATGTTATCTCAACAAAAAGACATTTAGAACTCCTACACTTGGATTTGTTTGGTCCTTCAAGAGTAGCTTCTTTGAATAAAAGTAGATATGCATTTGTCATTGTTGATGACTATTCAAGATACACTTGGGTTATATTTTTACAAAATAAGAATGATGCTTTTGAAGAATTTTCAATATTTTGTAACAAGATACAAAAAATCAAATCCTCTAACATTGTCACTATTCGTAGTGATCATGGGGGAGAATTTGAAAATGAATCTTTTACCAAGTTTTGTAATGATAATGGCATTACTCAAAATTTTTCTTTTCCTCGTGCTCCTCCACAAAATGGAGTAGTTGAAAGGAAAAATAGAACTTTACAAGAATGTGCAAGAACAATGCTTTGTGACAGTAATCTACCAAAATATTTTTGGGCAGAAGCTGTTGCAACTGCTTGTTACATTATGAATAAAGTTCTCATAAGGCCATTGCTTAATAAAACTTATTTTGAATTATTCTTTGATCGCATTCCTCGTGTATCATATTTTAAAGTGTTTGGATGTAAATGTTTCATTCTAAATACTAAAGATGCTCTTGATAAATTTGATTCAAAATCTGATGAAGGTATTTTTGTTGGGTACTCAACACGTAGCAAAGCCTACAGAGTATTTAACAAAAGAACTTCAACAGTTGAAGAATCATTGCATGTCACATTTGATGAAAATCCTTCATCTAATTCTCCCATCATTGATGATGAAGAGAATGTATTACCTTTATCTAATTCTTTAGATAATATTAAATTTGATGAAATTGATGCTAATAAACCCTCTGTTGAGTCTGTTTCAGATAATGCAGATCTTCCTAAGGCATTTGCACAAGTTCCAAACCATCCATCAGAATTGATCATTGGAGATATTGCAGATGGAGTAAGAACTCGACGTCAAATAGAACAAATGGCGCATTGTGCTTTCCTCTCATCCATTGAACCAAAGAACATCAATGAAGCGTGCAAAGACTGTTCTTGGATCATTGCTATGCAGGAAGAACTCAATCAATTTCAGAGAAATGAAGTTTGGGAATTAGTTCCCAGACCAACAGATCATTCAATTATTGGTACCAAGTGGGTATTCAAAAATAAATTGGATGAATCTGGTCAGGTAATTAGAAACAAGGCACGATTGGTTGCACAAGGTTATAATCAAGAAGAAGGTATTGATTATGATGAAACATATGCACTAGTTGCTCGTCTTGAATCTATTAGGATGCTTTTATCATTTGCATGTTTTAAAGATTTTAAACTATTTCAAATGGATGTCAAAAGTGCTTTTTTAAATGGTTTTCTCAAGGAGGAAGTTTATGTTGAACAACCTCCTGGTTTTATTCATGAAAATTTAGAAAATCATGTTTTTAAATTGAAGAAAGCTTTATATGGTCTTAAACAAGCACCTCGTGCTTGGTATGAAAGACTTAAAAGCTATCTTTTAAATTCTGGTTATTCTATTGGTAAAATAGATTCAACTTTATTTATTAAAAATATACAGTCAGATATCATTATCATTCAAATATATGTTGACGATATTATTTTTGGTTCTACTAATGAAACTCTTTGTTTAGAATTTTCTAATATCATGCCGAAGGAATTTGAGATGAGTCATATGGGTGAACTCAATTACTTCCTTGGACTTCAAATCAAACAAATGAAGGAAGGTATCTTCATCCATCAATCAAAGTACGCCAAAGAACTCATCAAATGTTTTGGTTTAGAGACTTCTGCTGATAAACATACTCCAATGAGTACATCTACATCACTAGACAAAGATTTACATGGTAAGAGTGTTGATCAACGTCTTTACAGAGGTATGATTGGCTCTCTACTTTATCTAACTGCTAGTAGACCAGATATTATGTTTTCAGTTTGCTTGTGTGCACGTTTTCAGGCAGATCCTAAGATGTCACATCTTAATGCCGTAAAACGAATTATTAGATATGTTAAACACACGTCTGATTATGGTTTATTTTATCCTAAATCAAGCACATTTGATTTATTATCTTATAGTGACGCAGATTTTGCTGGTTGCAAATCAGACCGAAAAAGTACCAGTGGTACATGTCATTTTCTTGGACATGCTTTGGTCTCATGGTTTAGCAAAAAGCAAAATTCTGTTTCATTATCTACCACAGAGGTAGAATATATTGCCGTTGGGTTAGCTTGTGCACAAATTTTATGGATGAAACAAACTATCTCAGATTATGGCATTCAGTGTTCCACATGTCCTATAATGTTGATAATACTAGTGCTATTAATTTGTCTAAAAATCCAGTTCATCATTCACGCACTAAGCATATAGATGTCCGTCATCACTTTTTAGATGATCACGTACAAAAAGGAGATATTGTTTTGAAGTTCATTTCCACTGAACATCAGATTGCCGATATCTTAACTAAGCCTTTGAAAGAGGAATCTTTCATTAAACTTAGAAGAGATTTGGGCATTATCAGTGAATCTGAATTTGTCATATGATATTTTCAATTTTTTGTGAATTTCTGGAATTTTCTGATAATTTTTTGATAAAAAATTTTTTTAGTCGACTAATGATTGTTTAATCGACTAATATATCCAGATTTCTTTTACCTATTTTTTTACTGTTCCTATCTATTAGGAATGTTCAATATACCCTATCTTCGGACATTGTCATTTCTTCTATGAATTTAGTTTGCTCACAATTTTTTACTACATTTAAATATCTTAAATTCTTACCTACTTTATTTAAATTTCTTAAAATTTTCTTACCTGCCAAAGGGCATTTTTTTTTTGGCTTCTAATGTCGGCCGCATATCTTGCCTTGGAGATCCCAACCGGCACTTACACTTCATTATATCACTTTGAAAATGGCACTTACACATTCCTTCCTCCAATGCACTCCATACCACTTGTCCCTTTGTCATTCGGTCACAACCTTGCCTAGAAAACCGAAATTTAACTCACCTTGGAACTCTCATTCCTTCTTTTTAATATTTGTTTTTCTTGGAAAGTGGCCATCTCCAACCACTTTTTCAATGCTTTGACCGACCTCTCTTACAAGTTTTTAATTTTGCCTACCCACTACCGTCCTTTCACCTCTTTTTATTAATTTCTTTTCAAATTTTTTATTGTTATTTTTTTATTTTAAAATATCCGAACGGTTGCGCATTAGATTATTTTCGGTTACCTTAGTCGACTAACCCTCTTTTAGCCGATTAACTCGGTTTTAAAAACAGTTTCCGCTCTAACTTCAACTTTTCGCGTACAACGTATCTTCTTCCTCCCACCTCTTCACCTATTTTTGAACACCTTTTCAGTTCTTTCTACCCATTCAGTTTCTCCAACTGATCATGGCACCCATTCGTTTGTATAACCGCTTTCCATTTCCTTCTATTTATTTCGGTTATTGCCTTCAACTCTTCCTTCTTATTGTTCATATGCTCATTATATTCTTGTGTGTATGTTCATTATTCTCTGTTTTATTTTCCACTGCATCTATTCATTTTTCTACTTAGTCGACTAAAGTTCCCTTTAACCGACTAGTATATTTTTTTACCCACCTTTTTGTCAATGACAAAGGGGGAGAATATTTAGGCAAATTTTAAGGGGGAGCATCCATATTTTGTCATCATATAACTAAATATAGCATATGATATGATATCTGCATATAACTGAGTATGACACTTCACTTTTTATAAATATTTGTCATCATCAAAAAGGGGGAGAATGTTGGAATTTCATAATCCCATGTTCACTTTCCTATTCTATTTCATATGATTTTGATGTGACAACTATTATTATTGCTACTCACTCTATCTATGCAGATGTGCAGTTTCCTAATTTATCCACGCTTGGACAATGATCACTTGATAAGGAATCCTTGCACAAAGGCATCTCAAATACTCACATGAAGCTCATCATACATATCTACGGAAATCTACGGACTGATGTATTTTTATATTTATAGATTTCAGAGCCTTGAATATGAAATCCATCTAAGTCCTAGGTTCCTAATAACATATCCTACCAATCCTTTTTCAGATAAGTCAAAATTCACGTTTTTCTGTCTTAGTCGACTAAGGCAACCATTAGTCGACTAAAAACTTTTTCTTCGAATTTTGACCTAAAAATTTCTGAGTAGTCTTCAGTCAACCTCACGAAGTTACCGTTAAAATTTCAGTCAAAAATACCAAACTTTGACTTTTAGTCGACTAAGGGTGTGTTAGTCGACTAAGCCAGTTTTTATGTCCGTTTTTTCTGAAACTTTCCAGACCGTTTCTGAACGGTAGGAAACTCCTTTTCCCCCCATTTTCCCTCAGAATAACTGCCCAAAAATACTATAAATAAGTGGGCATACCCCTCATTCTTTCAACACAACTTTCTTCTCTCTTTCTTCCTAGAATTGTTGATTCTAAGCAATCTTGCCTTAGTTGCTCTTTTCTCATTTGTAAGAAGAAATCCATAGATTTCTCTCTTCTTATGAGAACGGAAGAACTTCAAGATTCTTAATCATAGATCTTTTGGAAATTGAAGTTTTCTTCCTTGAAGCAATTTTGATCTTTTTCAACATCATTTTAGAAAGTTGTTTGTGTTCATAATTGTAAGAAGAAATCAATTGATCTCTCTCTTCTTTTATGAACCAGAGAACTTCAAGTGTTGCTCTTCATTATATATCTTATACATCTTGAAGTCTCTTTTGAAAACACCATCCTTGAATTTCATTCTAATTCATAACAAGGCTATATGTGTTTTTCTATTTCTTATTTAACAGGTTTGAATCTCTTTTGAGATTGTACAAAGTTTGGGACACGGGGAGTGTCGCCATTTTTGTAAGTTGGTGCTTGCGGGGCAAGTGGTTATAGTGGATTGAAAATCTCTACGGGGTAGAGGACTGGAGTAGGATCACAAGGATCCGAACCAAGATAAATCTCTGTGTTTGCGATTGATTTAATTTTCCGTACTTATCATTTTATTTTCATTGCCATCTTTGCAAATATTACTAACATCTTATTTGCAACATTTTTTATTATATACACTATTCCCCCCCCCCCTCTAGTGTATTGATCCTTACAGGCTAAAACTACACACACATGGAGACCAATGTAAATCAAATGTATGAATATACTTACAACATTAAGCTCCCCTACTTTGGTGCTTCACTTAAGCACCATCAACTCCATTTGAATGAAAAAAAAATCCTTTGTAAATCAATGAGTTGGTAGGGTTGGTATCCCATGGTGGATTGAACCTAGAAGACACAATTCTTGGTATCCAAAAACCCTTTTGGATCCTATAGGTTAGGCAACAATTTTAACAAACTAAATTCAAATTAACGTAACCCATAGCCCAACTAAATTCAAATTCAATATGAATTTAAGTTTCAAACAAACATGCACATCCATGACCAATATGCAAATAAAATATACCAATTCTTACCACAATTGCTTTGATACCCATAAAATGAAATTAAACTTATGGTACCAAGCAATGAAGGGTCAAAGGAAACTAACCCTTTAGAAACCAAGTCCATGAGGACCGTGATTTCCCAACATAATCATCATTCAAAATAATATCATTAATATACGATTGCACATACATATCCTTAGCATGCATGCTTGTGTTCTTCGGACCCCAAATAGTGTATGTCTTGGGAGTCCTAATCCTATTAGGAGCATGCATACGTTGTTGATGTCTATGTGATGCATGTCGTGGATAAGCATATGACATATGATGAAATGGTGCATGATGATAATTGTTCATATGAGAATGAGGATGAACATATGCATGTGGAGGAACACGTGCATGAGTGTGTCTCACATGGTGTGCACGTGCTCGTGGATGCAGAGCATAAAAATCATCATATGTGCTAGCATGTGGAGTAGGATGTGTGTTCCTACGTGGCATGGTATACATGAAAGCATAACCCTTCTTTGGAGGTCCACCCAAAGTGGGTTTCTTTCCAAATGGGGGTGTGTACCTAGTGGAAGCACCATTGGTAGAAGAACTACCCATGAAGTGTTTAGTCCCACTAGTAGAAGCTTCGGAAGATGGCCTAACAAAGGTGTCGGACGATTTGGATGAATCTCCCATCTTATACCCCAAGCCAATGTGATGATTGGCCGGAAGTAAGTCATTTAGGATATTATACAAATGGCCCTTAGCTTTATTGAATTCATTGATTCGGCCTAATGTGCACTCATATTTCTCGGTGAGAGAATCCATCGAAGCATCCAAGGTGGACACTTGCGATGTGAGTGCACAAACACGTGACTTGAGATTTTTATTCTCAATACTCAAAGTTGAGTTTTGAGACGTCAAATCCGCTATCACATGTTCATCCGAATCCTCGATATGAACATGCTCAAGTTGAGATTTGAGATTTTCAATCTCATTTCTCAACCCTTCAACAACGGTGTCGTTGTTGACGATGATAGGCTTAGGCGAGGTTTGAAGACTAGTTAGCTCATTTTTAGTCTTAATAAATCTATTAGCTAATTTAGAAAACTTATACCAAAGTTGTTCATTAGCTAATCTAAGTTCGTTCATCGTTACCCACCACCTTCATCCTCGCTTTCCTCGCTTTCATCGCTTTCATCGGAGGAAGTCTCTGGAACATTCTCTTCTCTTCCCATGAAGCACATGTGTGTTTTCTCCGCCTTTTCATCATCCGACTCTCCACTTGAGGAGTCCTCGTCGGAGTCGGTGAATGTGCCGACAAGTCCTTTCTTGTACTTTCTCGACTTGTCGGATTTGGATGCCTTCCACTTCTCCTTGTGTTTGTTGAGAGGACAATCCGACTTTATATATCCTGGCTTGTTGCATTTATAACAGACGGGAGTAGAAGCATTAGTCGAACTAACTTTAGATTTATTTCTAAAGTTACCTTTTCGGAAGAATCGGTCGAACTCCTTTGCCATACGTGCAATGGATTATATGTCCAACTCATCTTCCGATTCTTCATCATCGGTAGATGGAGCGGCCTTGTACGCAATCGCCTTTTTCTTTGGCTCGTCTTGCTTCAAGTACGCCTTCATCTTCTCCTTCATCTTGATCTTACTTTCCTTGCGTACCTCGTAAGACAACAAGGTACCCATTAGTTGTACAACATTGTACTTATTCATATCGTTACCTTCCTCGATGGCGAAGGTATGCTTTTCCCAACAAGAAGGAAGTCCGTCAATAATCTTCGCGACTTTCTCCTTTTGGGTGTAGATCTTCCCAAGAGCTTCCAATTCGTTGGATATGTCCACGAAGCGAGCATAGTAGTCCTTCATAGTTTCACCCTGTTCCATGTGAAACAACTCGAATTCTTTGTTAGCGACAACGAGTTAATCGTTTACCGTACTCGTTCCTTCGTGCAAGATGAGAAGTTGGTTCCATACTTGATATGCACTCTTACATGTGCATATCTTGTTGAAGTCTTCGGGCTCCAACGCACATTGCAAGGCATTCATTGCCTTGGCATTGTTTACCTCCGCGGCAACCTCCGCGGTAGTCCACTTCTCGAAATCTTCTTCGGCGGGCTCGACATACTCCGTCATCGTGGCTCTCCAAAGTGAAGCGCTTCGGAGGAAGGTTTCCATCCGGCATTTCCAGTACCCATAGTTGGTACCGTTGAAGTGAGGAGGCCTGACTGAGGATTGTCCTTCCATAACTGAAGAAGATCCTTGACGATCCTTGAAGACGTTGTAGTCGTTGTTTGTCATAGCGTTGAACTCTGGCTCTGATACCAATTGTAATGCCCTGCGAAGCTACTGCACATGTACTAGAGGGGGGTGAATAGTACTTTAAAATAATTTAGAGAGTTATTCCTAATTATTGTGCAAACATACAAACAACAATGCGGAATAGACTACAAACAACAAGAATAGACAAACGCAAACAAAGCATGTAACGGGTTCGGATCCACCCAAGTCTCCCCGACTTGTTTCCGGTGATCCTACGTCCCAACCACCCGGATCCCCTCCGGATACTTGAGTTAGAAACCACTAACCCAAGATTTAGCACTATGAAATTCTTCACAAGACCAAATCATACACAATGAAAATGTGACTCCCACAACCCGGGATCACACACTTCTCTCACAACCGAGAGAACAATTCAAATATCAAATGCGATGAAATAATGAAACACTTACCACAAAATCCTATGCCTTGAGTATACTTACCAAATTAGGGCAAAGAGGGATTTTGAGGAAGAAGATGTCACCAAAACGAAGCTCCACCAATATGATCAGTGATCGAAGGCTAGGATGGAGGATGGTGACTAGAATCAAGCTCCTTGGCTTGAAAGGCTCACAATCAATGAATCTCTCTTTGGAAATAAGAGTGTGAGAGAGATTCTAGTGCGAAGAGATAGCTTTAGAATGGAGTTGATTTGCTTCTCTTTGATTTCTCTAAAACCCAAAATATGCAGCCTTGGATCCTATGAAAGAACCCCTCCAAGTATATATAGGATAGAGGAAAGAGAGGAGAGAAATTCGTGCAATAAATGCTCCAACGGCTCTATTCTGAAGCAGACTAGTCGGTCTAAGAAGGATCACTGACTGACTAGATTGGCAACTAGTCGGTCGATGATTCTTCATGGACCGACTAACTAGCTCACAGCCAAAAGAGAAAGTTCCAAGCAATATGAACTAGTCGGTCCAAGAATACTTGCCAACCGACTAGTTTCACAACTAGTCGGTCGGTGAGTATTCTTTGACCGACTAAGAGTCGAAATCGAATAGGCTGAATACAAGTACAGCTAGTCGGTTTAAGAACAACTAACAACCGACTAGTTTCTCAACTAGTCGGTCGGTCGATGTGCTTTGACCGACTAACTGTAAACAGTAAGATAGGCTGTACAGAGGCAATGATAACTAGTCGGTCTGAGAAGGATTCCAAACCGACTAGATCGTCATCTAGTCGGTCGGTGACTCTTCTTTAACCGACTAATTGATCAACGGTGCCAGGCTGAAATGAGCAACGACATCTTAGTTGGTTCAAGAGGAATTGCCGACAGACTAGATCGTCATCTAGTCGGTTGGTTCTTCTACTTGAACCAACTAAGATGCACTAGAAGCCGAGGGAAGAAGCGATAGGCTTCGGAAAAGTTTCTAATGGCTTCTAAGATAATCCTAGCTCTAAGATATGAGCGAAATGAAGATTATAATGTAAGCCTACTCAAGGCTTAACATTCTATTCTATAAAGCTAGAAGACATTAAAGTAAACATGACGAACCATCTTCAAAGCTTCAATCTTCACTCTTAACTTCAATAATACTCCTTGAGCTTCAACGAAGCTTCAGGCACACGATCACGCGCTTTGAGAAGTCTTGAGACGTCATTTTTTATGTACATAGTATTTTGACGACGATCTCCATAACTGCGCTCACAAAGAGTTAGTACACGATATTTATGTTTGCTCATCATCCAAAACCAAATCCGGGGAATCAATACTCAACATTCCGAGTCAACGTAGCTCGGTCAGTGGCTCGGCCTGAGTCGGTGTGCTGCTCGGCTGCTTGGAGAATTGAAATCGTCCTACCCGGACCGAGTAGATCTACTCGGTCTGAGTAGGACTCGACTCGATCGGATACTCGGGCTCCACTCAGGCGCTACTCGGGCTGTGTAATTTGGGGCTACTCGACCGAGCAGATGAGCTGCTCGGTCCGAGTCAGCCCGTATCCGTCGCTGCTGTAAATGGAGCTACTCGGGCCGAGCATTTTCTGGGAAATGCTGTATCAAGCCTGGGCTTCTCTCTCTCTCTCTCTCTCTCTCTCTCTCTCTCTCTCTCTCTCTCTCTCTCTCTCTCTCTCTCTCTCTCTCTCTCTCTCTCTCTCTCTCTCTCTCTCTCTCTTCTCTCCTCCAATGGCTCGAAAAATGCGTCGAACTTCTCCAGAGCCCCGCCAATGAGCTCGCGAGCATGTCGGATGTGTCCATACTCGGGTAGGGGTCCAAATCGCTCCAAAATCCCTGAAAATTCACGAAACACTACGAAACTCGAAAATATCGTCAGAAATGCAGAATCGTAGTAAAAAGTGGGATTTAGACGCGAAAATGATATGCAATGCAATGAGATAATGATATGAAAATGATAGAAAATATGGACACATCAAAATCCCCCAAGTTTACCTCTTACTCGTCCTCGAGGAAGACGAATAATCGGTATGCCGGGAGGAAAACAAAAAGAAAATAAGAAAATGAAAATAGAAAGAAGTGAAAAACAAAAAGAGATGTAAGAGGAAAGTGCTAAGGATGATCGGTCAGATCGCAGGCCCAAATAGTATATCACGATGCTCTGAGTGCTAAACATACATGCTATTGGCAATTTCTAGCTTTATAAATCATATGACATGAAGTGCAAGCAAGGAACATGGATCTACTGAAATAACACCGTCAAATCCTATCAATCTCATGCAATCCCTAGAGTCTAGTATAAAGGAGTTGGCAACGCCCTTTTCAATCACAGATACACAAGGAACACAAAATATTCACGCAACATGCAATAGAGAATAGAAAAATCATGCCATCAGATATTCATTTCGATACGTGAAAATCCTCCAAAACTAAAGTAATTCGTAAAGTTTAGGATTTATAAAATCTCCCCGATGTTCACAATCTCCACTCTAATGTCAAGCTCACTCATGTAATCAGTTGGTTTACCCCCCCAAGCTTCGCTTGAGGCATCGCATCAAGGAAAATGATATGGAATTTTTATTTTTCTTCCCAGAATAAATGACAGCTTCTAATGAAATGATATAAAACGGTATTTATTCATTTTCTTTCTTTTTTTCTTTTTCTTTTCTTTTTCAGATATGAATATATACACATTTTTTTCTTTTTTTCTTTTTTTTCAATAGAAGCTATACTTTTTCTTTTTGGGGTTCGGGAAGTAAGATGCGGTAAAGGCAGCTATGGGGGCGCAACCAACTGATATGTAGAGATATAAAATAGATATGTGGAGAAGGAAAATAGTGGGACTCTCGGTTCACTTATAAGAGGGTGCACATCAGTTTGATAAAATAAAACCCTAACTAAACTCATATATAGCATGGATGTATTTTCATTTCTCTAGATAAATACTGAAAAGGGCATGCATTAATAATCACAATATCAGCAGGCATGCAAACAGAAGTGAATAAGATAAGAAAGCAGGTGCTCCAAGTGTTCTAGTGATGCGTGAACCTGGGTGCGTTTCCCAACATAACTCATACTAGATACTAATTCATGCATTCGATTTTCAATTTATTTCAAGTATTAAATCAGATAGATCATCAATAGAATTGCATGCATCTAGATAATAAAACTGAAATTAACCCTAATACCATGTCATCGAAAACGAGCATCGCAAAAAACTAATAAGTCCTAGAGAGATATCATCATGTGGACCATCCTTAGCCAAAAAAAGTAAAAAGAAGCAGAGAAAAAGGGAAAATAGATAAAAAGAGATGCATGCATGGAGAAAAACAGAAAATATGATGCAAAATGTGAAAAAATAAAATGATGCGGGAAAGTGGTGAAAAAGTAAAATAAAACTGAAAATAAGGGAGAAAATGTAAAAAATAAAAATGAAAATAAAGCGGTAGCGCTCATCCCCCAAGCTAAACCTAGCTGTCACGCCCCGCTTCCCAAAAATGTGGAGGTGAAGCGTGAGAAGGTCCGCTCAGACTTGAAGCTGCAAAGCTCCAAGCACGATAAGCGTCAATCAACATTTAATTGGCAGGTCCTTGCAACGTGATACGAAACAAAGATAATAATAAAGGAAATGAGACAAAAGACAATCTCAGAATATCCATCGTATTAAATTACAATATCACAGAAAAAGCCACCAGGCTTAAAGAGAAAAGAATCTAAGGGCCCAAACATGGCCAACAAAAGTACAACAAAGGTGTCACGCACCGACAACTAACAGGAATCCTAAAACAAAAGGAAACAGCAAGATCTTAAGAAGGATCAGCGGTATTCTCAAACTCATCGCCAAACAACAGAATCGGGCACGAACCCCACGAACTCGTCGCCCTCAACAACAATCTCAGGCTCGGTAACTAACATGCGACACCCAAAGAGAAAGGGGCACATGTCAGCAAGTCTAAAAAGACTTGGGCAAGGAAACTGAAAGGAAAGTAAACTAGTAGTTCCAAAAGCATGCATGACATGGCAGTTTTAGTATGAGTGCACAAGTAAGACGTGGTGTAACAATAAGTGCGAGAGAACATTTATCACGGCATGTCAAGAGTAGCCAAGCTACTAACAATCTCAATCTTTTCACTGGTCACGTTTTCAAGTTGTTTGTAGATGTTTACGCCTTACAGCTGAACAGTTTGGCATTCACGCTGAGTGGCCGCTTAACAACTACCCCAGAACCCAGAGTTTACGCCTTACAACTGCAGTTGCTGATCGGGCAGACTCCCAGTTGAATGACCGCTTAACTCTTACCCCCAATACCCACACGTAGACGAGCCAGGGTCCCTGTATAGGGGCTCAGTAAATGAGCCAGGGTTGCCCCGCACGGGAGCTCGTTTTCTATATCACGAATCAGGAAGTGTATTTGGCATAGGGGTGCACCTAGCCTCAATATCGAGCGTTGGGGTTAGCAACTCACTATGCTCGCTTCTGGTCACGAGCCAGGAAGTACAAGTAGTGTAGCGTGTGCTACGAATGCAACATTCAACATGGATAGCATGGATGACATGGCAAGTTATAATGCATTGCGTACAGTTATAGTACTAAAACATGGCAGATAATCGCGTACCGTTAATTGGAAGTAAACATGGCAGTTTAGTATGCATGAACAACAAGTTAAAAGGGTTGGATCTAGCTTCGTTGTCAAGCTAGATCAAATGAGATGGCGGGTCTAGTTTCGTTGTCAAACTAGATCAATTGGCGTCTAGGCGGCTATCATTTCACCGTCTAGTCTCTTTTACGCTACAACAAGCAATTGGCCTAAAACATGGCCTAAACCCTAAGTGGCAAGTTTCACTTGCCTGGCACCGAGGAGAACGATCAACGAAGGCACATCACACAAATTTGTTATCTACGGGAATGGATCACTGTCATGGAAAAACAACATTAGAATGGTAACTAATCCGTATTCACAATCGAACCCTACGATTTCTAATGATCCATTTTATTAGGGTTTCACAAATATCAAGTGTGGGTTATGAGATTATTAAAGGAAGAATACTACCCGTGAAGAAGCGGAGGAACGACGCCGAGAACTACGGCGACGGAAGAACGATCCGGCTCAGATCTGGAAATGGGGAAAATCTGGAGAAATGGGTTTGGATGAGGCTTTTGGGGATTTGATGAGGGTTTGAGGTTGAGGAGAGGTAGGATATGTGAAATGAGGGTTCGGATGATGATGGATGAGCTTGGGATGAAGGATCAATGGTTTGGGGAAGAAGGGGGCTCAATGGGGGAGAAATTAGGGTTTGGGGTGATGAGGAAGAAGAAGAAAACGTTTGGGGCGTATTTATAGAAAAGTGTGGCGGCTAGGGTAAAACTAGGGTTTCCTGGGCTGATTAGTCGGTCAAAGAAGGATTGGTGACCGACTAGCTTTGGGAACTAGTCGGTCGGCTGATCAACGCAGACCGACTAAGAGTAAACAGTAGCTCGCTCAGAAAAACTGGACTATGAGTTAGTCGGTCTGTGAAGGCTTGTCAACCGACTAGTTTAGCATCTAGTCGGTCGATGGTCGTTCTTAGACCGATTAAGAATAAACAGTAACTCGGCTGGAAAAATGATCAATGAACTAGTCGGTTGAAGAACAATGGCTGACCGACTAGTTTGTAATCTAGTCGGTCGAAAGATGTTCTTAGACCGACTAAAGATAAACAGTAACTCCTGAATTATAATCAAAACCCACTAGTCGGTCCATTAAGGATTGCCGACCGACTAGATCTCAATCTAGTCGGTTGGTTCTCCTTCTTGAACCAACTAACGTGCACGAAAAGTGTCGAATCGGAGCGCGAAGCCCCGGGAAGATTTCTACGGCTTCTAGGATCGATTTATACTCTAAGATATGAGCGATAAGAAGCTCGTCATGAGTGACTTACTCTAAGATCAACGATATAAGGAAGAGACTAGAAAATCACAACGAAACGATCGAAAACGAAAGCAACGGAGATGGGAAATCATGCATACGGGAAAATCCCCCAAACATATATATATATATTATCGATAACACCAACATAGAAAAACCAGTCGTTACATCCTCCCCAACTTAAAATAAAGTCCGTCCTCGGACTTTCTAACATATCTAGTCGCTTTCGTAACTACCCTCAATCAATATCACATTAATATTCAACCACGTATAGTCATTTCAAGTGCTTAAATACGCACTAGGTAATCAAATATTAACACCACTATCACGCACATCATACACTTATACTTATTACAATCAGTCAATTTCATACACGTATTTCATTCATTCATATAGTCACAACATCCTTATATAACTATCAAATACTTATTACATACCATGGTGCACCTACTCACAAACGACCAAATAATTCACGCCACATTTTGATAACTGCCTATGAACCACAATAATAATGATACACTACTCCCTATATCTCCTAGGGTACATCCAACACCAAACAATCAACATGTGTAATCACACCATACCATTATTAAAACAAGTTCACTATATCCAATATACATTCACCATTATAATTTCACAATTTATAGTCATTCAAATGCATGCACACATTTCATCATATTGTCACTTCATATATGGTCCTATATCTATATTCACGACACACCACACCCACACACCATATTCACCAATTCCTATAACTAGCACATACTTACCCGTGCATGGTGCACATCCACGCACGCTAATGTAACATTCATATATACAACTATATACTCAGCACATATACACACTTAGCTTTAGCTAGCACACAAATATTCACGCAACCAAGTCCTTAGTGAATAACTATACCACAAGACCAACTCATATAACTATATATTGGTATAGCCACCCACAATCGTGTGCGTAACACAACCAGTCACAAACAATTTAATCATCATACATACATCATCCATCACTATACACATACAAATACACTATTGTACATAGAGTATACCCACTCAAGCTTGAGTGAGACTCAAAATCATCGCAGAGTAATTCCATATACATAACACAACATCCATACATATACCAATACTATCTAATGCATACACGTCTACCAACATAACCACATACATACCAAAATGTCAAACACCCTTAATATCTAATCAGGTAATATCACATATTTCAATCACTTCATATACTATGATATTATTACAAACATTAGCACACCTATAATTACAATACTCTCCCTAATAAATACAGTCATCGTATAGTCACATACATGTATCATATATTCATACCATATCCATCCATCTATAATTGGCACACCAATACACTTACTTCATCCATTAGTTAAGATATACAGTAGTCGGGTATACCTCATGGTATACACGCACACAACATCCACAAAAGCAAGCAATACCAATCAAAATTATATTTCTACTACCACAGGTATATCATCTATATACCCACGCAGCAAGAACATAACTACTTATGTCTAAGCGCAATACGTAACTACGTACGAGCACACACTCACGCGTACAACACATGGGTCACATAATAGGCCTACCCACTTAACTATACGTACACCTATTATTATCACACCCAGCATACATATAGTTTCACCAATCATATTATTTCAACCATCTTAAGTATCTCCAACTACATACACTCTATTCAGACATTCCAATACGGAATCTTATATACATAGACGCCCCTAGAGTGGTATAGCTATCCACGTACATATCTATAAATATTAACACACTTACATTTTCATAACATCATGAATAACTCTAAGTATATATATATCACACAATAGGCAAACATTATCATGCTATAGGGGGTACACTCTTCAAGCCTACATACTCAACTTAGGTACATGCACTACGACAACATCACCAAAAGTCCAAGGACCCACTACTAAACTGGCGTGACGTAAACAACGGCAACACTAGTGGGATAACTAGGCAGAAGGAAGGAAACCAAGATTAGATGGTGTAACGAAACAAGATCGTAAAAATGAGTCCAGGCAGGGCGAGGACAAGGAGGTAAATAGATCAAGTGGAACGGAGATACAATTGCAGATGTTTAGGCGGGGAAGAAAGACGTAAACATTACTCTCATAAGTTTTCGGAAATGGTACGTGAATAGCGAAAGTCAAAAACACTAAAAGTATAAAACGGTCATATTTTGAAAAGTTGGAGTTCTCCTCCGCATAAACGATATTTGAAGATCGATAAAATAAGTTGTTCAAAATAAGTTTGAGTTGAATACACATAATAGAGGAAATGATTTATTGGCTTAACGGAAATCATTATGAAAGGAAGTAAAGCGTTCATACGAACATTAAGGACGTAGTTTTGTAGAAAATATTATACGGCATTGATTTAACAATGTTGGCAAAAGTTTCGAAACGAAATTAAATTAACGAAAGAATTTTAAACTCGTGCTAAATACTTTCAAAGTCTTTAAGCCAGGAAACAACTTAAATAATCAATATTGAAACCACCTTTTAGTGTAACCAGGATTTGCCAAAAGAAATCATTTTACACAAGGCTCTTAACTTACGGGCTAATGAGCCTAGCACGGATATACGACAATATTCGAAATTCAATTTAGTTTAGAAATTATTCTAAAAGCACGTATGGTGAACGGAAAACTTAGTAGTAGGTTTATCAAAATTCGTAATAAGCTTAAAAACCAAATTATGGAAGGTCCAGGTCGGAAAGTGGTTACGAAAACGTAATTTTCCAAAAATTGTAACAGAGAAAATGTTGAACATATCTTTGGTTTGTTGAAAGCTAAAATCATGTGTGACTCGGAAGGTATATTAAGGGAGCGTGACGAATCATTTGAACGGCATAAACAAGAAAGGAAAAACCTTATAAATCGAATTTGGGGAAAAATTAGAAAGCTCAGAATTTAAATTGATATATGAAAAGGGACGAGATATTTAAATAGGTATGAAAAGTATAGGCTGGAAAAAACATTATAAACAGTAATCAAATCTCGTCAAAACTTTCGAAATTCAAAAATAAATTTAAGTCAACGAAAGAGTATGAGGTATAAGTATACACTTATTAAAGTTCCGAACAAATCTAAACTTAGGAAAAGGGAGTCGGAAAGATACTTTCAGAAAGTTCAAGATTTGCAACGGAGAGGTTCGAAAACATTATACGGCGGTTGCTTAATATAATATTTCGGCAAAATTTCGAAATTCAAAGAATGAAATCCGATCAACTATAGTGTGAAAATTTAGGCCCATGCTAAATGCTTCCAAGTTTTAAAACTGAAGAGAAATTCCAAATAAATAACATTTAAAATACTCTTTAGAGGGGCCCGGATTTGCCAAACAACTGATTTATACAAGACCTTAAAGTATGAGTACAATGAACCTAGTACTGATATATGAAAATAATTGAAGTTCTATTCATCTTGGAAGAGATTTTAAAGTGTGTATGCTATGCGATTAAAATGGATCTTATAGTTAGAAAAATGGTATGTCGAATTTTTTTTTTCAAAATAGTAATAGAGTCCTTAAACCGAAATGCGAAATTATAGATTAGAAAATGATTACGAGATAGCAATTATAATTACAACCATTAGACTCCGAAATCTACAAGGAATTTGACTCAATCGAAAAGTGAGAAATTTAAGTATATACGTAGCGGGTTTAAAACAAAATTTAAACTTAGCGAAAACTTTAAGGGCAATCGAAAAATAACTTTAAAAGAAATTAAGCCTTGCGAATGGGGACATTCGAAGGATCAATGATTATCGAAACGTGGTGGTCGGGGGAATCGATGCAAGGGATTTGGTCGGATGATCAAAGCATAAATATGCCTAGGATATGACTTAGGAAAATCTACGGGAAACTCCTACGGTCAACCAGCTAAAGATTAGGGAACTAAGCGCTAAGACTCCCTAAGGGCTAGACAGCGATGAAATGAGTTCAGCTTGGTCCGAAATCGATGAACCCAAGCGAACGACAAGGAAGTCTAGAAGTCTATCCTAGCCAAAGCTAGACAGGAACCACTAAGGTAACTCCTACGACGACCAAATCAACTCCTAGCGGGGAGTCTAACTAACAATCAGGGGCCTCTAACTAGTAAGCACGGACGCCTAACTAAGTCTTCGTACCACCTAGTGACATAGGAAAACTACTAGACTCAAGGCTATAGACTCGGATGTTGCAATTTATTTAATGGACATTCCATAGTTATTATCGTTGTTCCGATAATTCGCAATTGCAAGACGGACCTGCATGGGCCACCAACAAAACCTGTCACGCCCCGCTTCCCAAAAATGTGGAGGCGAAGCGTGAGAAGGTCCGCTCAGACTTGAAGCTGCAAAGCTCCAAGCCCGATAAGCGTCAATCAACATTTAATTGGCAGGTCCTTGCAACGCGATACGAAACAAAGATAATAATAAAGGAAATGAGACAAAAGACAATCTCAGAATATCCATCGTATTAAATTACAATATCACAGAAAAAGCCACCAGGCTTAAAGAGAAAAGAATCTAAGGGCCCAAACATGGCCAACAAAAGTACAACAAAGGTGTCACGCACCGACAACTAACAGGAATCCTAAAACAAAAGGAAACAGCAAGATCCTAAGAAGGATCACCGGTATTCTCAAACTCCTCGCCAAACAACAGAATCGGGCACGAACCCCACGAACTCGTTGCCCTCAACAACAATCTCAGGCTCGGCAACTAACATGCGACACCCAAAGAGAAAGGGGCACATGTCAGCAAGTCTAAAAAGACTTGGGCAAGGAAACTGAAAGGAAAGTAAACTAGCAGTTCTAAAAGCATGCATGACATGGCAGTTTTAGTATGAGTGCACAAGTAAGACGTGGTGTAACAATAAGTGCGAGAGAACATTTATCACGGCATGTCAAGAGTAGCCAAGCTACTAATAATCTCAATCTTTTCACTAGTCACGTTTTCAAGTTGTTTGTAGATGTTTACGCCATACAGCTGAACGGTTTGGCATTCACGCTGAGTGGCCGCTTAACAACTACCCCAGAACCCAGAGTTTACGCCTTACAACTGCAGTTGCTGATCGGGCAGACTCTCAGTTGAATGACCGCTTAACTCTTACCCCCAATACCCACACGTAGACGAGCCAGGGTCCCTGCACAGGAGCTCAGTAAATGAGACAGGGTTGCCCCGCACGGGAGCTCGTTTTCTATATCACGAATCAGGAAGTGTATTTGGCATAGGGGTGCACCTAGCCTCAATATCGACCGTTGGGGTTAGCAACTCACTATGCTCGCTTCTGGTCACGAGCCAGGAAGTACAAGTATTGTAGCGTGTGCTACGAATGCAACATTCAACATGGATAGCATGGATGACATGGCAAGTTATAATGCATTGCGTACAGTTATAGTACTAAAACATGGCAGATAATCGCGTACCGTTAATTGGAAGTAAACATGGCAGTTTAGTATGCATGAACAACAAGTTAAAAGGGTTGGATCTAGCTTCGTTGTCAAGCTAGATCAAATGAGGTGGCGGGTCTAGTTTCGTTGTCAAACTAGATCAATTGGCGTCTAGGCGGCTATCATTTCACCGTCTAGTCTCTTTTACGCTACAACAAACAATTGGCCTAAAACATGGCCTAAACCCTAAGTGGCAAGTTTCACTTGCCTGGCACCGAGGAGAACGATCAACGAAGGCACATCACACAAATTTGTTATCTACGGGAATGGATCACTGTCATGGAAAAACAACATTAGAATGGTAAATAATCCGTATTCACAATCGAACCCTACGATTTCTAATGATCCATTTTAGTAGGGTTTCACAAATATCAAGTGTGGGTTATGAGATTATTAAAGGAAGAATACTACCCGTGAAGAAGCGGAGGAACGACGCCGAGAACTACGACGACGGAAGAACGATCCGGCTCAGATCTGGAAATGGGGAAAATCTGGAGAAATGGGTTTGGATGAGGCTTTTGGGGATTTGATGAGGGTTTGAGGTTGAGGAGAGGTAGGATATGTGAAATGAGGGGTTCGGATGATGATGGATGAGCTTGGGATGAAGGATCAATGGTTTGGGGAAGAAGGAGGCTCAATGGGGGAGAAATTAGGGTTTGGGGTGATGAGGAAGAAGAAGAAAACGTTTGGGGCGTATTTATAGAAAAGTGTGTCGGCTAGGGCAAAACTAGGGTTTCCTGGGCTGATTAGTCGGTCAAAGAAGGATTGGTGACCGACTAGCTTGGGAACTAGTCGGTCGGTTGATCAACGCAGACCGACTAAGAGTAAACAGTAGCTCGCTCAGGAAAACTGGACTATGAGTTAGTCGGTCTGTGAAGGCTTGTCAACCGACTAGTTTAGCATCTAGTCGGTCGATGGTCGTTCTTAGACCGATTAAGAGTAAACAGTAACTCGGCTGGGAAAATGATCAATGAACTAGTCGGTTGAAGAACAATGGCTGACCGACTAGTTTGTAATCTAGTCGGTCGAAAGATGTTCTTAGACCGACTAAAGATAAACAGTAACTCCCGAATTATAATCAAAGCCCACTAGTCGGTCCATTAAGGATTGCCGAACGACTAGATCTCAATCTAGTCGGTTGGTTCTCCTTCTTGAACCAACTAACGTGCACGAAAAGTGTCGAATCGGAGCGCGAAGCCCCGGGAAGATTTCTACGGCTTCTAGGATCGATTTATACTCTAAGATATGAGCGATAAGAAGCTCGTCATGAGTGACTTACTCCAAGATCAACGATATAAGGAAGAGACTAGAAAATCACAACGAAACGATCGAAAACGAAAGCGACGGAGATGGGAAATCACGCATACGGGAAAATCCCCCAAACATATATATATATATATATATTATCGATAACACCAACATAGAAAACCCAGTCGTTACACTAGCAGTGTCCTCACTGCTAAGAAAACGCTCGTGAGCGGGGGATGATGCTAAAGGGGTGGTGTGGGTGGGGAAATTAAATAAAAACTATGTAATAAAAGAAAAAGGAAATAAAAATAAAAATATGATATGATTCAATGCAATCTACGAAATGATGCATGGGTAGATCCTCCCATAAGCTATGAAAAAGCAGGGCCCCGAGAAGACAGATGTGCACAAAAAAATATGGGGGAGGCAAAAGCTGGTATGGACTACATCAAGGAGAGGCACCGCCCTCTGGGGGTGGTGATGGGTCCCTCTGCTGTGGACCAAGGGTGGTGGGTGGCAGGGCTGGTGGCTGGGACTCGTGAGGAGGGCTGGTGGTGAGGTCTATGGTGGAGGTGGAGGGCTCAACAGTATATAGTACCATGGCAGAAAGTGGATCTATTGTGACCGAAGGCTCAAAAGTGGTAGAAACAGGCTCTGCAGAATCCTGGGGAAGTGAAGCACTGAGTGGTGCGGAGCGGGTCACAGTGTCCGGCCTGGGTGGAGGTGGGTGAGCAAGTATGACAGTATGTGGGCCACGGTGTCTCAGCAGGTCTATAATGGAAGAAAGATCCGACTCAACTCTCAATCTGTGTGTCGCCGTCGCGAGTAAAAAGGCGTCGAAATCCCGTCGTAAACGGGAAGTCAACTCCTCTAACGCGGTCAAGCGAGCATCGGAAGTGCGAGAGTCAGGTGGGGCACGGGGCAAATATCTGTGAGTCACCACCCTCGAGAAGCGGCCCGGTGCAGCTGAGGCACCATGTCGGGCGTGGTAGGTGGGGGAGGGTGAGCTCGTAAGTGACTCAGAGACAGCTGAAAAGTGAGCTGAAGTCGACACAGAAGTGTAGATAGTCGTCGACATGCTCTCAGTGAAAATGGCAGCCTTGGCAATGGTAAACAAATACCACCACAGGATGCTACTATAAGCCCTGCTACCCCATCTCTCCCAAACTCTCAAACAGAGGAAAAACCGGGAGAAAATGAAGTTTCGATACACTATGTACGAACTGGGGAGTATTGGGACAGAAAGAGCACAACCATAGATGATACATTTGCGTGTAATATTGCAATCAACGTCGCGTACTGCGACGATGATATTGAACCACGCTCTCTGACAGAATGTCAAAGCAGAGATGATTGGCCAAAGTGAAAAGCGGCAATAGGAGTGGAGTTGGATTCACTCACCAAACGCAAGGTCTTCGGACCTATAGTCCAGACACCAAAAGGTGTAAAACCTGTGGGTTACAAATGGGTATTTGTTAGAAAACGAAATGAACAAAATGAGATCGTTCGCTACAAAGCAAGGCTCGTAGCGCAGGGTTTTACCCAACGTCCAGGGGTGGATTTTGAAGCCACATACTCCCCGGTCATGGACGCGATCACCTTCCGATTCCTCATTGGCTTAACAGCCCAAGAGGGTTTAGATATGCAGCTTATGGACGTCGTGACTGCATACCTATATGGCAACTTAGACCGAGACATCTATATGAGATTGCCTGACGGTTATTCTTTGCCAGCAGTACTAAAAGAGAGACAACGTGACATCTACTCAATGAAACTGCAAAGATCATTGTATGGTCTAAAACAATCTGGAAGGATGTGGTATAACAGACTGAGCGACTTCCTTGCTAAACAAGGATTCACAAATGAGCCAGTCTGTCCTTGCATCTTCATAAGAGCAAAGGCAACAGGATTTGTCATTATAGCCGTCTATGTAGACGACTTGAATCTCATCGGATCTCCTGAAGAGATCGCCAAGATTTCTAGAAGCCTGACAGAAACATTCGAGATGAAAGACCTCGGAAAGTCAAAATTCTGTTTAGGTCTTCAAATAGAACATCTTAAAGATGGGATCCTGTTACATCAGTCAACTTACACATCGAACTTACTGAAAAAGTTCCAGATGGACAAGTGCCACCCCCTCAGCACCCCAATGGTCGTCAGATCATTGGATGTGCATAAAGACCCCTTCCTCCCGCTTGAAGAGGGGGAGGAAGTACTAGGCCCTGAAGTGCCATATCTAAGTGCTATCGGTGCACTCCTTTACCTGGCTAACTGCTCTCGCCCTGACATAGCATTTGCAGTCAACTTACTAGCCAGATATAGTGCTGCACCTACGCAGCGGCACTGGGTCGGAGTTAAGCATCTTCTGCGCTACCTCTAAGGGTCCATAGACTTAGGTCTATTCTACAGGAAAGGGGCATCAACTGGTTTAGTTGGTTATGCTGACGCAGGTTACAGGTCAGATCCTCATTCAGAGAAGTCCCAGACCGGATACATGTTCACATATGGCGGCACTGCTATATCCTGGAGATCTATAAAGCAGACCATGACAACCGTCTCATCCACTCACTCAGAACTGCTGGCGATCCATGAAGCAAGTAAAGAGAGTTTCTGGCTACGCTCTGTGATCCAGCACATTATCACCTCTACCGGTCTGATGACCGGCGTACTTGCACCTACTCCTCTCCATGAAGATAATGCAACATGCATAGCCCAGCTACAGGACGACTACATCAAAGGCGACAAGACAAAGCATATCTCCCACAAGTTCTTCTGGACGCACGACCTTCAGAAGCAAAAGCAGATTGAGATACAGAAGATCCAATCATGTAATAACTTGGCGGATTTGCTTACCAAATCCCTGCCTACTAGTATCTTTGAGAAACTTGTATATGGGATTGGGATGAGGAGAGTGAGAAAATGTAAACTGGGTCAGGATGAGAGGACTATGAACTCATAGATACATAGGGGACTGATGTATAGATTCATAGGAAATCTGCAAGCCTGAAGCTTGGTCAGATAAGGGGGAGTCAATTGCAGAGTTGTACTCTTTTCCCTTGGATACTAGTTTTTTCCCACATGGTTTTCCGTAGTCAAGGTTTTGACGAGGCAACCTCGTTGACTCTGGATCCTGAGGTATCTACCCCTAGACACATCCCTAAAACAGGGGAAGTTATGGATTAACTGTTCTTTATTTAACAAGGCAGTTATCCTAACTCGGATCCTGAAGAATCCACCTCTTATTCAATGTTGGTTGGATAAGGGGAAGTGTTATGAATAGGCCCATGTGGCCCATTAGGTATCCGGCCCACCATTGAAAGCTATAAATATGAGGGTAGATGGGCTCTTAACCCCCTACACCTATTTCCCTATAGTTCCCTTCACAGCACAAACAAATAAAATAATAATATATAAAACCCGGTCCATCTAACTCCAGAATGGGTTTTGGTTTATAAATAACTAGTCATAACCCGTGCCCATAGGGCACGACGAATGTCGTCTCCCGAGTGCGAAACCGAGGAGGACAGTCAGTGCACGGGTGAAATGGTGACGTGATAATCATCTCCCAAATGCATTTTTATTCCTCCAATTAAGACATTTTTTTCAAATGGGAGATCATTATTTTTGGCATTCAGAAAGGTAGCTTGTTATCTTTCCTATACAACCATATCAAAGAAAATCTAACCTTAGGAAATTGTGTTGCTATCTGTATGTTTCTGCCCAACGTTTACTGTAAACTACCATTAAAACAGGATTGGAAAGAAATTATATCAATTAAGCGTGTGTCCTCTTAATTGAGCGATATCAAATAGTGGCATGTTTGGCATCAATTAGAATTAGAATAATGTGAAATCCCCACGCACAACTCACAATTAAAAAAATTGAGCGATATCCCCACTCACAACTCCCAATTAGAATTGGAAAGAATTGTGTCCTCTTTGGCATCAAGCTTGTTGAATTATCTTTGTTCTTGGTTGCATGTCTAATCTGGATATAAGTGTGAGCAGTCTGTCACAATCTCTATCAATTAAAAATAACATGCAGCAAGAAGTTTTTTGTCGCATTTTTATGTTTAGTTGACATGAAATGGAAATTTTTTATGTTTAGTTGATTTTAATCCCTTTGGAACAGTTCACTTTGGAACAAAATCAGTTGGAACTCAATCAGTTAAATGAAAAGTGCCCTTTGGAACTCAATCATCAAAAATTTGAAACTCAATTTGTCGAAGTCTGTGTACTTTAGATAGGGTAACCCATGCACAGTCATAATGCTAATGATAATGGTAAGCTGCTAATCCTAAACAGTTTATTATAATGATAATGATAATGATAATGCTAAACTGTTTAACAAATTAGACCGTGTTCACCTGGGCTAATCCTAAAAAAATAATTGGATCGTGTTCATTTGCACGGTCCTAAACGAATAATGCTAAACTGGTAATCAAAGGGCACTTTTCATTAGCATTATTAAATGAGGACCATGCAAATCAACACAGTGAATAATTCAATGAGGAACATCATAAATGATTCAAATAATTAAATTAATGCTGAGGAACCATCATAAATAAAGTGCTTATTAAATTAATTAATGATGAACTGGTGCTTATTAAATTAATGCTAAACTGGTAAAAAGTTTCAAATAATTCATTGGCACGGGCCTAAATAAGGTCAGTAACTTTAAGAATGAAATTAACTGGGGAACTATTGGGGAACTACATAAAAATGACATTTCCTCTACCCAAAAAAATGTAGAGTAATTCACCTAAACAAACAAATGCCAAAAAATGAAACCCAAACACTCAAAAGGTTAGTTACTTTAAGAAAGCGTTGATTTCGAACATGAAAAACAAATGCCAAACATTGATTTCAAATGTCAAAAATTAACCAAAAATGTCAAAAATTAACCGAAACCCTAGGGATCAGAAATTAATGAATGAAATTGTGAGAGAGAGAGACAGAGAGGAGAGTACCAAAGGACGTCTTGAATCGAGGACGTCGCAGATGAGTTACGTTTGTGGGATGAAGGTTGAAGGATGAAGAGAACAGTTTGTTAGTGGGAATTGAAGACATCAGGTTGTTGTTGGGAATTGTTGAGAACTTGTAAATGAGGGCACGGGAATTGAAGACAACATGTTTTTATTTTTTAGAACCGTTCCTTTTCAAAACAGTCGTAGGATCCAAAGTTAGAACCGTTTTTTTTCAAAACTCAGTTTTAAATAATTGTGTGTGACTAGATTATCCTAGTCATAATTTTGGAGACACGTAGGACAAAATTTAGACACGTAGGACAAAACTGCCATATAGGACAAAGGTCATGCATTAGATAATAGATATCACTCAAAATCTCATCTTTTGTCCAATTTCTCTTGTCCAATATCTCTTATCCAATTTCACTCTATAACCTCCGTCTTTTGTATAATTTATAAAACCCGGCCCATCTAACTCCAGAATGGGTTTAGCTTGGACGGATCCGTTGCCTTGAACCACCTCAACAACGAGCTAGTAAATTCTAGTTCTAAGCCATTTCTCATTCTCTCCGACGACGACGACGACCTGATCAGCCAAGTTATCCGGTCATCTTTCTCTATCATTTCCGACATCCAGCAATTCCTTTTTGGTAAGATTCTAGAACTATGTTAGAACTATGTTGCCCTAATCTTAGACTCTGGACGACGGAGCCATTTGGATTTTATACTTCCATCCTAATCATCTCGTTTTTATATTTTGTATTGAATGTTAGCAGACCGTTTGTATGCGTAAAATATGTGTATGTTAAGATTTTCAATTCTGAACGTTATTCGGCAACATGCCTCGGTTCGCATTATGAACATTACGTATCGTGTGTATTTTGCCCTAAATTGTTATGCTAATATGCATTATTTGTTGTGAGATCAGTTGTTTGAGGAGGCAGATATCATGCAGCTATCGAATATCTTTAATATTTGACCCAATTTTGCATGGGCGGAGGCAAAGGCGGGTATGAGGGGGCCGTTGCCAGCTATGGTTTTTTTTGTTAAAACCCAAGTATGCCCAGCAGTCCAGGCCTAATTTTCTCTCCAACAGCAGCCTAATTCTCTACAACAGTAGCCCACACCCACACTTGCAGCCCTCATCGGAGAAAACCCAGAAAATAAAACCCTAGCCTATGCAAATAGCGCCGCGCGCTCTTTCACGGTAACCTTGGAAAATCCTGCACGCCTGTACGCGTCAGGAAACAGGACCAATTGCCCTGTCATCCTCCAGCAGACCGATTGGCGATCTGGCTACACCTCCGACGGTCCACGCACGCGACACGCCTCCTATCCTGTTCGATTCTGCCGTTCCTCCTCCAACTGCCGTAGGGAGCGAAAGAAGAAAGGTCAGATTTTTTGTTGGGTTAATTTTGGGGGATTGACTAGTGAGTTATTTGATATATTGGCGGGGGGCGCAGCCGCGCAAGAGGCATACTGCTCTGCTTTGTAGTTCCATATGGGTTTTGTTTGGACTTTGATTTTTTTTAAAATATTTATCCTTTTTATGATGACTGATGAGATTATTGAGATGCGATGTAAGTTTAAATCTCTAGAAAGGTCTCTCCTCTTTGTTTATGGAGTCCTTTGTACAGTTTAATTACTGTTTAATTATTTGAGAATTGTGATGCACCGTGTTTAATTAATTGGAATATTATACTGAGTAATTAGTTATTTTTTTAATTTTATCATGATATTAGCATATTATAAACATGTATATGTCTCATACAGACTCCTATATCTTGTTTGCTTTTGTTGTTCCTCCCATTGCTGAAGCGAGCGCAAGAAAAGTGAGATTTTCACCAGCAGACGACTACGCCTCTGACGGCCCCACACACGCCTCCTATCCCTTCTCCAACTGCCGGAGGGAGTGCAAGAAAGGTGAGATTTTTTTATAGCCCTAGTTTAGTTTCAATTCCATGTATTTGTATTTTACTTTTTGGGAAATTGGGTACATATAGTTGGATAGAAAATATCATTTTTAGTATTTCAATGGAAAATTTTACTAAATTTTTTTAATTTTGCAACATGCACGTTTATAAACTGAATTAACAAGATTCTAGAAAAGCATTTCAAACGTAAATCTCTTGGGTTGGAGAGTCATCCAATAACCCTAGCCATGTTAATCAAGTTCAAAGAAAAGTCATTTAGCCTATGATTTGCCCCCTAAATGAGAATTTCCTGGCTCCGCCACTGCAATTTTGTTGTGCTTATTAAATCGATAGCCATATTGGTAAAATGTGCCCTTTGTATGCATACCGATCGCGTATTGGTTCTATAACGGCGGAAGCAAGCGACTGTTGACGGTCATAGCAGGTGACAACGATAGGAAAACCGACGAAGTTACCTTTTGATTTTTTCCCTTTCTTTCTTCCTTTAAAATATATGTTATTTTTTGAAATTGGAAAATTCCTTTTGTTTTCGTTGAATATTTGAGAAAACCAGAATTTTAGTGATTATATGGGTTGTTTGTTTGTGATTGACACTAGATCAATGATCAAAATATCATCTTTACTGTTAATTTGGCCGAATTTGAAACTTTTTCATCTCATATAAAAATTCTTCTTGTTACAACTCAACTCAATTTGCCTCTCTCACTCTCTCTCACTCTCTCACTCTCTCACTCTCTCTTGATCTCTAATAAGTATTAATATGATCCTAAAAGTAAGGTTGGAGTTTCATTGCATGGATTGTTTGTTGTAATTGGAACTTTGTTTTTGATTGGGAGTTGGGGCTATTTGTTGGCATTGATCCTAGTTCCTAAAAATAGTGAACATATACATAGAAACGGTAAGCAATTGTTAATGTTTGCTGGAATTTAATGTTATCTTGGAACGAATTCCGCTTATTTCTTTCTGCGGTCAATACAATAACTTCTAGTCTTTTACGTATTTATGTGCACATGATCAGCTAGAAAGTTTAAAATATTATTCATGATTTTTTTCTTATTTTATACATTTTATTATTATACACATATTCATGTATATATATACATATATATACTTGTATGTATGTATAATATTTACTTCCACACAATTCGCATAATTCACATAATCGGTCAGATAAACTGATTATGCGCAATGCGCTCTTGGACCGTGCACGTACTAAAATCACATTTTGAATCACCGGTCATTGCATAGATGCATACCTTTTCATTTATATCCTTGAAGTTGATTGCTATCTTTAGAAGGACCATGGAAATATGTTTCTTATATAGTAGCGAAGATAACAGATAGGAGTCCAAAAGACCATAAATAGTCTACTATGAAACAAGGAGTAGCATAGCAGCACGAAAGGCATGTGGTAGGGATAGATTAAAATGCGGGTTGGTTTGGGGTCTTGTCAATGGCAGACTTGATCCGAATCCGTTCAAGATTCGGGACCAACCTGAATCCTTTTAGCTGCCCTTATTTGGTCAACCAAAGACATCCGAATTAGGCTAGGGTTAGCGTCATCCGTATGGAAAATTCAATGTGTCATCGTAGGCTACACGATCTCCGTCCAACAGAGATATGAGATTACTTGGGAAAAAGGATAAAACCTGGCATCTAAGGCTTACATAAATGGGACAATTCTCATATTCTAGAGTCACACAAGATAAGGTTTAGCCAGCCCAAAGGGATCGTTCATCTTATGAAAATCTTGTTGTATGTTGCGTTTTGATTTATCAGAAGATGATCCTAGATTCGTGACACTTGCTGTAGGGAGAAAATAATCGAAGTTTATAACAATCAAATTTAGGTGATCATCAAGGTTTCGCTACTACTTATATCTGGTTTAGATCGTGCATGTGGTTAGGTTAGATGACTGGGATTAACTATCTAATTGGATACACATGTTCAAGTATTATTTGTTAAGACGAGATCACACATTTGTGTATAAATTGACAAACATAGTAAAAATAATGTTCTTACTAAAATTATGCTAATCAAATAAATGTGAAGATTCACAAAGTAGGAAAATCACAAAGGAAATAGAAAGGGGAGAAAGGGGTAAGCTAATGAATGAATATGAAATTCTCATATGGTGCGAACTCTTAGAGGGAGGGTTTGACTTGAAACTTACTGATGGGTAGTTTTGACTAGTGATGTGCAGATGGGACCTAGACTGAGGCTAGCATTTTCTATTGTAGCCGATATATGGCACATTCCAGTATTGCCTGACAATGGGGGTGAGCGAGCCTGGGTATCTTGGTTTTTTATGGTATCCTGATCCTATCTTGTAAGGGACCGGTTCCAAAAATTTGGAACTGGAACCTACCATGTTCGATCATGTACCCAGAACCTATCCGGATCTCGTGGTTTCGGATAGGTTCCGGGTACTCTGTAAAAAACTTGATTTATTATGATAGCTGGATGAGATGATAAGTTTGGAACTGACATTCTCTTTTCCTGCTTTAAATTCTACAATAATTCTTGAAGTTTTAGAAAGCATTTGCTCAAAATGAATGTATTCTCACAAAGATGTTAACCTCATTAGTAGTGCATGGACCAACCGGCTTGCAGCATTAATGAGGCACATGGGTTAACAACAACTGCATCTAATGAAACAGTTGCAGTATACAACATGAAGCTATGACAAGTAGAATGGCATCTCGCTTGTTATCGACATGCTAGAATAAGAGTAAAAATAACACTGATACATCTGTTAAATTATACAAGGTATTGTGAAATTTGATTGATGTCAAATTAACCTATAAATGTGGTGTAGCTCCATGACCTGGAGCTTATGAATGCTTGGAAGGGTTCTGGGTACTCTGGAAAAAACTTGATTTATTATGATAGCTGGATGAGATGATAAGCTTGGAACTGACATTATCTTTTCTACTTTAAATTCTACTAAAATTCTTGAAGGTTTAGAAATCATCTGCGCAAAATGAATGTATTCTTACAAAGATGTTAACCTCATTAGTAGTACATGGACCAACCGGTTTGCAGCATTAATGAGGCATATGGGTTAACAAAAACTGCATCTAATGAAACAGTGCATTATACAATATGAAGCCGTGACAAATAGAATGGCATCTCGCTTGTTATCGACATGTTAGAATAAGAGTAAAAATAACATTGATGCATCTGTTAAATTACACAAGGTATTGTGATATTTGATTGATGTCAAATTAACCAATAAATGCGGTGTAGCTCCATGACCTGGATCTTATGAATGCTTGGAAGATGGTGAGTAGCTCTGATCCGAAGGCCAATTTCTGGGTACCGGTACCGGGTCCGGGTATCGGTTCCCTATACATGGGAACCGGGTCCGGGTATCGGTTCCCTATACATGGTTGACACCGATTCTTAATTTTTCTATTCGGAATCTAGCCGGAACTAACAGGTATCTATCTGTCCAATCGGGTATATGGATACCTTGTACCCGTGCACACCCCTACCAAGCAAGCCTCTCCATAAAATGGAAGGCATTATGCCATTTGTAATTTGCATATAATGCATGCAGAATTTGTACAAAGATAAGGTGATGGTGAACATATTTGTGACCCAAGCAACTTTGTAGAATATCTGTGGTGCTGTCATGGATAGTGTCTGAAGTCTGAACGTTGGAGGATCAGTACAAGGGAATGACAGGACTTGTAGTAGAATGAGTGGTTGCTTTAAGAATGTGTATAAGTGAAATTAAATCTAATCCTTTATTGCATCAATCGGTGATGAGGCATTCATGAATAGCTGAGCTTAAAGTTGGGTGCGAGTATAGCTATTTGAGAAAAGGTGACTCTTGGATATGCAAAAGTAGGCCAAAAATGAACATGATTGTTTGTCAGAACTAAGAGCATTCCTGGTTAATGTTCAGGACAATTTGTCAGCTGAAGATGCATCAGGTGGAAGGAGGTTTCTATTTGACCCTCTCTTCATCTAAAGCTGAATTTTATTTTGGAGTGATTTTCTCTTCATCTCCAAAGTTTGTTATCTGCTATGCTAGAGATATGTTTTTTTAGTTTGATGAAGATTTTTAGTAATGTAATTGTGGTTAAATGCATTGGAAAAGTTTGTATTCAATGCAGCATGCACAGTTCTGTTGCAAAGTCGTGGCGTTTTGGAAACATGTAGGATATCGTTGTCCTATGCATCCTTTGTAATACTTTCTGTGTGTCGGTGTATTGTGTCGGGGTCGGGGTGGTTTGTTCGTGTAACATAATTATATGAAAATAATTGTATGTACGATCAATATTAGATCAAAGAATAAGGTTTCACCAGTTTTTCTTTGGTTCACCCGTTGGCCTGAACATGATGTATAGTTTCGGGGTCACTAGGTTTCGGATGAAACATAGTTGGTATCGTTTAGTTTCGGATGCAATATATCAAAACCTTAGAAAATTCAAAAATAAAGGGAGGTTGAGGGGATATCTAATATATGTAGTCATTAATAATATTATTTAATTCATTTTCCCACACTTTCTATTGATAAATAAAATTACATACATAATTTGACATATTTTTAACATTACTTTGACTTGGGTCTTAATTTTAACTTCAATTGATTGCTTTCTTATTTGTTTGGATCATTATTTGGGTTAATTAGTTCAATACTATAAATTGATTTCTATGGGTTAACCCCTATTTAGCGTACATGTAACTCTTTAAGTATTACATATGCAACCAACTGTATATTGCGATATTTCTAGTGGTTATCGACACTTGAGACTATATTTTTACCTAGTAGAACCGAAATCGAAATTCTGAATGAAACATTCGAGACTAACGAAACATGGAAACCATTTGATCCAAAAACTGATACCGAAAACCGAGTTCTCAAACATTGTATAGATTCATGTGCATAGAGTTGGGGTCATAGTCCAACATGTGATATATGCATCAGTTGTGTATGTTGGACGTATGTTGGATTGCACTTAACATCGTAAACTAAAATTGATCCACTTGGCTTTTTGTACGTCTTTATTTCAATGGACTTCCAATCTGATTTTGAAGTACAATCTAAATCAATGGAGAGTGGAGGTAAAGAAGATTGGGATCTGCAAGCCACTTCCCTAGTTGCAAGTGATCCATGGACGTCTTAGTGACATGGTATATTCTTGGTTTTAAATTTTAAACCCTCCTGATAGAATAGCTTAACGATGATATATCTATTTTATAAAAGAGGAAATTACAAAGGTGCAATTGTCTTACTAGGACAAAAGGGTTGATAGAGTGGTGGCCATGATTTAGCCACCTTAGCCTGGGGAAGATGGAGGGCTGGGATGTGGTTATGGGGGTTCATTGGGATGTGGGTGTCTCTGGGTGTGCTGTTGGTTGAAAATGGGGGTGCCACCTCGCACACCAAAGAAAAGGCTACACATGCCCATTATTTACATGTTTGCCATTGTCCCTTCATGAACTCAAAGAACACCCGAACAAACCCTCCTTCCCATATATACAGTTTCTTCTTAACCTTTTTTCCACTCACATTTTTTTGCACTGACACCTGCATTTTTCCCTTTACCCCTAGACGATACACACACATCCATACGTCTCTCTCCTCTTCAGCTGTGCGTGGGCTCTGCATCCTAAGTGGGGTTTTCTTGGATCCATGTGCAATATGTGCACGTGTTATTTCTATCTATTATACATTTGAGGGATGTTTTTGAATTATCCCATGTGGCATGTTTGTCTCATGTGGCTATGACACATCATCACATGGGACAATACCACATCACCATCCCACCCAAAAAGCACCCAAAAACAAAAAAGCCCACCAACCCACTCTTAATCAAAAAACCCCCAAAACACATCCAAAACCAAAACACACCCCAATCAAAAATCTCAAAAACCTCAAGACAAGACACACACACACCCATTCTTTCTATATGTACACGGTTTTGCACCCATTGAAACACCTGTTTGGGTCTCGCATCCTGATTAGGAGTGTTGTTCTTGGGTACCCGTGCACTATGTACACATGTTATTTCTAGTGTATATATATGGGAAAATGGGCATGCGTATGTGCGCAGGTAAGTTACCTGCTCATATGCACAGTCTCCTTTGTTTAAGTTTTTTGCAATTTTTTTCTTGTGCTTGTTGACCTCATGGATGATCAACATTCAAAAAATCAAGTGATTCCAATACTTTTTGAGCCCCCATATACCACATGCAATTTAAAGGTCTGAAAACTTGCTGAAAAACCGTTGAAGTTGCAAGGGGTAAATGGAGACTCAAAAAGTATTGGAATCGCTTGATTTTTTTGTATGTTGATCACATATGAAGTCAACAGTCCCATGAAAAAATTGCAAAAAAAACTGAAAAATGGGGAAAATGTGCATGTGTGCATGTAACATGCGCACATGCACATTTTCCCGATATATATATATAAAGTGATGGGTTGTGATCTGATTCTCCTGGTTTTCGTAGAGAGAGAAGCTCTGAGGGCGATTGTGAGCGATCTCGCCAGTGGCGACCGCCTCGGTGGGCTCCGTGGCCGGCGCTAGAGATCCGAGTTCAGATCTAAGGAGATATCGGTCAAGGCTTCTCAGATTACTGATCGGAGGTGTCCGCTTGAGTCTCCGGCGGATCGAGGCGATCTCGTTTCGATAGGATTCTCAGATCGCCGATCGAAGTTGTACACTTTCTCCGGCGGATCGAGGCGATTTCTTTCGACTCAACGTCAAGAGCTAGCTATTTCTTTTGTTTCGAATCAAGATCTCGTCTCTGAGATCTTGGTTCGGGGGTGAGATCTCGCTCTTATCTCTTGTTCTTGGTGCAAGATCTGTTTCAGATTTAAGCTGTTCTTGTATTTTCTTGCTGAGGTGACGATTATTCTGCTGGAGGAGCCATCAGGATCTGAGAGATATAATCTCGTCTATAGCTTGGTGATCTAAGATTTGCGGAAGGAAGCGAAGATCTATTTGACGGATTGATATCTTTCGTCAAGATCTCGATCCGGTGGTAATATCTCAGCCAATTCTTGTTATCCTTGATTGCCTAATGCTCTTTGGTGTGATGACTTGATTTCCATTGCTGATCTGTGGCTCATGGATCCTGCGGATACAAGCGTTGCTGTTAATAATGGCTGGAGGGAGGTCGTCAGGAAGAAGATGCCAAAGGACGGCAGGGGGCAAGCGCAGGGGACAAAGCGTGATGGCAACGTCAATGAGAGAGGAGATGCCAGGAAGGTGTTGGAAAGAAGGGCCCTGAGGTCGAAGGTGTCGTTGAGAATCAATGCGAATGCAGAGAGGTGATCTTGGCTAGACATTTGTACAAATAGGCGTAAGCTATCTGATTCACTTGAGATGTCATACATCTCTCCTGCTGTCAATGAAGATGGAGTGGCGGCGGCGTTCTTGACGGAGGAGATGATGGCGGAGGACGCTGAAGGATGGTACAACACTCTTGTGGGATACGTACTTGGTGATACACCATTCTATGGGTAGCTAAAAGCTTGGTCTGCTAGAGTCTAGAAATTGAAAGGAGAGGTTAACATTTTCTCGAGAGAGAATGGTTATTTTTTCTTTAGATTTGAAGCTGCGGAGGATAGAGATGCGGTGCTGTTCGGCGGGCCATGGCTATTCGACGGCAGGCTCGTCGTTCTTCAGTGGTGGAGTGAAGATGCGGGATTCAGCTGAGATCTTCTGACGGCTGTTCCGGTCTGGGTTAGACTCCATAACCTCCCGCTCAATCTATGGACGCGACGGATCCTCAGCGCTATCACTAGTGTCTTCGGTGCCAGTGCTACGGCGAGGCTAGAAAGGTTGGCGTACGCAAGGTGTTTGGTGGAGGTGAAGGCGGATAAGCCATTGCCATGATCTATATCTGTTCAGCTGGGTAATAGGGATACTATCGACATCGGCGTCTGCTATGAAGGTGAGCCCCCTAGGTGCACATATTGCATTTGTTTTGGTCACACGGTGGATCAATGTCCCTCTGCCTCAAGCAAAGGAGATGTGATAAAGGGGAAGGGGGAGGAGAGTAGTTTTTGTGTTAACATTGAAGAGGGGGGAATGTTCGGGGGTGTCGAATTGTAATGAGTCTGAGGTGAATTATAATTCAGCGGGCAAATGTAAGGAGGCCATGGCGAATTGTTTGCAGTCAGAGAACTGTAAGGCTGGGCCAGAGCCGTCCATGGAGAGGGGGAAAGATAATTGTAATGGGGAGCTTGGGGTGTCTGGTGGTGAGGACAATCAGCCCAAGGATGGGATTCCTACCAAAATTTGTACTAGGGAGGTGGGAGTATCTGGGGACGGGGGCTTTGTGCCAGAAAATGGGATGTTTGCCAGCAATGTGGAGCTGGAGGGGAGATCCAAGGCCGGTGAGGCTTGTAAAAACGTGGAAGAGCACTGTAAGCCTAACAAGTGTATGTTAGGTGTGCTAGGAAATACTGGTAGCTCTGATGATATGAGAGAGCTTGTAAATGGCATATATAAAGGGCGCAATCAGGATGGCGCCGTGTACAAAGGAGGAGCTGCTGAGAGGGTCACTGACGGTTCTAATAACATCAGCAAAAAGGCAAAAAGTGGAGAGGACAGCCAAGGGCACAAAGACCATGAGGAGCGGGTTATATCTGCTGAGAGGAAGCAAATTGCTGAAGACGGGGTTGCTGGCGAGCTAGGTGTGGAGGGGGAGAATAATGTTGTTGAGAGCCTTGTAGTTCAAGCTGTGGCTTGCTCTAGTAAATATGTGAAGAGCGACCAATGTAATAAGGGAGGGGGGATCGGGTAGATGCTCTGCATAGTGGAATACCCTACGCCACGAGCCAACTGGGCCTCGCACAATCGGGGCTCGCACATCAATCGGGCATACTACCCCCACGTTTTTCTCCAAGCTCTAAGGAGCAGCCAGCTACCGCTGCTACACACTGCTCCCGTAGTCCGATTGCTTGCTCGTATAGGAGTATCAACCCATTTGATTCTTTATCTGTGGATGAGAAGCAAGATTTACCGCCTATTGAGAGCGAACTGGATGAAATGACAGTCATTAATGAAGCTTGGTATATCGAACAGGATTTGCTAAGTAAAAATAGTAAAAGCAAGAAGAATGATAGATCTAAAAAAGGAGTCGGAGCTAAAGCCATTATTGATAGAATCAAAGGAGGAGTGGTGATCCCCGCCTCAAATTGCTGATTATGGTGTTACTCGTTTGGAACACTCGTGTGCTTAATAACGCAGTGAGGCGTAGTGAGCTTAAGACACTAAGCATGTTCCCTCGCTTGTGGGTTTGTTGGAAACCAAGGTGATTGGGGAGAATGCCCAAAGAATCAAGAATTGCTTCCCGGAGAAGTGTGTCTCGATTGATAATTGGAACTTCCATAATAATGGGCGTATTGTTTTCTTATATGACCCTGATATATGGCATTGTGTGGTTGATTTCATGTCTGCTCAACATATCACCATTCGGTGTACCAATGTTGCGGGGTTCCTTATGGGGATTTCGGTGGTCTATGCTTTTAACAGCGCCCAGGATAGGAGATCCCTATGGGATAATATAGTTGCTGACTCTTCCAAGTATATAAATACTCCATGGCTGATTTGTGGTGATTTTAACTGTGTTCGTTATGCCGAAGATAAAGTTGGTGGTAGACCGATTGACATTCACATGGTGGATGAGTTTAATAGTTGCATCGATGCTAGCGCTCTTATTGAACTAAAGTCTGTTGGCAACCCTTTGAGCTGGACCAATAGAAGCACTGGGTCTTAGCGCATCAATGCTACTCTTGATCGGCCCTTATGCAACTGTGAATGGATTGACAAGCTGCCCTCATCTTATTGTGAATACGTCGCTAGTGGCACCAGTGATCACTCCCCACTTATTATTCACTTACATCCTAAAGAAGGATCTGATCCCAAGCCGTTCAAGTTTTTTAATTCTTGGACTCGCGCTCCTGAGTATCAGGACACTTTAGATAAATTCTGACATACTGACGTGGTTGGGTGCCCTATGATTCGGCTGGTGGCCAAACTTAAAAATCTCAAATTTGGTTTGAAACGTCTCAGTGCTGACATCATTAACACTAAGAGTGTTGCTAAATGCCGTGAAGAGCTCAATAGCATTTAGAATGATCCGGAGTTGGTTTTTAGTATTGAAAAGCAAAAAAGAGAGCATGCACTTATCAATCAATTGGCCGATGCTATTGATGCTGAGGAGTCCAATTTGAGGCAAAAAAGTAGGCAGAATTGGTTACAACTTGGGGACCGTAATTCCCATTTTTTCTACACTGCTATGAAGGCTCGTCAAAGCCATAATAGCCTGGAGCATCTCATATCTGCTGATGGTACTTGTAATGACAGTATTAGGAAGATTAAAATTGATGGTCCTGTCTTCTACTCTAATCTCTATAATCAAGATGATTACTGGAGGGTCTTTCCTCGCCTTACTACTAAGCGCATCCTCACTAAAGAAGCTGCGGCCTGGGTTGAGAGGCCGGTTCTGGATGAGGAAATCAGAAATGCGGGTTTTCAAATTGGCATTGATAAAGCTCCGGGGCCTGATGGTTTCAATGGTTACTTTTTCCAAAGCTCTTGGAGTGTTGTGGGAAAAGATGTTACCAAAGTAGTTAGCTCCTTTTTTAAATCTGGCAGAATTCTCAAACAGATTAACCATACTTTCTTGACGCTTATTCCTAAAAGCGCTAATGCCACAGGGCTGGGGGATTATAGGCCTATCTCTTGTTGCAATGTGTTGTATAAGATCATCAGTAAGGTTCTCTACAATAGATTAAAAAGGCCGTTGTTGAGCTTATATCACCTAACCAAGCTGCGTTCCTGGAAAATCGTCTTTTAGCTGATTGTGCTTTGCTTGCGCATGAACACATTCGAGATTTTAACAACCCCATGGGGGCCCGCGCTTGTCTGAAATTGGATCTCCGCAAAGCTTTTGATAGTGTGAATAGGGAATTCATATTCTTCATGCTGCATCAAATAGGGTTCAAACACAAATTTATTGGGTGGATTGGGGAATGCATATCTACTCCATCTTTTTCTGTCATGTTTAATGCATCTCCGCATGGTATGTTTCAATCTAACAGAGGGCTTAGACAAGACGATCTTCTATCCCCGTATCTCTTCGTGGTTATTATGGAGGCATTCTCTCTCTTGATGGCTTCTGCTAATGCCAGTCGTACCATTTTACCCATGAAAAAGGTAGGGGTTGTCACGCACCTCCTATTTGCTGATGATTTTCTTATTTTCTGCCGGGCCAACTCTAAATCTTTTGAGGGATTGAAGGGTTTATTGTGCACTTTCAAGTATCTTACTGGTCTGGATGTCAATTGGAGTAAGAGCGTCGGTATTTTTAGTAAGGGGACCAAAGATCCTGGTAGAATTGCTGAAATTTTGGGTATTCATCGTGCTCAATCTCTTTCCACTTACCTGGGGCTCCCTCTCTCAACTAAATACCCTAAAGCGTCTATGTATACCAGATTGATTGATAGATGCAAGGCAGATTGCAGGGGCGGTCTTCTTCTCTACTATCTATCTCGGGGCGTATAGAGCTTGTCAGATCTGTTATTCATGGCATGATTGTTTTTTGGATGCAAGCTTTTCGTATACCAAAGTCTGTGTTGAACACTCTCAATTCCATATGCAGGAAGTTTATCTGGGGGAAGTCTCATATTTGGGCTTGGGATGATCTGTGTGCCCCCAAACAGGAGGGGGGAGTGGGGCTTAGGCAATTCTCTGATCTTAATATGGCTTATGGGGTCAAATTAACTTGGCGTATGTTAATGCATAATGGCATCTGGGCTTCTTATATGAGAAAGCAATACTTGGGCAGAATGGGTTTCTATGTGGCTAAGAATTCTCCTATGCAATCAGGGACTTGAAAATTCATGCTCCAATGTCGTAATATCACCAAGAAGCTGACTAAGCGCATCGTTAGGGATGTGACCTCTACTCTTTTTTGGTATGATAACTGGCTTCCTTGTGGCCCGCTGTGTGACAGTCATGAGGTGCCGATTGGAGAGGAAATGAAAACTGTTATTGAGTATTGGACTGAGGAGGGTTGGGCTAATGTCCATGTGCTTATTCCGGTCTTGAATTCTATAGCGTCTATCTCTTTGCGGCAGGGGAAAGACTCATGGAAATGGTATTCTAAGTCACCCATTCTGCATGATGCGTGGGCTGGCTCTCGTACAGTCAGACCTATCTTTCCTTTTTATAAGGTGGTTTGGTTCCCAGGGGCACGTGCCCAAAATGGCCATCACACTACTGCGGGCCTTCCATGGGATGCTTCTTACAAGAGACAAGCTTGTCCAATGGGGAGTGCCCTCTTCCCCTTTTGTGTTCTGTGTTCTTGTAATGCTCATGAAAGTGTTGATCACATATTTTTTGGTTGCAATTTCACTTATTATCTCCTCTGCAGGAGTTTCCTCAAACTAGGGATCACTACATCGCCCCCACTTCTCTAGCTGGCGTGTGAGAACTATTTCTTGTGAAATTTCATAAAAAGGATAGCTTGGGAGGCCTTGCAAAAACGGTTCTTGCTGCTTTGGCTGGCATATATGGAAGGAAAGAAACAGGAGGATATTCGAAGGTGAGAGCAAACTTCATACTATGCTATTTGAGGATATTGCTGATGATGTCATAATCGCCTCGAGACATATAGAAGGGGATCAGAATGTTGTAAATGGGCCTTTTGCTAACTGGGGTCTGGTAGTGTGATGTTTTGTTTCCCAATTTTTTGTAATTGCTTAGGTTCTGATAGACCCGCCTGGGTCTATTTCCGCATCCAGCCGTGGGCCAGACCATAGCCGCCGGCCCATCCTTTATGCCGCGCGCGCCTATTGCCTAGGAACCCTAGTTTTGTTCTATTTATAGGGGCTAGCCGTCATGGGTAATGGACATGCTTGATATTGAGATTATTCCATTGAGCATCATTAGGAGTAGTTCTTAGATTAAACAATTGCGGACGTCCTCTAGGCGTCTTGGGAGGAGAGCGCACCTCTATTGTGCTCAATTATCTTGTTATTTCCATTTAATTTCTCTATAAAAATCCTATCTTTGTTGGTTCCTAACATTTTGGTATCAGAACGCGTGACGATCCATGGCGGCCACGACAAGATCGCATGACAAATTTGAGGCTTTGGAGGCCAAGTTCTCGAGCGAAATCGACGGGATCAAGAAATCATTAGCGAACGATGATTCCATGGCAAAGTTGACGGCTTCCATCAACCAATTGACGGCAAATCAAGCGAAGCACGACGACCAATTCGCGCAAATGATGGCAACCCTAAATCAATTGGCGACGAACAACAAAGGGGAAGGAAACCCTAATTCGGGGGAAAAGGTGGCACCTTTGAAGAAAGAGAAGGAAAAAGAGGAGCTTTTGGAGCAAAATCAACCCTACTACGTGGAGGAATTGGATGATGAAGACGACGGCGAGCCATGGAAGGTGGACTACCGCGAGGAGGTACGACGGAAGGCGTTGGAGAGCCAAAGAAGGGGCAGCGGCCCTAGCCGCCCCCACGAGGGGGGCCACGCCCATGAGGAGGGCCGACCAAACCCCCACAGCACTCTAGGGGGTCGGCCGACGCATGATACAGGCGGGGGGGCCTCCCCCGCCTTCGCCGGACCCCGGCAGGGGCGGCCAAGCCTTGCCGGGGCTCGGCAGGGTCCGGTGACCCTGCCGGACCTCCGGCAGGGCCCGTCGGCCCTGCCAGAGGCCTGGCAGGGCCTGCCGCCCCTCCGGGGCCCCCGGAGGGGCCTGTTTCTAGACCGCGAAGGGCCGGAGGCCCCCTGGCAGCCGCCAGGGGGCGGGGATCTCACGGTTGGGGCCGCCGGGGGCGGGAACCCCCAGGCAACCTCCCGACGGACAGAGGACTCGCAGACAGCCACCAGATGATTTTTTTGAGCCACCCGGACAGCGGACAGCGAACGAGAAGGGCTACGGGCAGTTTTCGGGAGACTATTTTGACCCTCCGGAGCGGCGACCAGCAGCAGAGGACCCTCTATACGGCGACGGACGCGGGAGAGATTATTATTCTGACGGTAGGGGTGGCGACGAGGCAGAGTTCGGCGACGACGCGGGTTGGGATGATTTTGAGGACCGGCGTGGAGATCGTCGTAGGGACCACGGGGGTCACGGAGGGCCACTTAGGCGCTACGAGACACTGCACGATAGGCGTCAGCATTACCGTCCGCAGCATAGAGATAATGGGAGGCTGAGCAGGGGCGCTTTGGAGGAGATTGCAGAGCCCGGAAATTGGAGATGCAATTATTTTCTGGGGAGGATCCACACGCCTGGTTGTTTACAGCAGAGAGATACTTCGCGACACATCACATGACCGAGGCCCAGAGCTGGAGGCGGCGGCCATCTGCATTGAGGGGTGAGCCTTGGGATGGTACCAGTGAGCGGCGGCAGCAAATCAGGAGCTGGGAGGAGCTGAAGGACATGGTACTGGAGAAGTTTAGAGACCCCCGGTTAGGGAACTTACACGAGCAGCTGTACGCCCTCAGGCAGGAGGGGCCGGTGCGGGAGTACATTGAGAGATTCGAGACACTGGCAGGACGAGTTCATGGGGTGTCTGATGAGTCGCTGAAGGGCACCTTCTTGAAGGGGCTACGTCTTAGTCTTCGAGCTGCAGTGAGGCCATACAAGCCTCGAGGGCTTTCCGAGGTCATCGAGATGGCACAGATGGTGGACTCCCGCGCTGAGGATAGGAGAGGCGGGAGCAGCTACAGTGGGCAGATACAGTGAGGCACTACGACTGGGGCAGGCGGAGCAGTGATCACTACTGAGACAGTTCAGACAGGGCTTGAGAAGACGGGTGAGCAGAACCCACTACCGGCCGGGGGCCCATTCCGACGGATGACTGATGCAGAGATGAGGGAGAGAATACAAAAGGGGTTATGTTTCAGATGCGACGAGCGCTTCACTCCCGGACATCGCTGTGTGGATCGAAGGCTGCAAGTATTGATAGCAGAAGAGGACGAGGAAGATGACGTGGAGGACGAACGGATCATAGGGGAGGACGATTCCCACTCAGAGTAGCACGCCGGTACTTACACTACCTTGAGGACAAGGTGGTTCTTTGGGGGGGAGTATTGATAGACCCGCCTGGGTCTATTTCCGCATCCAGCCATGGGCCGGCCCATAGCCGTCGGCCCATCCTTTATGCCGCGCGCGCCTATTGCCTAGGAACCCCAGTTTTGTTCTATTTATAGGGGCTAGCCGTCATGGGTAATGGACATGCTTGATATTGAGATTATTCCATTGAGCGTCATTAGGAGTAGTTCTTAGATTAAACGAGTGCGGACGTCCTCTAGGCGTCTTGGGAGGAGAGCGCATCTCATTTGTGCTTAATTATCTTGTTATTTCCATTTGATTTCTCTATAAAAATCCTATCTTTGTTGGTTCCTAACAGGTTCCTTGGAGTAGAGAAGGATTTTGTAGGGGTGTGGTGATGGCCCCTGTGCCTTATCCATGACCTGCAAATACTCGTCTGCTGCTCACTGAGCCTTGTACATTTTTTGACGAGATCAATAAAGATAAACGCATATTCTCCATATATATCTATATATATATATATATATATATATATATATATATATATATATATATATATATATATATAATGTGCGTAGGTAAGTTACCTGCGCACATGCACATTTCCACTACTTTTTAAGTTTTTTGCAATTTGTTCGTGTGCTATTTATTGACTTCATCGGTGGTAAAACTCAAGTGATTCCAGTACTTTTTGAGCCCATCTAACCTATGCAACGTTAACAGTATGAAAACTTACTGAAAAATCGTTAAAGTTGCAAGGGGTAGATGGTGGCTCAAAAAATATTTGAATCACTCGATTTTTGGTATGTTGATCATTCATGAGGTGAACAACAATCTCATGAAATAATTTGAAAAAAAATCTGAAAAGTGAGGGAACATGTGCGTGTGCGCATGTAATTTAACTGGGCACATGCACATGCACATTTCCCCCCACACATATATGAAATAAAAGTGAGGGAAAATGTGCGTGTGCGCATGTAATTTAACTGGGCACATGCACATGCACATTTTCCACACATATATATATGAAATAAATGTGTATCAGGTGGCCAAGGAGGGGATTTCCTCCTTGGCCACATCTAAGCCACCCACACCCCATGTGGGGGTGTGGGGCCCACACCCAAGATGGGCGATGGGCGGCCTAGATTGGGGCCAAGGAGGAAATCCCCTCGTAGGCCACCTTGACCACATTAACACACACATGAAAATTTTCAAATGCAAACATTTCGCACGGAATTTTCTGTGCGAAAATATATATATTTTAATTTTTTTGAATTTTTTTCCTCCTGCACTTCATGTTGTTATAAATCCTTAAAAAATAATGGTTGAAAAATAATGTGATTTGGCCTTCGATTAAGGCATTTCAAAAAGTTCTATTGTTCTGAAACCGTTAAATTTTGTAACGGGTGGATCGGTGCTCAAATCCCACTATGGATCACCCATTATTTTTCCTGCTGTATATAATTGTATGGGTTGCACATAAAAAAATATTTCTATAGAAAAATTAAATGTTTTTCTCATGGGCTTTCGCACCAGAATACTTATATGAGAATAATGGCTACCATACGTCATATGAGGCCTTGCCTCATATTCCCTCTCACATAAAGCAACTAAGTACAACCAAGTACAAGCACATGCGGGCTTGTACTTGATTGCTTTATGTGAGAGGGAATATGAAGCAAGGCCTCATATGGCGTATAATACCCATTAATCCCTACTTATATATATATAAAGGTGGGATCAATGACCCCCAAAAATAACCCCCAAAAATAACCTCCTATCAAAAATCCTATGCCCCTTTTTTCGGAAGATCCGAACCGTTCATCTTGATCTCCACCCTCTAAATCCCTGACCCACCAATTTTCAATCCGATCCCATGTGTTTTGCTCGTTCATCCATCCGACCCAAATTTAACGGTTTCGCATGAACAGAACTTTTGTGAATGGTTGATGAACGGGCAAAACACATGGGATCGGATTGAAAATTGGTGGGTCAGGGATTTAGAGGGTGGAGATCAAGATGAACGGTTCGGATCTTCCGAAAAAGGGGCATATGATTTTTGATAGGGGTTATTTTTGGGGGTTATTTTTGGGGGTCATTTGATCCCACCTCATATATATATATGGATCTTCGGTTGCGAAAAAGAGGCTTTTCGCACCGTGTGAAAAGATTTTTATTTTTTTTGAATTTTTTTTCAAAAATTCTTTTTTGATGTTTAATCCATACAATTATATACCCCATGGAAAATAATGGGTGAACCCGTTGGGGATTGAGCACACATCCACCCGTTACAAATTTAACGGCCTCAAAACGTGCGAATTTGATGAAATGCCTTGATCGAAGGCCAAATGACATTATTTCTCAACGATTATTTTTTGAGGGGGGTATAACAACATATAATGAGGGTGGAAAAAAGAATTTTTGAAAAAATTTTCAAAAAAAAAACTAAAAACATTTTCGCACAGTGCGAAATGTTCTCATTTGAAAATTTTCCTATATATATATGAGGAGGGATCAAACGACCCCCCAAAATAACACCCTATCAAAAAGTCTATGCCCCCCATTTTTCGAAAGATCCGAACGTTCATCTTGATCTCCACCCTCTAAATCCTTGACCCACCAATTTTTAGCCCGATCCCATCTGCTTTTCTCGTTCATCAACCATTCGCAAAAGTTCTGTTCATGCGAAACCGTTAAATTTGGGTCGGATGGATGAACGAGCAAAACACATGGGATCGGGCTGAAAATTGGTGGGTCAAGGATTTAGACGGTGGAGATCAAGATGAACGGTTCGGATCTTTCGAAAGAATGGGGGGCATAGACTTTTTGATAGGGGGTTATTTTTGGGGGTCATTTGATCCCTCCTATATGTATATATATATATATATAGGAAAATTTTCAAATGAGAACATTTCTCACCGTGCGAAAATGTTTTTAGTTTTTTTTTTGAAATTTTTTTTCAAAATTTTTTTTTCCACCCTCATTATATGTTGTTATACCCCCCCTCAAAAAATAATCGTTGAGAAATAATGTCATTTGGCCTTCGATCAAGGCATTTCATCAAATTCGCACGTTTTGAGACCGTTAAATTTGTAATGGGTGGATGTGTGCTCTAATCCCCAACGGGTTCACCCATTATTTTCCCTGGGGTATATAATTGTATGGATTAAACAGCAAAAAAAATTTTTTGAAATTTTTTTCAAAAAAAAGATAAAATCTTTTCGCACGGTGCGAAAAGCTTTTTTTTCGCAACCGAAGATCGCTATATATATAGGAAACGGGAAATAGGGTGTCACTGGAGAGAATCTCTCCTGGGTCAGTTAAAAAAACTCCAATCTCCACATGTTTTTTGGAAGATCCGAGCTGTTCATCTCGATCTCCACCCTCTAAAACACCTACCCACCAATTTTCAGCCCGATCCGAGGTGTTTTGCTCGTTCATCCACCCGACCCAAATTTAACGGTTTCACATGAACATAACTTTTGCAAAGTGCGGATGAACGGGCAAAACACCTCGGATCGGGCTGAAAATTGGTGGGTAGGCGTTTTAGAGGGTGGAGATCGAGATGAACGGCTCGGATCTTCCAAAAAAACATGTGGAGATTGGAGTTTTTTTGACCGACCCAGGAGAGATTCTCTCATGTGACACCTTATTTCCCGTTTCCTCATATATATATATATATGAAAATTTTCAAATGAGAACATTTCGCACCGTGCGAAAATGTTTAGTTTTTTTTGAATTTTTTTTTCAAAAATTCTCTTTTCCATCCTCATTATATGTTATACCCTCAAAAAATAATCGTTGAGAAATAATGTCATTTGGCATTCGATCAAGGCATTTCATCAAATTCGCACGTTTTGAGACCGTTAAATTTGTAACGGGTGGATGTGTGCTCTAATGCCCAACGGGTTCGCCCATTATTTTCCCTGCGGTATGTATTTGTATGGATTAAACATCAAAAAAAGAATTTTTGAAAAAATTTTCAAAAAAATAAAAAAAATGTTTTCGCACGGTGCGAAAACCCCTTTTTCGCATTATATAGTGATCTTCGGTTGCAAAAAAAGGGGTTTTCGCACCGTGCGAAAACATTCTTTTTATTTTTTTGAAATTTTTTTTCAAAAATTCTTTTTTTGATGTTTAATCCATACAAATACATACCCCATGGAAAATAATGGGTGAACCCGTTGGGCATTAGAGCACCCATCCACCAGTTACAAATTTAACGGTCTCAAAACGTGCGAATTTGATGAAATGCCTTGATCGAAGGCCAAATGACATTATTTCTCAACGATTATTTTTTGAGGAGGGTATAACAACATATAATGAGGGTGGAAAAAAGAATTTTTGAAAAAAATTCAAAAAAAAAACTAAAAACATTTTCGCACGGTGCGAAATGTTCTCATTTGAAAATTTTCATATATATGTATGTATGTATGTATGTATGTGAGAATAATGGATATCATGTGACATGTGGGACTTCTCCTCATATACAAGACACAAAAAATAGGGTGATACAAGCCCTCATGGGCTCGTACTTGTTGTATCACCCTACTTTTCGTGTCTTGGTATATGAGGAGATGCCTCCACTGTCATATGATACACATTATTATGTGTGGGCGTGTGTAGACTCTTAACAGATGATGTTCTGAGACTTGGAAAGGTTTGATGTGTCCAGCGTGTCATATCTTTATTTTTTCTCAGGCACTTGTTTGCCCACTTATTACCCATCTTCTCTCCCGAAGAGTTTGCATAATCTGAATTTACGATTTTTTCTTGTTAAACATTATATTAGCCAATGGTATCGTCATCCTGTTTTGCTTTAAGGTTCTTTCATATATAAGCACAATTGTTGCATATATAAATATGTAATCCAAAGTCACATTTTGTTCATGGATAAAACATATTATGCTACCATCTGACCATGTACCATGTCTGGGCTAAAGAGAATTGCCGCATCATTTACCTCTCTGTCGTAACCTAGCACTCAAGTCTGCACCAATAAATCATAGGATTTCACATTACCATAAAACCCAAAGTAGCAAGCAAATACTTGAACCACCTCATGGAAAGTGTGCTACTCTCCAGTGATATAGGAAAGACCTGATCATGTTCTTAATGGAGTTCTTAACTTATTATCCTATATTTGGAAAGGTCATTGAATTTCAAAGACACTTTGGCCAATTAAGACATCATGGGAACCTGTTATGGGAAGTTCTATATACACTGCTTACGGAAAATTATGGGCATATCCAAGCTGACATGACGTTAAGTTCAACCAATAGATTTGAGGAAAATCTGTAGTGCAGGGGTCTGCCGAAGAAAAATACTTGAGGATTATTTGATTCACATGGAAGTGATCAAGCTTTAAATTTCGTTGTAACCAAGTTCCATAAGCTCCGTGCATAGTTATAGGCATATAAGCATGATGGATTTAGTGTGGATCATTGTAAATTAAAAAAAATTGTTTATTCAGGTTCAAATTTGAATTTGGTTCTAATTTTTCGCTGGATGTCGAATGTTCTATTGAATTGATGGTGTGCTTAGTTATTGATCCCGAGAGCTTTGATTCCTCTGATAGCCTTTCTGGAACACTTTGTGCACACACAATTTTTGTGCTCCAACCTGATAAGATCTATTATAAGCTTCATCACTACTCACTTATGAAAATGCCCTCTTCTGATTATCTAGAATTTTTCTTTCATCTAGATACAGTTGTAAATAAACTACATTTTCTTTGCAATCGCATTTTGAAACTCATTTACGCATTTAAAATCATCATAAATTTGTTATCAATCTTTTGCATCAGTATCTGCTTTGAGATTTAGCTTTCTGCCTGCCAAACTCATCATCATTATCCTCGTTTAATGATATCAATCAATCGAGCTTTCTTCTGCAAGTTAAGCAGGACCTGAAGCAGAGATGGTGATCCCACCGCCAGTGAGGCCTGTCAGAATAACCAAATACCTGAAGCCGTACATGCTGAGGATGCATTTCTCCAACAAGTATGTGAGCGCACAGGTCGTCCACACCCCAACAGCGACAGTGGCATCATCTGCGAGCTCTCAGGAGAAGCTGCTGAGGCCGGCCATGGAGTCCACCCGTGATGTTGCAGCGGCCGCAAAGATTGGGAAGATCTTGGGCGAGCGGCTTCTGATGGCAGGGATCCCTGCTGTATCGGTGTTCTTGAAGAGAGATCAGAAGTACCATGGGAAGGTGAAAGCGATCATTGATTCTGTGAGGGGTGTTGGTGTTAAGCTGCTCTGAAATTGAAAAGCTGTTTGAACAATTTATTCAGATCTCAGGACCAAACTGTGACTGTAAAACTTAATGTTGTTTTTCATCTCAATCTGAAATATAAACAGTTTCGTCTTCAAGCGTCAACTATTCTAAGCTCGTACATGAGCGTGTTACATTCAACACTTCCAAATATAAGCACGGAGATTGCATTGCGGAGGCCCGACCAAATCAACCTCTTGGTGAGTAGCAACAATGTCTGATATGGAGATGATTTAGGATTTGGGGAGTTATAGCGATGAGTAGCAACGGCAACCAGTTCTCATCGGCAACCAGTAACGTTGTCTCATAAGTTTTTTTTTATCTTTAAAAGTTTAAAGAAAACGGTTTCAAATCCATTTAAATGGAGTCGAACCCATAAATGAGGAAGATGTTTATCGGCCCATCATGACCGGACCGGTTCAATGATCAGTCAGCTGTTTATTTGAGCGGACATGTCCAAACTCAGCTGTTTATTTGAGCGGACATGTCCAAAAGCACAGTAAAGCCCGTCGCTTCGCTCAACAACCGAACGGCCGATCGTTTCTTCATTTAAAGATGGCAACCGAGCTGACCGTTGGGCTTCTTCATTTAAAGCATCAGCTCGGAATAAAGGCATTCATTGACTGACCGTTAAGCTCGTTATCAATGACGACAGCTCAGGCCAAAAGTAATATAGCGGTTTAAAAGCTTGGACGTTACCCTCAAACGTCACTCAAAAGTAATTGCCTATAAGTAGTCTCTCGGATAACTATCGGTTGATCTTCCAACAGATTGGCCATAGTTACCATGCGCATACTTTGAGTACCTATATGACTTAATCATCGAAGGGGATTAGGTCGGACCCCCAGATCCGACCATCTCTTACGAGCTATTCGTTTTGTAGGAAGCTGAAGATATCACAGAAATAGCTCGGACTTGGCTGAAATAGCTCAGACTTGCTGAATAGTTCGGATTAAGGTCTATTCAGCTCGGGGTTAACTTGCGCAGTACCCAGTCAGCTGCCAGTAGCTCAAACTGAGATCTATTCAGCCCGGGTTTATCTCGCCCAGTACCCAGTCAGCTGACAATGTTGGAACTTATCCAACTAAGTTGGATCTTAATCCAACATTGGGCTAATATGCGGTGAATAATTATATAAGTGCTACGCTGTCGTATTAAGCCCAATATATTAGTGATCTGGTTTTAATTAATTAAATGGGCTAAATGAGTTAAGCAGGTTGTGGGGCCTTTATGTGTAGAGACTATTGGGCTTCAACTCGTTGATGGGCCGAGTTGGAAACCCTAGGGCTATGGAGGCTAGCCTATAAATATTAGCGGTCATGATCCCCGGAATACACGAACAAAGTTGAGCCGTCTTTTCTACGTCCCGTCGCTAGGAGAGAAACCGGGAGAAAGCTAAAGGGATTCTCCAAACGGTTGATTCGTGCTATTCTGGAAGATCGTCCGTTGCGCTATCGTCAGGATCTTTCAGATTATTAGCGATGGACTCAGGTACGCTTCCGCTAAATCCGAGTAGGTCAATGATTTAAGATTCCGCATGTTATATATCTAGATTATTATTTGCATGGTCTTGCTTAATGATTAATCTAGATCTTTAGTCTCTACAAGTGGTATCAGAGCCACCATGCTGTGGATCTTAATTTTTTTGCCTGTTCGTTGTAGATCTGATAAAAATCAGATTTTTAATCTGTCTTAAGTTTCAGATCTGACAAAAATCAGTTTTTTTATCAGTTTTAAGTTTCATATCTATGAAAAATTGGGTTTTTTTGATTGATTGTTCCCGTTTAACAAAAAAAAATACGAACCCTAGATCGGGGACGGCCCGCCAGCCGCCGCCCGACACGGCGAAAGATCGGCACCGGCAACGCCGGCGTCGACACGGAACAGAAAGGGGCAGGCTCAGCCGCCCCCTGTTGGGTCTTCGGCAGGAAGAAGGGGCGGCTTCCGCCGCCCCTGTTTGGGTTCGAATTGGGGGGGGGGGCGGCCGAGCCGCCCCCCGGCCGGAACAAAGCAGGCCCCGTATGGGGCCTGCAGCAGTTTGCCGGCTCCCCGCCCCCCCCGTCGGCGATCAGGCGCCGGCCCCCTGGCCGGCGCCTGACGAAGTTCAAGGGGGCGGCTTCGCCGCCCCCTATCGGGCGATCAGGTGCCTGCCCAGCCGGCGCCTGACGAAGTTCCCCTATCGGGCGATCAGGCGCCGGCCTCCTGGCCGGCGCCCGACTTAAGGCAAGGGGGCGGCAAGCCGCCCCCGTTGGTTAACCGGCCCCGACGTCGGAATATTAGGGGCGGCGGCGGCCGCCGCCGACCCCCCTACAGAAACCCTAACCCTAAAAAAACTTTTTTTGGGGAGGATTGGGCTGGGCCTGTTTTGGGTCTTGTTTGGGTGTTTTTGGGCCTATTATTGCAAAACAGTTTTTAGCCTTCTTTTGGGCTTATTGCAAAACAGTTTTTTTGGGCACTGGTTAATTTTGGACCCAATTTTTGGGTCATTTGGACACAAATTTGGGCCTACCTTGGGATGTTTTTTAACACCAAGTTAGGGAGGAAATAAAAGGGCAATTTGTATATTTCCATTAAGTGCAATTTTGTGTTAAAAATTCACATTTTAATTCAATTTCAGGCGTAATTAATTAATTATATATATATCTCGAAATAATTTTATTTAAAAGGACAACCCACCAAAGTGGGCTCCATCGTGGCAATTAATTTTATTTCGATATATATAAAAGGCTACGTACATGCTTGGCATGAAAATTTATCGCCTAAAGTTTTGAATATAAATTTGTGAAATGAGGAAATAAATGGTTTTGTCTATATATTTCCTTTAGGCCAAATTTTGTGTGTTAAATTTAAGTTCATTCCAATTTTAATTCTTTAGGCAAAATTCACTCATATATACATTTTTTGAAATAATTCCAATTTTTTGTAAAATTCCACCAAAGTGGGTTCTACTATTAAAATTGTTATTATTTCGGAATGTAAACGGATTAGAATACATACTCAGTATGATCAGTTGCCTGGATGAATTTTAAACGGATCGAAAGAGTAAATAAAAGGTTTTCCTGTATATTTACATTTAAGTTCAGTTTCATTTAAATTCAATTTTAGGGCGCAATAAATTATATGTTTCAAAATAATTTTAATTATTACGGGATCCCACCAAAGTGGGCTTTACTGTTAAATTATTATTATTTCGTAACATAAACGATTAAATACATACTTTTGTATGATAGGTTGCCCGATATTGAATTTAATTTGGGATGAAGGAGGAAATAAGACGCTTAAATGTATATTTCTCCTCAAAGATAAAATTTTGTGTTAATTGTGCAAAATAAATTTAAATTCTAAGTTTAAGGCTTAAAACCATATATATATACTTCGGTATATAACAAGTTGACTTCATACGTTGGTATGAAAATTCAGTTAGCCTGAATTTAGATTTAAATTAAAACACAAAATTCAAGTGTTTTCTTCGGGAGCAAATAAAAGGTTTTAACATATATTTCTCCTTAAGAATAAGTTTAAAAGGCCTTAAAGAATTTTTTGTGCACTAACCATCAAGCAAATGGCCTTAAGGAAATTTGACACATTTTAAAGTTATATATAATGGGATAGGGTGTATATTAATATATATATCTTTCTTTGTATGTTCATATACACATTAGTACACCTAAATACCCCATTTATAAGAAGAAAATTTGTGTTGAAATTATGGATTTTATTTAACTCAATATAAATGATTAGAAGGGTGGAATAAAAGGTTCTTATATATATTTCCACTTGGTGCAATCATTTTTTGTTAAATTCGGTTTAGTTTCAATTTCAATTTTTGGCACAATTAATTATATATTTCGAATATGAATTGATTGGATCAACTCACCAAAGTGGGTTTTCTTGTGAAGATCAGTTCTAATCTCGAAATATAACAAGTTGAATACATACTTTTGTATGAAAATTTTTTGGTTGCCTTAAATTTGATTTTGAAGAAAAGTGGACTTGAATATCTCCACTTAAAGTATATTCATGTATTAAATTGCGACTTAGATTCAAATTTTGCAAAGGTATATATTTTTGAAATGATTTCGTGCAATCATCACCTCGCCAAAGTGGGCTCTGTTGATTTGCATTATTTCATTTCATGAATATAAAAAGAATCAAATGTGCCCGTGATTTGCGTAAGAATGCTAAATCGGCCCAAAGGAAGATTACCGTTCTATACCATTTCATGCGCGCCTGTGGCAATAGACAAGGTGATGATTAGTGAGTTCAATGCATGCAAATTTAATTCGGCCCAAAGGAAGTTTTATTTTTGGCATGTTATTATTGTCATTGTCTGATTGCTACAACAAGATGTCAGTGACTAGTCAATAGATTATCCAAAGATAAATATTGGACTAGTGGGGGATGTCTTGAGATGGGAAAATCGCATTAATTTGAATTTGTTGTTGTATTTAATACTCATATGAACATGTTATAAATTGTTTTCTTGTTCTCTGTTCGGCTATTATTCCTGAAAATTTCTTCTGCCATTCCAGAATATCTCAGGGGCACTATTTCAGATAAAATTACCACAACTAAAGGATTCCTTTCTGACATTGAAAACAGATTTGTCAAGAGTGAAAGGGGTGAAATTGGTACACTCTTGACAATTCTAAATTCAATGAGGTATAAGGGTACGGGAAACATTAGGGAGCACATATTGAAGATGTCTAATGTTGCTTCAAGGTTGAAAGCACTTCAGCCAGACCTCTCTGAGGCTCTGCTAGTGCATTTTGTTTTGATATCTCTTCCATCACAGTTCAACCAGTTTAAGATGAGCTACAATCTGAAGGATGAGACTTGGTCTCTGGATGAGCTCATCTCGCACTGTGTCCAGGAAGAGAACAGGCTTGAGCAAGGAAGACAGAAAGTGCTCATATGATCTCTACCACTAAAAGATAAGAAAGGTATACTGCGAAATTTGGTTTAATTCTAGCATAATTTCTTTTCATGCAACCTTGGGTACGTATAGACACGTGATGGAAAGATTTTGGTGTAACCATTCACATCATTGTGTCTATGCAGGATTGCCTAAGATGCCAAAAGCCAAATGATGGTGAAAGATACATCGATATGGGCAATGGCAAGATGGTTCAAGTAGAGGCACATTAAATTTAGATTATTTCTTTTAAGTGCTAGATTGTATTTGAATTTTATGAGACTATTATGTACCGTTTTTAACGGAATTTGGATTTCCATTTCTATTTTGAACAAATTTGGTTATAAGTGTTCAATTTTGAATGGAAAAGTTGGTTGTCTCTTAATTCAAAATTAGTTTATTCTAGTTCTTTAAAAGATCATTATAATCTTCATTTATTTGGAAATGTTGCTCTATTTCTAAGATTCCTGCAGTTTAAGCACATGTGTTGTAATGAAAGAATTAACAGTTTAGAATTCAGTTATATTTTGATTGCAACTTATATCCTTAATAAAGTTTCAACAAATAAATCAATTGCATGTTTGGATATGTCCAACTAAAGTAAGGCTTTATAAGCCTAATAAAGTAATAGGACATAATGCTAATGATTTTCTAATTTTGTTGAATAGTTTTAAAGTTGATATTATTTTGTATGATTTTACATAATCTCACTATTAAGTTAGTTTACGAATTAGGAAATGCACACCTATTTGAGGATGCTGAGTTTGAGGGGGGAAGTTTGGTTAATGACATTATTCTTGAAGAAGATTAATCTCACAGGTGTTGTTGGCATTGTTCAGGATGGTATTCCTGACATTGTTCAAGACACATTAAATTCAAGATAATGTTGTAATTCCTCATATTTGGGAAATTATTCATAAGGACAAACTCTAGCACACTCAAAGCACTAACTGCCATTCAGGAAATCCATTAAAGAGATGACAAGTTTACTGATGACATTAGGATGATGAAAGTTCGACTTACATCAAGTCATAAAAATTCTACATCTCTAAAATGGATTATTGCATTAATTAAGAAAGTCTTTAAATGATACTTAAAATCTTTCTCTCATTGCCATAATGTTTGAAACCTATTGATCGTAAATAGTCTTTTACAATCAAAAGGGAATTCAAAAGGGTATTAAGAAAAGATTTAAAGCGTATCACTCAAAGACTTTATACGGAAAAGAATGCATTAATGTGTAAAGAGACTTTCTATTGGGCTTTTCATGAAAGACTCTATAAGGTTTATAATGGCATTAGTAGAGCATTTCAATATCGTTACTGATACATTAAATTTCATTAAGTGATCACCTCGTTCGATTTTGAGATGATATTTAATGATGTTATCTAAGTTCTGTGGGAGCAAGTAATTTATATAATATCTATGTGGTAATGAATGCTAAGTTCTGTGGGAGACACGTTTAGTCTCAATAATTGCCCTGAGAATAATCTTCAGAAGATTTCCTATATCTCACCAATAGTGAGTCTAAAGTATGCTCAGTTTTATATGCATTTGGTTATTGCATATATTACAGGTGTGTTGGGCAGATTGTTAAGTTCAGGAGTTGACCATTTGACAGCAGCCAAATGTGTCATACGGTATCTATGGAGAACAAAAGGGTTACATGTTCAAGGATCAGTAGTCAAAAGAGTTTGAGATCATTTTGGTATACTGACTCTGATCATTTATTGGATGCAAAGAATGTATGAAAATCTATGTTAGGTGCCATCTACTAGAAGAGATCTAAATGGTCCCTTTATATAGTCTCTTCTGACATGGCTTTAGATTTCATATCACATTATGTGACATCCAAATCATGAAATATATCTGCATATTTTGTCACTATGCTGCAAATTAGGGATGGTGTTGAAACACCACACAGTTTATTTAGTGACAATGAAGTCTGCAGTTTTATATTCCAGCAACAACAGGAACTCGACAAAGTTTAGATATTCAGAGATCAAGTTCCTAGATTGTTGATTAATAGGAGTGTATAATTGTCTAATGAGCACATCGGAACAAACCATGTAATTACGGATCCGTTATAGTAAGGAAATGTCATCCAAAAGGTTTTATGAGCTAGCTACTCATATGGATGTCATTTCATTAAGAACATTCAGTTTTGTGGGAGTTTGTTCTTTTGGGTGCTCATATGATAGACAAAATTAAGTCTCCAGCTTAAGCTTGAGGATATTTTCTGATCAGAAATAAAGTTTTTGGTTTCAGTTCGGCTTCACTCCGATTTTGGTTTGTTTATGATCTCACTAAGGTTAAGGAGGATCAGTTGGAAATAGACATGTTAGATCACATTACATGTAATTTCCATGCTACACATCCACTTCATAATCCATGTCATTCTTTTGTATTAGCACGGTGACCACTGATGGGTCGAGCTGCAATTGCTGCGGCGAAGATCTCCTTGATCCCTTGCTAATATAATTGATGGACCGGATTGTTTTTGACTCATTAAAGAAATGACAGCAGGTTAAGATCTTATTTGGTTGTATGCACTATGAAATATAATTATAAAGTTTAAGCATATAGCCCAAGTGGGAGATTGTTGGAACTTATCCAACTAAGTTGGATCTTAATCCAACATTGGGCTAATATGCGGTGAATAATTATATAAGTGCTACGCTGTCGTATTAAGCCCAATATATTAGTGATCTGGTTTTAATTAATTAAATGGGCTAAATGAGTTAAGCAGGTTGTGGGGCCTTTATGTGTAGAGACTATTGGGCTTCAACTCGTTGATGGGCCGAGTTGGAAACCCTAGGGCTATGGAGGCTAGCCTATAAATATTAGCGGTCATGATCCCCGGAATACACGAACAAAGTTGAGCCGTCTTTTCTACGTCCCGTCGCTAGGAGAGAAACCGGGAGAAAGCTAAAGGGATTCTCCAAACGGTTGATTCGTGCTATTCTGGAAGATCGTCCGTTGCGCTATCGTCAGGATCTTTCAGATTATTAGCGATGGACTCAGGTACGCTTCCGCTAAATCCGAGTAGGTCAATGATTTAAGATTCCGCATGTTATATATCTAGATTATTATTTGCATGGTCTTGCTTAATGATTAATCTAGATCTTTAGTCTCTACAGACAACACCAGCATACGCCAGCTACTGCAATCGTACCATCATCCAACAACATCAGTGGTGAGAAAACACCCGTAAACTTATCGTATTGTACATATTGTATGGTTTGATATGTATCGTACGTGCTGGTACGTGCTGTGTGATATGATAGACATATCATGCCGACGATATTGGCATTTCACACGTGCGCACGCGCACCCCCCACCACCCAAAAAGATGCTACAAATATAATTTTTATCGGATGGTATAAGTCGTATAATGCATGGTGTTGATAACTATTGTATGTAGCATAGAAGAAATGCTGTGAAACCAAGAATTAATTGTAGCTAGTTTTTTTTGGAGGATCATGGTAACAACTCTGTTGTTAAGCGTGCGTAAGGTGTGAGCAGATGGGTCGCGGTTAGAAAGACCAGATATCAATAATTTTGATGCGTCCCCCTGAACCCTAATAGATCCTTATTATTTGTCTCCATTAACCCCATGAATAGTTGCCATAATTCCGTCTTACGCTATGCGAACCATGTTTCAATGATTGTTTGGTATTCCTAATTTTATCCTGTCGCTAAGGCTTAATTACTGGGAATCAGCATCTTGAACAAACCATCATTATTATTATTTTGTGACCCTTTGCCATATTAAAATATGACAATTGCTCTCTGCACCTCAACAATTGAGGTGCATGGACGTGTTCTTTTTAAAAATGGCAATATTTCACATCAGACTCTCTCCCATCACATTCTCTCTCATCCAAAACATGCACTTTTTGGCCCTGATTCATATCTGCACCTCAATTGTTGAGGTGCAGATAGCAATTCACTAAAATAATTGAACAGCTCCATCATTGGAGTCCTTTATTCTTAATCTTGTCTTGTCGTAGATGGTGTCAATTGGGAACAAGGTTATTATAATGCCAGCTTGGAGATTAACTTGCCCCATTGGGCTTGTTGGGGAAAAAAAATCCGAAATGCCTTGAAATCAATGCGGAAACCAATCCTAATAAACTGATCAGGAATATTGGGCTAGCAAAAATCTAATCTCAAAGACCCAACAATAATCCCAAATGACCTTGCAATAGAAAGTAGAAAACAAATCACAGCAACAAATAAACAATCGCAGACACAAAGAAATTTACACTGGTTCGGTTGTAAACAACCTACGTCCAGCAATCAAGACGATTCCACTAGTAGAGAGATCCAAACAATTAGGGTTACAAAACGCTCCCTCACACGTGAGTAATAACTTGCCAACAAAGCAAGCCCTCACGAATCCACTCAAGAGGAAGAAATCAATGGAAGGAGTAGAGAAGGGAAAAACCAAACCATTCTCTCTAAAACACAAACCCTAAAACTCTCTCAAATCTCCAATGGGTAGCAAAAAGGCTCTCCTAAACTCAATGGAGGCTTACTCTCTCAAAATGACAGCTTACCCTAAAACAAAACATCGGAGGGTTAAGAACAAACCCACGCGAAACGGCGACAGAAAAGGATCCAGGCCGTTGATAGACGCGCGCGGGCCCAAGCCTGCTCGACCGAGTCAACCTGCTGCTCGGTCGAGGACGGAGAGCCAACCGTATCTGCTGATGCCAAGTCAAATGCACCCGGCCGAGTAGTCAAGCTACTCGGGCCGAGTCAACCCACTCGGTCGAGTAGCCACGCTACTCGGGCCGAGTACGACAGTAAACTCATCGATGCAAAAACATCCAACCCTCTGTCTTTTTAGGCGACGAACTGCTCGACCGAGCAGTGTGCTACTCGACCGAGCAGCCTGGGAAAAACTGTCTGCTCAATTTGAATCACCAAAAAACAACACCCTACCCTGATTCAAATCTCATCACCACTGACTCCGGCATCTCCACGCTGCGCACCATCACCCTCTCTCTTGTATCATCATTGTCTCGGAAAATGCGCCCTCTGGCGCCACATAAGCCAACAGAGAAATCAGCTCCAAGCAAACCTGGAGCTTGACGGCGGGAACTGGCTTGGTAAACATGTCTGCGGGGTTCAAATCAGTTGGGATCTTCTGAAGCTCTATCTCCTTCTTCTCCAACTCAAGGAAGGAATCACGCACCTCAATATGCTTCGTCCTCGAACTGTATGCCTGGTGCTTCGCCAGATGAATGTCACTCTGGCTGTCACAATGCACATGTGACAAACTCTGCGGCACCTTTAAATCTCTCAGCAGACTCCTCAAATACTTGGCCTCCTTCACAGCTTCCACCGCTGCAATCAACTCGGCCTCTGTAGTTGATAGCGCAACCACCGACTATAAGACCGACCTACACGATACCGCGACAGTGCCCAAACTGAACACATACCCCGTGGTAGATCGTCGCCTGTCTCTATCACCTGCGTAGTCACTATCGCAGTAACCTGTCAGCACCTTTCCGTCTCCTCTCCCATAGAGGATCCCGACACTCGCTGTGCCTCTCAGATATCTCAGAATCCACTTGACGGCCTGCCAATGCTCCTTGCCAGGATTAGCCATATACCTGCTAACCACTCCGACAGCCTGTGTAATATCTGGACGCGTGCAAACCATCGCATACATCAAGCTTCCTACTGCACTCGCATATGGCACCTGAGACATGTAAGTCTTCTCCTTATCGGTGCTTGGCGACTGACTCGCCGACAGCTGAAAATGAGCTCCTAAAGGTGTCGTCACGGGCTTTGCACTATCCATCCCAAACCGGGCTAGTACTTTCTTAATATACCCATTCTGTGACAATCTAAGCTCATGCTTCTTCCGATCTCGAACAATCTCCATTCCGAGAATCTTCTTAGCGGGCCCCAAATCCTTCATGTCAAATTCTTGCCCTAGCTTCTCCTTCAGCTTCTTCACCTCCGACATTCTATTAGAAGCAATTAGCATGTCGTCCACATAGAGAAACAAATAAATCCTCAAGCCATTCTCAAGTGTGCGAACATACACACATTGATTCTTGATGCTCCTCTCGAAGCCTACTCCCATCATGAAGCTATCGAATCGTTTGTACCACTGCCTGGGTGACTGCTTCAACCCATACAACGATTTCTTCAACCTGTACACCAAGGTCTGCTTCCCTTCAACTCTGAACCCCTCAGGCTGCTGCATATAAATTTTCTCATCAAGGTCTCCATGCAGAAAGGCGGTCTTCACATCTAGTTGCTCCAACTCCATGTTCATGCTAGCAACTAGCGCCAATAACACACACGAATGGACGTGTGTCACACAACCGGTGAAAATATTGTTGAATATTGGACTCCCCGGATTTGGTTTTGGATGATGAGCAAACATAAATAATTCATGAACTAACAATTTGTGAGCGCAGTATTGGAGATCGTCGCCAATTCCATGAGATTATTCAAAGCGACATCTCAACACTTCCAAAAGCTCGTATTCAAGCCTAAAGCTTCGTTGAAGCTCATGCAACGCTTTGGAAATAATGAAGATTCAATCGAAGCTCTCAAAGACCGTTTATTAAGGTTTTATTTATAGTCTTTTAGTTTCGATTGATAGAATGTTAAGCCTTGAGTATATCTTACGTTTCTATCTTCATTTCGCTCATTTCGTAGCTCTAGGATTCTTGCACAAGTTCACTCTTATTTCCTCGAAGCGTCGCGCTTCGATTCGGACTTTGTTGTGCATGTTAGTTGGTACAAGAACATGTACTGACCGACTAGATCACAATCTAGTCGGTCGTCCACTGTTCTTGGACCGACTAGTTTCAGTCAGTTAAATCTTTGTTCTTTACTGTTTACAGTTAGTCGGTCTACGTTGACTCACCGACCGACTAGTTTGTGAACTAGTCGGTCAGTGATGCTTCTTTGACCGACTAGTTGTGATTTACTGTACATGCCAAATTTCTCCTAAGCTACTGTTTACCGTTAGTCGGTCTAAGAACGTTTGCTGACCGACTAGTTGACAATCTAGTCGGTCAACTTTTGTTCTTGGACCGACTAAGTCAACTTGCCTTCAGACTATGTTGTTTTGCCTCTTAGTCGGTCTACGTTCATTGACTGACCGACTAGTTGTGAAACTAGTCGGTCAGACAGTGTTCTTGGACCGACTAGTTTTCTAGGTCTGAAATTCTATCTCTTCTCAGATCTGCTCTTAGTCGGTCCATGCTTTGTGACTGACCGACTAGTTGATGAACTAGTCGGTCAGTGAATATTCTTTGACCGACTAATTCACTCAGATTTCTTTCCGTTGGAGATTGACCTAACTTATGTTTTTGGGTTCCTATAAATACGAACCTAGGTCATTTCTATCTTCAATAGAGCTGCCATTAAGAGATTCATTGAGCCCTAAAGAGATAGCCATTCTCCCTCAAATCTAAAGCTCTCTTCCTCACAAGAAAGCCATTCTCTCTCATTTCTAGATCTAGAGAGAAGCTTGTTCTTGGTGAGCTCTTCAAGCTATTGCTTGATCCAAGTCTCCAACTCTTCCCTAGGCACCCATTGCTGCTCATTTCCTTGGTGCTAGGGCTTGGTGACTTCATCTTCCTCAAATCCTTCATTCCACCTATTGGATAAGAAAAACTCAAGGTATAGGATTTTGTGGTAAGAGTATTTATTTCATTTAAACTCTTTATATTGCTTATTGGCTCTCTCGGTTGTGAGAGAAGTTTGTGATCCCGGGTTGTGGGATTCACTTTGCCATTGCATGTATGATTTGATCTTGTGAAGGTTTTTCACAAGATATTCATAGTGGAAATCTTGAGTTAGGGTTTCTAACTCAAGTATCCGGAGGGGATCCGGGTGGTTGGGACGTAGGATCACCGGGAACAAGTCGGGGAGACTTGGGTGGATCCGAACCCATTAACATCGTTTGTTAGCTTTGTTTATTTCATTGTTGTCAATCAATTTAAGCTTCCGCAAATTGATTTGGTGGTTGTTTGCAATTTAATTTGGAATTATACGCCTTATTATTTTAAAGTACTATTCACCCCCCCTCTAGTACTTGTGCAGTAGCTGGTAGGGCATTACATTTGGTATCAGAGCCAGATTCTCAGCTATGTCTGCCAACGACAACAAGACCGTGCGTCCACCTTCCAACTATGGCACCTTCAGGAACCGTGAAGGAGCATCTTCCGTGATGGAAGGACATTCCTCTACGAGGCCTCCATTCTTCAACGGTACCAACTACGGGTACTGGAAGTGTCGGATGGAAACCTTCCTCCGAAGTGCATCTTTATGGAGAACTACAATGAAGGAGTATATTGAACCCGAAGAAGAAGATTTTGAGAAATGGACTACCGCGGAGGTCGCCGCGGAGGTAAGCAATGCCAAGGCAATGAACGCCTTGCAATGTGCATTGGAGCCCGAGGATTTCAATAAGATATGCACATGTAAGAGTGCATATCAAATTTGGAACTCCCTCCTCATTCTACACGAAGGGACGAGTAGGGTAAGAGACTCTAAACTCGTAGTCGTAACCAAAGATTACGAAATGTTTCATATGCAACAGGGCGAGAAGATGAAAGAATATTACGCTCGTTTCGTTGATATAATAAACGAGTTAGAGGCCCTCGGCAAGATCTACACTCAAAAGGAGAAGTTCTTAAAGCTTATTGAAGGACTTCCCTCTTCTTGGGAAAAACGTACCTTCGCCATCGAGGAAGGTAATGACATGGACAAATATACCGTAGTTCAACTAATGGGTACTTTGATGTCATATGAGGTACGCAAAGATAGCAAGGTGAAGCTACAAGAAAAGATGAAGTCATATTTGAACCTAGATGCGCCTAAGAAAAAGGCGATTGCATTCAAGGCGGCTTCATCCACCTCTACCGATGATGAGAACTCGGAAGAAGAAATGGACATGGAATCCATTGCACTCATGGCAAAGAAGTTCAATCGCTTCTTCCGAAAGGGTAACTTCAAACACAAATCTAAGTTTACATCTACTAACGCCTCTCCACCTTTGTGCTTTAAATGCAATAAGCCAGGACACATCAAAGCGGATTGTCCTCAAAACAAGCAAAAGGAGAAGTGGAAGGCGCCAAAGTATGACAAGTCCAAGAAGTACACGAAAGGAAACAAGAAGGGACTTGTCGGAGCTACCTTCACCGACTCCGAGGATTCCTCAAGCGGAGAGTCGGACGATGAGCACGTGGAGCAAGCACACATGTGTTTCATGGCAAGAGAGGAGCACGATCAAGGATCCTCCTCTTCCGATGATAGTGATGAAGAAAGCGATGAGGTAACGATGGATGATCTTAGGGATGCTAACACTCAACTTTGGTCAAAATATACTAAGTTAGTAAATAGATATACTAAGGTAAAAGATGACCTAGCTAGCATTCAAACATCGCCTAAGACTATCATCACCAACAACGACACCGTTGTTGAAGAGTTAAGAAAAGAGATAGTAAATCTCAAATCTAAACTTGAACATGTTAGCATTGAGGATGCGGAAGAACATGAGATAGCGGATTTAACTTCTCAAAACTCGACTTTGAGTATTGAGAACGAGAATCTTAAATCTCGTGTTTATGTGCTCACTTCGCAAATATCCACTTTGGATACTTCCTTGCGTTCTCTCAAAGAGAAATATGAGGACACATTGGGCCGAATCAACAAATTCAACAAGGGTAAAGGCCATTTGGATAATATCCTAAAAGATTTACTTCCGGCCAAGCACCACATTGGCTTGGGGTATATGATGGGAAATTCTTCCAAGTCGGTCACTACCTTTGTTAGGCCAACTTCCGAAGCCTCAACGAGTGGGAGCAAACACTCTATTGGTAGTTCATCTACCAATGGTGCTTCCACCTCGTCCACACCCTCTTTCGGAAAGAAACCCACATTGGGTGGACCTCCAAAGAAGGGGCATGCTTATATGTACACCAATTCCATGCCACGTAGGAACACACGTCCTACTCCACCATCTCACACTTATGATGATTTTTATGCAACACATTCTCGGGCACGTGCACACCAAGTGAGACACCCTCACGCACGTGTTCCCACACATGCATATGTACACCCACCTCATCATATGAATAATTCTCGTCGTGCACCATTCCATCATGTCCCGTATGCCTATCCACAACATGCATCACGTAGAAATCAACGTCGCATGCATGCACCCAATAGGATGATGGCTCCCAAAGTTTTCACGATTTGGAGCCCAAAGGACACAAGCATGGACGAAAAACAAATATATATGAATGCTTATTTTTCGGATGTTGTGCATAGTAAGAATTATGTGGGGAAGTCTAAGTCCACTTGGACTTGGCTTCCAAAGGTCTAATCCCTTGGACCCAATGACCTTGGGTACCATGATATGAAACTTATCTATCTTTAGGTACTCAAGGAAAAGAAAAAGAAAAGGAGCAACAAATTTAAATTTAGCTCCAAAGGGAATTGGATACTCGATAGCGGGTGCTCCAAACACATGACGGGTGACGCTCGATTGCTCTCCGGAGTGGTTCCCATTGTGAATGGAAACCGCGTCGTATTTGGAGGCAACGAGAGCGGAACCATCATAGGTGTTGGTAATGTCGGTAACCCTTCTAAACCATTAATTAGTGATGTGTATCTTGTTAGTGGTTTAAATCATAATCTTATTTCAATAAGTCAACTTTGTGACAAAGGTTACAAAGTTAGCTTTGCGAAAGGATTGTGTCATATTTTAAGAAAGGATAATGAAAAATTATTATTTTCCGGAACTCGTCGTAAAGACATTTATATTTTGGATCTTCCTAAGTCATATGAACAATGTCTCGTTGCCAACACAAGTGAACAACACTTATGGCATCGACGCTTTGGACATGTGAACTTTGGAACACTATATAAGCTTTCAAAATTGAATTCTATTAAAGGTTTTCCGAAGCTTGTTTTTGAAAAGAAAAGTTTTTGTGATTGTTGTCAACGCGGCAAGCTTCCTAAATCTTCATTTAAACCTAAGAAAAGCATCTCTACAAAACGGCCACTAGAGCTATTACATCTAGATTTATTTGGGCCAACTAGAGTAGCTTCCTTAGGAAATGCAAGGTATGGACTTGTCATCGTAGATGACTATTCAAGATTTACTTGGGTATTTTTCTTGTGCAATAAAAATGAAGCTTTTGAAAACTTCACAATTTTTGTTAAGAAAGTACAAAATCTCTTAGGAAACACCATTGTCACTATTCGTAGTGATCATGGAGGTGAATTTGAGAATGAGTCTTTTGAGACATTTTGTGATGAAGTTGGTATTACTCACACCTTCTCTTTCCCTCGTGCACCGCCTCAAAATGGTGTAGTTGAGAGAAAGAATAGGACGCTAGTGGAGTGTGCTCGCACTATGCTTGATGATAGCCAACTTGGCCATCAATTTTGGGCGGAAGCGGTACACACCGCTTGCTATGTGTTTAATAGAATACTTTTGAGGCCCGGCACTAAACAAACTTGTTATGAATTGTTGTTTGGTAGGTTGCCTCAAGTTAAACATTTTCGTGTTTTTGGTTCGAAATGTTTTATTAAGAACACATATGGTAGTTTGGACAAATTCAATCCGAGATCCGATGAGGGGATTTTTGTGGGATATTCTTCGCGTAGCAAAGCCTACCGGATATTCAACAAACGAACCTCGACGATCGAGGAGTCGCTTCATGTCTCATTTAATGAAGGATTTGTTCCAACTAGAAGTTCAAATGATAATGATTCTATGGATGTTTTATGTGATTCATTTGATAATTCTAAGTCTATTGATTCTATTGAGACTAACCCGACTAATGAAGTTGTTGAGAATGTTCCAAGTGATCAAGGTATTCCCAAGCGACTTCATGTCATTCACGACCATCCCCATGAGCAAGTAATTGGCAATATTCAAGATAGTGTCAAGACAAGATCACAAGTTCACCACTTCGCCAATTGTGCCTTTGCCTCATCAATAGAGCCAAAGAATATAGTTGAAGCATGCGAAGATAGTGCTTGGATACTTGCCATGGAGGAGGAGCTCATTCAATTCGAGAGGAATGAAGTGTGGGAGCTTGTTCCATTGCCTTCGAAGAACCACACCGTCATAGGGACAAAGTGGATTTTCAAGAACAAAACCGACGAAAACCAAGTCGTCGTCCGGAACAAAGCTCGGTTAGTAGCTCAAGGCTATCGACAAGAGGAAGGTATTGATTTCGAAGAATCCTTCGCTCCGGTAGCTAGATTAGAATCAATTAGATTACTTTTGTCTTTTGCATGCCATAAGAATTTTAAATTATTTCAAATGGATGTTAAAAGTGCTTTTTTAAACGGAGATGTCGTTGAGGAAGTTTACGTTTCTCAACCTCCAGGCTTCATAAATGAAAAATTTCCAAATCACGTTTTTAAACTAAAGAAAGCTCTTTATGGTTTGAGACAAGCTCCTCGAGCTTGGTATGATCGCCTAAAGAATTTTCTTTTGGATTTGAATTTTAAAATGGGCGAAGCCGATTCAACTCTTTTTGTTAAGCATGCGAATAATGATATTTTATTAGTACAAATTTATGTTGATGATATCATTTTCGGTGCTACTAACTTCACTCTTTGCGAAGAGTTTTCTAATGTTATGAAGGAACAATTTGAGATGAGCCACATGGGCGAACTCAAATATTTCTTAGGACTCCAAATTCGCCAAATGAACGATGCAATCTTCATCCACCAAACGAAGTACACGATGGAGTTGCTAAAGCGATTTGGAATGGAGAATACCTCCGGGAAAAAGACTCCAATGAGCACGACTACGCATCTTGACAAGGATACGGGCGGTAAGGATGTAGACATTCGTTTATATCGAGGTATGATTGGTAGTTTGCTTTATCTTACCGCAAGTAGGCCCGATATTATGTTTGCCGTATGTATATGTGCTCGTTATCAGTCTCAACCTAAGGAGTCTCACTTAGTAGCGGTAAAGCGTATTTTTCGCTATCTAAGTTACACTTTAGATTTTGGATTACTTTATCCGAGATCTAGCACATATGAGTTAATCTCATATAGTGATGCCGATTATGCGGGATGCAAATCCGACAGGAAAAGTACTAGTGGCACTTGCCATTTTATAGGAAATTCTCTTGTCTCTTGGTTTTCCAAGAAGCAAAATTCCGTATCACTTTCAACCACCGAGGCGGAATATATTGCCGCCGGTGCCGCGTGTGCTCAAGTTCTTTGGATGAGACACACACTTAAAGACTTTGGTATAAATTGTGATACTTGCCCTATCATGGTTGACAACCAAAGTGCAATATGTCTTTCCAAGAACCCGGTACATCATTCCCGTTCGAAACACATAGATGTCCGCCACCACTTTTTAGATGACCATGTTGCTAAAAAGGACATCATTCTAGTGTACGTTGAAACCCAAAAGCAAATCGCCGATATTTTCACGAAACCCCTAAAGGAGGACTCCTTTGTGCGGTTGCGTCGAGAATTGGGGATTATGGGTGAATCCGAAATATAGGATTCATGTTTCATTCAATAATTTTGCATGCTATTATTCTTGACAATATCTCTTTCATGCTAGAATTATTGGATTTTTCGAGAATTTTAAGTGTTATCTTAATTTTTCGTTCGATTTGTGCGTAATCGTCAAATTTCTGTGTTTCGATGTTTAATGGGGTAGTTTAGATGTCTATTGAGAGTTTTGAGATTTTTCGTCCAAGCGTATTATGGAGAGAACTTAATTTTCAAGTTTTTGACTCTTTAGTCGGTTCATGTTCAGTGACCGACCGACTAGATTGAGATCTAGTCGGTCAGTAATCGAACGCAGACCGACTAAATCTTGTCAGTCTTCTTGGATTCAGCCACTGTTTGCACCTAGTCGGTTCAAGCTCATTTACCGACCGACTAGTTGTGCCAGGGGCTGTTTGGTCATTTGGGAAATCGACCGACTTAAACTCAGTTTAGTCGATCGATTTCCATTCTAATCGATCGAAAACTCAGTTCACTCCGCTCAAAACCCCGACCCTTCCCCTTCCGATCGACTTCCGGCCTCTTTCCGATCATCTCCGCCGTCGCCGGCCGTCGTTCTTCCTCCTAGGGTAAACCTACCTCCTCCCTCTCCTATCTAGGGTTTCGTTTTCAGCTCTAGGGTTAGGTTTCTCTGCCTAGGGTTCTAAATTTCTTCCTCTAGGGTTTCGGATTTCTAGGGTTGTGCTAGGATTCGTTGATTTGATCTCGTGTCTTGCTTCGACTATGGCAAGAACACGCATTCCGATCCCTTCCTCTAACCCCTCTCCGATGACCGTTGATCCAACCTCTTCGGATCCCGAGCATCCAACCCCTACGAAGCGTAGAGCCAAGACCACCCATCCTTCGTCGTCTTCGCCTCCTCTCAAGAAGAAGAGGACGACGACCGCTAAACCTAAAGGTCAACCCAAACCCAAGCCCAAACCTAAGCCAAAGGCCAAATCTCTTGTCTCTCCTTCTTCGTTCCATACTCCTACCGATTCCGATACGGAGTATAATCCCGAGACCGAGACTCATAGGGAACCCTCTCCTCCTATTCATCCCGAGTCTAGCACCCACCCTCGTTCGTCTTCTCGAAAGCCTAAGGGAAAGGCTCCGATGCCGGTGGGCGGTGTCGATATTTCCTTATGTCGCGATGACCCTTTGTGTCTTGCGGCATATAACCGTATCGAACATTGTCCGCTGCTTCTGGAGCATTTCGTCCAGTTCAGCGACTTCATAGGGCTAGCTGATCTTCTGTCGTCGTCGGGTCTTCTCGATTACCTTCGATTTGACCCGAAGGCGAATCCTCGCCCCTATCCTAGATTAGTGAAGCTTTTCTATGCCAATAGGATCCGGGGTCAGTTCTATCAGACCCACTCTATTGAGACGACCGTTTTGGGGACTCCTATAGTCCTCACTGCGGAAATCTTAGGAGAGATTCTGGGTATCTCTTCGTCTGGCCTTCTTCCTTCTGATATCTCGGTAGATGATATTTCCTCTCTTGACCAGACCATCCTATCAGAGATTTTCCATCAGATTCCTCCTGCTATGATTGGCGTGCCCTCTAAATCTTTTAAGCCAAATGCTTGGGTCCTAAATTTGATTCTGAAGTCGTGCTTGCTTCCCAAGTACGGCTCCTCATCTTTGCCATCCCAGCCATTTTTGAAGCTTATCTATGCGATCTTCATGGGGAGCTCGATTAATTGGGCTCGAATTATACTCGACAAGATTGATTCTTTCGAGTGTATTCGAAAGTCCAATAAATCGGCTCATATTCCTTTTCCTTGCATATTGACCCTCGTGTTTCGTCACTTTCGTGTCACATTGCCTCGTGACGATGAGCGTCCCCTCGGTCCTCCGCTGAATGCGACGGCCGTCAAGAAATCTCTTGCGGCGCTTCGTCACGTTCAGAGGACGACTCCTTCAGCGTCTGTCCCTGCCTCTGCCACTGCCTCTGCTTCTCCCGTTGCCACCCTTGATGACGTCGTCCGGATACTTCTTCGTCACGAGTCCCGCTTGGCTCGTACCGAGGAGGTGGTCTGCCGTATGGCACGTCAGATGGGTGTTGAGCTTCCTCCTTCCGTGTCTGAGGGAGAGGAGATGGATGAGATGGATGAGGAGGACGTTGTGGAGATCTGTCGTGCTTCGACTCGTGCTCCCAAGGGCACTTCTGCTGCTGCTGGTACTTCCACTTCTGCTCCTGGAGTTTCCACCTCTTCCGGTGTTCCAGAGCCATCTGCTGCTGATCCAGTTTCCGAGCCAGCTCTTGTATCTGCTGCTGCTGCTTCTGTCGAGACTCCTGCTGCTGTTGAGCCTGTTGCTGAGATCTCGACTCCTGCCCCGACGATTCCATCTGTTGAGACACCTCTGCTCCCTGCAGATCCTGAGTCCACTCCGTCGACTGGACCCACGGACGCTGCAGATCCTGCCTCCTCCCCGTGATCGTTGTTCCGAGGACTCTCCATATACACTTTGGATGATGTATTTTAGCGAGAGTATTCTGGGTTAGGATAGGGTATGAGGATTATTATGTTTTGATGTATTTTGGATGACGTCGCTGTTGTTGGATTGTATGATATGTTGATGATGATGTATTTCTTTTTGATGATATGTAGCACTTGATATGATGTATCTCTTATATTCGATGTGATATCTTTTGGATGTACTCATGTTGTCTCTATGTATATATATGTTCATCATCGACCACTTTATCTTTTATTCGTCGTGCAAATTTAATATTCGTTGAATATATTTGAAATGTGATATCGAATCGACGCATAAAAAGTTGGTTAAATGGATTTTATAGAATTGTTTTCCATGCTCAAAATTAACCAAGAATATTGAATATTGAAGAGTATGTTTCTTTATTCAAGAAATGAATAAACATTTGGTATTTTTTTGATGATTTTGATTATCGTTGATTTTTATTGATAATGGAAAATTTGACACACCTTGTTTTGATTTCCACATTTTTCCCTTGGTGTCAAGTTGGTCCATTGTCTTCGTCTACGACTCCCGATGATTGGATTTTACATTTCCTAATTGTTGTCGTTGTATGCCCCCCATTTTTGGGATAATGCCAAAGGGGGAGAGATAATGATAATAAATAGCGCAAATGAAAAATTTAACTCAATTTCCAAGAATCTAGTTTGATATGTTAGATTCAGGGGGAGTTAAGATACAAATAAGGATTTTCAAAATCCGATATTTCAAAAATCAATTCACTTTATTTATCTTACTCGTCTGCTTGATACAATTCATTTATATTCATTTTGGAATTAACGTGTCATCAATGCAGGGGGAGTAAGTATTTTACATTTGAATTATTATCTTTGATTATTATTTATGTTGGTTTGTCATCACCAAAAAGGGGGAGAATGTTGAATATTGGACTCCCCGGATTTGGTTTTGGATGATGAGCAAACATAAATAATTCATGAACTAACAATTTGTGAGCGCAGTATTGGAGATCGTCGCCAATTCCATGAGATTATTCAAAGCGACATCTCAACACTTCCAAAAGCTCGTATTCAAGCCTAAAGCTTCGTTGAAGCTCATGCAACGCTTTGGAAATAATGAAGATTCAATCGAAGCTCTCAAAGACCGTTTATTAAGGTTTTATTTATAGTCTTTTAGTTTCGATTGATAGAATGTTAAGCCTTGAGTATATCTTACGTTTCTATCTTCATTTCGCTCATTTCGTAGCTCTAGGATTCTTGCACAAGTTCACTCTTATTTCCTCGAAGCGTCGCGCTTCGATTCGGACTTTGTTGTGCATGTTAGTTGGTACAAGAACATGTACTGACCGACTAGATCACAATCTAGTCGGTCGTCCACTGTTCTTGGACCGACTAGTTTCAGTCAGTTAAATCTTTGTTCTTTACTGTTTACAGTTAGTCGGTCTACGTTGACTCACCGACCGACTAGTTTGTGAACTAGTCGGTCAGTGATGCTTCTTTGACCGACTAGTTGTGATTTACTGTACATGCCAAATTTCTCCTAAGCTACTGTTTACCGTTAGTCGGTCTAAGAACGTTTGATGACCGACTAGTTGACAATCTAGTCGGTCAACTTTTGTTCTTGGACCGACTAAGTCAACTTGCCTTCAGACTATGTTGTTTTGCCTCTTAGTCGGTCTACGTTCATTGACTGACCGACTAGTTGTGAAACTAGTCGGTCAGACAGTGTTCTTGGACCGACTAGTTTTCTAGGTCTGAAATTCTATCTCTTCTCAGATCTGCTCTTAGTCGGTCCATGCTTTGTGACTGACCGACTAGTTGATGAACTAGTCGGTCAGTGAATATTCTTTGACCGACTAATTCACTCAGATTTCTTTCCGTTGGAGATTGACCTAACTTATGTTTTTGGGTTCCTATAAATACGAACCTAGGTCATTTCTATCTTCAATAGAGCTGCCATTAAGAGATTCATTGAGCCCTAAAGAGATAGCCATTCTCCCTCAAATCTAAAGCTCTCTTCCTCACAAGAAAGCCATTCTCTCTCATTTCTAGATCTAGAGAGAAGCTTGTTCTTGGTGAGCTCTTCAAGCTATTGCTTGATCCAAGTCTCCAACTCTTCCCTAGGCACCCATTGCTGCTCATTTCCTTGGTGCTAGGGCTTGGTGACTTCATCTTCCTCAAATCCTTCATTCCACCTATTGGGTAAGAAAAACTCAAGGTATAGGATTTTGTGGTAAGAGTATTTATTTCATTTAAACTCTTTATATTGCTTATTGGCTCTCTCGGTTGTGAGAGAAGTTTGTGATCCCGGGTTGTGGGATTCACTTTGCCATTGCATGTATGATTTGATCTTGTGAAGGTTTTTCACAAGATATTCATAGTGGAAATCTTGAGTTAGGGTTTCTAACTCAAGTATCCGGAGGGGATCCGGGTGGTTGGGACGTAGGATCACCGGGAACAAGTCGGGGAGACTTGGGTGGATCCGAACCCATTAACATCGTTTGTTAGCTTTGTTTATTTCATTGTTGTCAATCAATTTAAGCTTCCGCAAATTGATTTGGTGGTTGTTTGCAATTTAATTTGGAATTATACGCCTTATTATTTTAAAGTACTATTCACCCCCCCTCTAGTACTTGTGCAGTAGCTGGTAGGGCATTACAAATATTTCATTGTAGTCTTCACCCTTTCGTTGTGCAAATCCCTTGGCAACCAACCTTGCCTTGTACCTGACATTGTTCCCATCTCGAGTTGAGCTTTCCTTGACCTTGTATATCCAATGACAACCAATAGCACGCTTCTCGCTAGGTAACAGCACCAAATCCCAAGTGTCGTTCCGATGAAGAGACTCCATCTCTTCCTCCATAGCTCCTTGCCACTGAGCGGCATCTCCTGAGACTATGGCTCCACCATATGTCGCTGGCTCCTCGTGCTCTAGGTTGAGTGCATACGACGCCATATCATCGAAAGAATATCCGGCATAATCCCATGAGCCTAAAGTTTCTGGCGCTTTCTTCACCCTCTTCGATCTCCGCGTTCCATCATCACCTGCATAAGTGTCAACACGTACCTGAGGTGTACCGGGTGTATGCACATGGTCCTCAGCATGGACCTCATCATCTCCCTCAAGTGGAGCATCGACCATCAACTCTTTGCCTGGTTGCTGAGTGGGCTGGACTGGAAGACTAACTTTCTCCGGTGAAATCTCCTCTGCGGACGTGTCCCCTTTTGAGTGAGAATGCTCCGTCCTGAGCATTGCATCCTAATCAAAAGTGACGTGTCAGCTCACTATCGCTTTTTGATCCTATGGATCCCACAAACGATATCCCTTGACGCCGTGGCCATATCCAAGAAAGACGCACTTCTTTGCTCTTGGATCAAACTTGTCGCCCCTTTCGTGCACATATGCCGGGCAACCCATAATGCACAAGTACGAATAATCACCAGCTTCACCACTCCACATCTCCTCAGGGATCTTGTAGCCAATCGCTATTGAAGGAACTCTATTCACAATGTGCACATCAGTCGAGAGTATCTCTCCCCAGAATTCCTTCTCCAAACCGGCTGAGTGCCTAAAACACCGCACTCTCTCCAACAATGTTCTATTCATACGCTTCACCACACCATTCGACTGCGGATCACCGGGTGTGATAAAGTGTCTGTGGATCCCATGGAGTTTGCAGAGATTTCTAAACTCCCTCGAGATAAACTCACCTATATTATCAGATCTAAGCACCTTCACATGCCTTCCGGTTTGCTTTTCTACCATGGTCTTCCACTCTCTAAACATATCAAAAGTTTGGTCCTTTGACTTCATTAGGTACATCCAAACTTTGTGAGAGTAGTCATCAATAAACAAGACAAAGTACTTAGCTCCCCCTCTTGACGGCTCTGGACACGGTCCCCACACATCGGTGTGTACATAGTCAAGTGGTCCTTTGCTAGTATGCTTCCCCGTGTTAAACTATAGCTTTGTCTTCTTACCGTACACACAGGATTCGCGGAATTCTACACTCTCATTCGAGGCTTCAATCAACTTTCTTCTTCGGAGTACATCAAGCGTTTTGTCACATGGATAACCCAAATGATAATGCCATAACTTGGCCGAATCTCCGGAAACTGCGCTCGAAGTGCTTACGTCTGCTTCACCTTCAACTATGGTACCTTGAAGGGTCATATAGGTTTCCAACCTTCTTTTCTTCATCACAACCATGGCTCTTTTAGAAACATGAAGTTGGTCTTTTTCAAAGACCGACCTACATCCGGCATTGTCCAACACGCCTATGGAGATTAGGTGTTAGTTCTTGGGTTCAAGACTAACGTTGTTTTGATGATAATCAATACATTATGTTAGTGTGCTAATCATTCTTATGTTTTAGTCTCAGTTTATCTTAATGATTATATGTTGATGAGACAAAGCATAATGCTTGGAGGATATTGCAAAGGATATCTTAAAGACCTCCAAGAGTGATGGAGTGCTCAAGCTTGGATGAAGTCATGAAGATCTTCTAATGAAGCCAGAGCTTGGAGCTTGATGAAGGGAAGCTCATCAAGGAGTGCCAAAGCTTGGAGATGATGGGGAGCATCAAGGTATAGTGAGCTTGAAGACTTAGACTCTAGAAGATGCAATTTGTAATCCATGTAATTTCTATTACTTGCATCTCTCTTTTTGAGTCTAGGATTTTGTAATGCCTTGATAGATGGTCATACTCTCATGCATTTGCATTTCACCATCTTAGTGAGCCTTAGGATTATCATAGAATCCAACCCAATAGGTTCATCTTGCCCAAAGACTCATTTGGGGTCTCTGGCTCTCCTGCAGTCGCCTGCTGAAGGTTTATCAGTCGACTGGGTGATTTCCAGTCGCCTGTCGAGCCTTCTACAGTCGAGTGTGATGCACAGCTCAAGTCAAATTTTCTATTGACTCATCTTGAGCTTTTCGCATCAGTCGACTGATGTTCAATTTACAGTCGCCTGTATTGTTACAGTCGCCTGTGAAATTGGTCGACAGTCGCCTGTGCGCTTCTTGCATTTTCTGGGCTTTTCCCATGTTGCAAGACAGTCACCTGTTGCTATTTTTACAGTCGCCTGTATATTTACAGTCGCCTGTGAAATGGCCTTCAGTCGTCTGAAAGGCGTAAGTGTGAAATATGCACATCTCTATGTCTTTTCTCCATCTTATACAGCAGTCGACTGATGAAGGGTTTACAGTCGCCTGGCTAATAGACAGTCGACTGTATTATTGATATCAGTCGCCTGTGCGTAAACTGGAGAGAGTGCAGCTCTCTGTTTCTTGTCCATCCCTGCTGCAGTCGCCTGATGAAGGATATACAGTCGACTGTCTGCTTTTCAGTCGCCTGTGTAGTCTTCTACAGTCGACTGTCCTGGCTCAGATTATAGCCATTGGGATATTTTCTAGCCGTTGATCAGTCGACTGTCTAATGATCATCAGTCGACTGTTCTTACCGTAAACTGCCAAAATCTAGCCGTTGCAGATTTCTTCCCTTTGGGTTTTTGGCTGGTTTTATGGGTTCTTCTTGGCTTCCTATATATAGGGATTGGCTTAGTTCATTTAGAACTCTTGAAAGGGTTAGGAATTCATAGAAGATCATTTAATCTCTTCTCTAAGCCACTCCTCCCACATTCCCTAATTAGAGCTTCATTCTTATGCTATAGCATCTAAGCTCAAGGGAATTTCTCCAAGGGATTTCAATCTCATTCCTCTTCTTGGAGAACATCTTTCTTCTCTTCATTTCATACACTCAAGTGAGATGTGTTAGGATTCATTCCTAGAAGAGAGAAAGATCATCAAGTGCAATCAAAGCTAATCTCAAGCACTTGAGTTTCACTTGCATGCCTTCTTCTTCATATTGGTAAGATCATATCAAGGCATAGGTAAGTGTTGTTTCGTTTTGTTTTATGTTCGAAACCCTATTTCTCTTTGTGGGATTAGGATTCTCTCTTTGTGGGAGGTTGTCTCTTTGTGGGACTTAGGATATTCTCTTTGTGGGAATAACTCTCTTTGTGGGAGTTTAGTGCCCTAGTGTAGGGCTAACCCTAATTCTCTGAGTGGGAGTTAGTAATTCTCTTGGTGGGAGTTTGACCCCTGTGTAGGGTTGGTTGGGTCCTTGTGTAGGGCAAAATCCTCTTGGTGAGGTCTCTCTCTTTGTGGGAGTGTATCCCTTTGTGGGATTTGTATTCACTTCTCTTTGTGGGAATATAGTGAATATTGGTGTGGCTAGATGTACCCAAGTTTTGGGGAACCAGGGTAATATCTGTGTGTTTGCGATTGTTGTTGTTGAGCACTCTGTTTAATTTCCGCTGCTTATTGTGCTTTAATTTTAGTAACTTTTAATTAAGCACTTTGCTTGCTATTACACTATTCACCCCCCTCTAGTGTGTGTGTAGCCCCGCAGGGTCCCTTACGTTAGGCTCTTTCGTAAATCTGGGACATGCCTCACATCGGCAAGTGTACGCACTATGCCGTCATGCATCTTTATACGAACGGTTACAATACCCGCAGTCCTACACACTGCATTGTTCCCCATGAGGATTGAGCCACCATCTTGCTTGGAACGGTATGTCGCGAACCAACTCCTATGAGGAGTCATATGATACGAGCATCTACTGTCCATGAGCCATGCCATACTGGCATCACCTGCAATCACCGCAACAAAAATCTCGGTATCTCTACCTTCATCATGAACCTGCTCACCATCAATCCCCAAAGATGCTGAACCGGAATCCTTCTCGGTTTCCTTCCCTTTCTTCCTATTCTTGATAGGGCACTGATTGGAATAATGACCCTTCTTATGGCAATTATAGCATGTGATGTTCGCAAATCTATCCTGCGAATGTCTCGACTTGGAGCGGTCATTATTCTTCCTGAAGCCTCCTCTCCTTTCCTGTCGACCCCTCACATGCAATGCCTCCTCGCGGTTATTCACGTGATCTCTACCTTGAACCTTGCCACATAATTGCTCCGGGTGAAGTGCCGCCTTCACCTCTTCCACGGTGAGAGTAGTCCGGTTGTAAATCATCGACCGAACAAACTGATTATACTCTTCAGGCAATAAACGCAACAAGATAATCGCTTGCTGCTCATCTTCAATCTTCACATCCATACCACGCAACTCTAGCACAGTCCTGTTTTATTCATCCATATGATCCTTCACCGCTAAACCAGACTTCACCTTGAGAGTATACAACTGTTGAAGCAAGTATAGGCGACTCGTGAAAGACTTCTTCATATAGAGGCCCTCAAGCTTCTTCCACACATTAGATGTCGTCGCATCATCCAGGACTTCCCTCAGAACATTATCTGATAACGACAACTGAATCGCGCTGTACGCCTTCCTCTCTATTTCTGCTCTAGCGGATGCAGTCACCTCCTTATCGATATTCGAGACATCGAATACGATCTGGTAACACCCCGTTTGCATAAGAACATTTTTCACCTTCGTCTACCAAATCCGAAAATCATTCCGGCCGGTGAACTTCTCAATGTTCAAAGTTGCCAAAGACACCATCTTTTCTTCGCCACTAACTACCTTTGCAATAAAACCACAAGCTCTGATACCACTTGTTGGGGAAAAAATCCGAAACGCCTTGAGATCAATGCGGAAACCAACCCTAATAAACTGATCAGGAATATTGGGCTAGCAAAAATCTAATCTCAAAGACCCAACAATAATCCCAAATGACCTTGCAATAGAAAGTAGCAAATGAATCACAATAACAAATAAACAATCGCAGACACAGAAATTTACACTGGTTCGGTTGTAAACAACCTACCTCCAACAATCAAGACGATTCCACTAGTAGAGAGATCCAAACAATTAGGGTTACAAAACGCTCCCTCACACGTGAGTAACAACTTGCCAACGAAGCAAGCTCTCACGAATCCACTCAAGAGGAAGAAATCAATGGAAGGAGTAGAGAAGGGAAAAACCAAACCTTTCTCTCTAAAACACAAACCCTAAAACTCTCTCAAATCTCTAATGGGTAGCAATGATGCTCCCCTAAACTCAATGGAGGCTTACTCTCCCAAAATGACAGCTTACCCTAAAACAAAACATCGGAGGGTTAAGAACAAACCCACGCGAAACGGCGACAGAAAAGGATCCAGGCCGTTGATAGACGCGCGCAGGCCCAAGCCTGCTCGACCGAGTCAACCTGCTGCTCGGTCGAGCACGGAGAGCCAACCGTATCTGCTGATGCCGAGTCAAATGCACTCGGCCGAGTAGTCAAGCTACTCGGGCCGAGTCAACCCACTCGGGCCGAGTAGCCATGCGACTCGGGCCGAGTAGACACGCTACTCGGGCTGAGTACGACAGTAAACTCATCGATGCAAAAACATCCAACTCTCTGTCTTTTCAGGCGACGAACTGCTCGACCGAGCAGCCTGGGAAAAACTGTCTGCTCAATTTGAATCACCAAAAAACAACAGGGCTTCCCCTTCGTAATCTCGTCATTTTTGTGGCGTGAACATCGATCGGTGCTAATAATATATTGCTCAAGGGTCGTTGATCTTTGGATCACACCATGCATCGTCAATTACAAGATAGAGATGGGACAATGACAATGACAATTACATTGCAACTTTATGTGTTTTTCAGCACGTTTTCAGACCGTTGAAGTTGCAAGGGATAGATGGGGGCTTTTAAAGTATTGGAATGACTTGGTTTTTGGTATATTGATCATCCATGATGTGACCAACAATCCCAAGAAAAAAAATTTCAAAAAACATTGTGGGAGATGGGAGAAAATGGGGGCGACTCCTTAGATTTAATCTAAGGAGTCACCCTAGGAACACTTTACCATATATATATATATATATATATATATATATATATATTGTTTTTTGAAAACCCAGAAAAATCCCCAAACCCCTCCCCTCGCCTTCGGCTTTTTTTAAGGAGGGTAAGGCGAAAGCCCGGTCGAGACTATGCAAACTGGGGGGTGACCGCCGTGCCCCCAACGACCCCCAGTTTGCATATATATATATATATATATCTATCTATTATACATTTGACAGAGATTTTTGAATCCTAGGGCTGACTAGGACAAACTGGTTGATAAAAGACGGTCTGGATTTAATCTTGCTGAATCGATGGTTGAGATTAAACTTTGGGATGGATGATTTGTATTTGTGGGTCCCATTTGATAGCAACAGACTTTTAAATTCAGCCTTTTACATCATTTTCGGGTAAGAGAAAGAGGAATACCAAAAGACTTTTTTTGGGAAGATAAAAAGGGATATCAACAGATTTTTGGAAAAGGGAAAGATGCTTTTTTGTGAGAGAGCTTCCCAAAAGGGCTCTTGCACTTCCCCAAAAAGAGCAGCAGAACCCTCTTTCAAAAACCATTTTCGGGTAACTCAGAATCCATCCCCTTAAAAACAAAAGTGCATAGGTCTCTGCAAAAAATCTTGAAGAGATTACAGAGGAAGGATGATGAGCAGGGAGAAGCCTTGGCACCGGCTGTGATCTTATATACCCACCTTCTCCTTCGAAAGCTTGCAGATCGAATATGCCACCACCACTGCCGCCCGCTACCACTCAGGCTCTCCCCTAAGCTCTCCATTTGCAACGATCTACATGGATCTTCTCACACGTCTTCATCTCTTCTTCAACGTCTTCAGGTTATCCAAAGATCTCTGATTTTATTTTAATATTCCTTTATTAAAAACCCTAAACTTTCTGTCCAAGGATGTTTTTTTCGATTTAATGTGCTTTAAGGTATCAAAAATTCATTCATTTCTTTTCTTTTAGGTCGATCTCATCAATCTCATCGATTGGAGGGGGTTAGAATGCCGAACCAAAGCTCATCCCACGCGGTTGCCAATACATTGAAACAGGTGACCACCTCTATTTTAAATCCTTATTCCCTTGGTCATTGTTGTTCGTTGCTTAATAACCTTTTTTGGGCTTTTTGTTCTGGTTTCATCATAGGGTCTTTGAGATGACGAAGGGTTGCATCTAGAGACTCTGACGCAGCTAGAGGATAGGATCTCCTGCCTGCGGACCGATAGAGGACCGGATCTCCCGCCTGCAGACCGAGTCGCTGACGGGGCAGGCTAAGGCCCTGTAGGACCAGGCAACGGCCGCCTTCCTTCACGCCCAGATCCAACAAGCACAGAGGACGACGACGGTGGCAGCCGGGAGAGGCCGGACGAGTGCTGCAGCGAGTCAGCGGCTGGGGACACCGAGTCAGCCCACGTGGATCCCGCCTGGATTGAGGACGCGGGGAGGTCGTGTCGGGCGTGCCGCGTTTTGACCGTTTCGGTCGTGCTTCTACCGTGCCGACACCTTTGCCTTTGCCGCGTGCGACGCTGCCATCGGAGACTCTGAAGTTGTTCGCTGCCCCGTCTGCCACGCTATCAGTTTCTTGATTTGCTCGAGTCCTGTCATCGCTCCCAGTTTCCCCAAAAACCCCAAAAACGAACCCTCTCTCTCTGTTCAGCCATTTTGTTTTGGAAAAGGTAAAAAATATATCCATATATTTTAATTCTTTTACTTGGGAGGTTAAGCTTGCGTTAATGTGATCCTCTTCCTTTTACTTTCAAATTAGGTTCTTTTTTATAAATTTTTTTTAATTCAGTATGCTTCTTGCGTGGGTGAGAGTACCCAGAAGGTACTGTTATTTTGACATATTTTTTCTCTTCCATTTTGTTTTTTTTAGTTTTTACGTGTGGGGTTACGTGCGGTGCGTTTAAGAAAACGAGCACCACTTGGAACAGTGCCAACGTACCATGACACGTCCCTTGTGACCGGGTGCACGGGGAGCGGTAAAGAGGGCACGAGTGTGCACCGTAATTGGTTACTACATCGTTAGCTGTACCGTGCTTCGCGGATGTTGCTTAAAGTGGGATTATGAAGGATCATGGCCGCTGCCATAGGGGAAGCTCCTTGCGAGGGGACCGGTCAGTATGTTGTCCCGCGAGGCATTGCACCGCAGGGGGAGATCGTGGTAATTAATTTCGTGCCGGGTTCGCATGTGATTTGTCTCGATTGTTACTGGATCATAAACCCGAGGGAGAGGGGATAGTTTGACCTTTATCGTGGCCTGTTCACAAAATGCGGTTCATTGGTTGGAAGGTTGAGATGAGAATTCAGAATGGTTTGGGGAATCAATTTAGGTGGGAAACTCAAAATTTTGAAATTTTTATGGAAAAATACAGTTTTCTGATTTTGGGAACTTCAACAGTCATAATGTACGGATTTTGAGTGTATGTCTTTCCCATTTCAGCCGATAGAGTATAGTTAGCACGGATGTTGATTCCTGAACCATACCGATGCTAAAATAACCCGGTTGTACACTTTGACGTTCAGTTTCAGTGCATGTACCATAATGCTAAAAATAAAACTAATATAAAACAGAAACAAAAACCATCCTCGGCTCTCTATTACAGTTTACATTGCATGTACAAATAAAATAAGATAAAATAAAACAAAACAAATAAGAAACAAATAAAATAACATAAAATAAAATAAAACAAATAAGAAGCCACCACCACCCATTTCAAACCTCACTTTTTCATATTGATGTGTTGGATGCCCTTGGGCTTAAGAAGTCCATTGATTCCAATGAATATTCATTGACTCAGCTACTAATTGCTTTTTTGGACTATAGTATTAGGCAGTCTTTCCAGAATCAATCAGTCTGTGTTCCAGTCTTTAGTCTTTTCCGTAGCCGAAGGTGCCTATGTCGAAGCTAAATTTTTGTTCGTTTAAATTTTTGAGGGGGAAATAATTTTTGGGGAGAACAAAGATTTTGAGGGGACCAGATTTTGAGGAAGCTAAATTTTTGTTCATTTAAATTTTGAAGGGGAAAATAATTTTTGGGGAAAACAAAGATTTTGAGGGGATCAGATTTTGAAGAAGCAAAAATTTTTTTCATTTAAATTTTGGAGGCGCCGAAGGCGCCATGTTGTTTCGCTTCGAAGGCGCCTGTGCTAAATTTGTTGTTCCGTGTCGAAGGCGCACACACCGAAGTCGCCTATGCTGCTATATTTTTTACGCTAATTTGTTGTTGCGCGTCAAATTTGTTGTTTTACGCTAATTTGTTATTCTGCGTCGAAGACGCTAGCACCGAATTTATTGTTTCATGTCGAAGGTGCCTGCACCGAATTTGTGATTCTATGCCGAAGGCGCCCGTGCAGTTAAATATTTTTACTCTAATTTGTTGTTATTTTAAAAAAATTTGGGGAACAAAGATTTCGCTGGGGAAAATCTTACACGAACCGTGCCCACGGGCACGGGTTATGACTAGTATATATATATATATATATATATATATATACATACTAGTATATAACCCGTGCCCGAGGGCACGGTTCAATTTAGATATTTCCACCCTCAAAATCTTAGTTCCCCCGAAAATGTGGGCACGATTCATTTTAGATATCCCCCCCTCAAAATCTTAGTTCCCCTGAAATTGTGTATATGATTCATTTTAGAAATCCCCCCCTCAAAATCTTAGTTCCCCAATCAAAGTCTTAGTTCCCCAAAATTTAGGTCACCTCAAGAGATTTTAGTTCTAACATTGTTTAATTACTCACAAAATTTTTAATCACTGACAAAAATGTTTGTCCCCCAATATGTATTTCATTTATAAATTTTTTTGTAAAGTTAGTTGCATTTCCCCCACATTTTTTAGACAATCTATTCAATAAAGATGGGAGCTAAAACACATGTTACAGTATTAAGATACATGAACAAACAGAAAAATAGAGATGGACGTAAAAATTAGCCATGTCACCAAAACCTAGGAGTGCGAAAGTTAGCAGCATTGATCAAATTATGTGCATTAGCCATGTCACCACGTTCCCCCCAATCACATCCAAACATGAAAACAATTGAAATTGGTGAAGTAAAAAACCATGCAAGCAACTATTGAACTTTACATTTCTAACATCAAAAAGTAACACCTTAATAATGTTACACAAAAGTAATGTAGATCCAGTTCTATTAGGCTAAGCCAAGTAACACCATAATAATATTTACATTTGTTACATCAAAAATACATCTGTTACATCAACGCTGTTAATACGCAATCCATCATGGTTCAACAGGAAACTTCCTCGTCATTACATTATAAAGGAATGCGTGTCAATCTCAATCCAACATCGTGTGTCATCTGGATGCACAATAACCTAGGTAATTACAAACATAAATTGGTTAGAGAAATAAAGAAATATGTGATAACATTAATAATTTAAACATAAAACGTTTTTACCTTATGCGGGGGAGCATATGTGGACGTGCTTTATGGACCCAATCAAGATCTTTAAGAACTAACTTCCAATTCTATAACACAAACGATATTATGTTGATATTCAGTGAAAATGATATTGTGGGAATAAAATTCTAATAGTTTTTTACATTACCTCCATAACACATTTTTCGGGTGCATCAATATTCCCTGTCACCTGTGCATCTACAATTCTTTTTTGCTTCTTGCTGAAAATATAATAATAATAATAATTTACTAAATTTAAAAGTCTTAATATGAAAATGATAACTTATTTATTGGTCAGCATACCTTGTCCCACCAAATTCTTATATAATCACGCAACTTGACAGCTATATTATTTTGAGCAAGTAACACAACCTATAAGAACAAAAAATATTAAGAAATCAAATGAAATGAAATAAAATATATAATAAAAAGTTATGATTAAAGACTTACAGTTTTAAACAAATCTGCATCCACTTGTATATAAAAATACAAACAAATATTTTAGCTAACCATTCATATTGAAAGATTCATATTGAAAGAAATAATAAGGCAAAAATGATTTTTACTTAAGTTAAAAACTTCTTACATTGCCATATATAGTGATGCCAATCCACATTATGCAGCTAGTGGTTGTATGATAATGATGTACCTGTATGGTAGACAACAGTCGATAAATAATTTTTTTAAAGAATGACTAAATGAATAAAATAAATAGAACTATTTACAAAAAAATTAAAATACTAACTTACAATATTAATCATATAGTGGAATTCATAGCAAAACATCTGGATAAACGATGTTTAATGTTTTATTTGAATCGGCCGGAAGAAGGACACATACACGATCAAAAGATGTGCACCGTGAAAGTGCCACATACAGATGTCCATGACTAAAAACTAGGGTCCGCAAATCAACTCCAACGAACTTTACAGATTGTCCCTGAGCTTTATTAATTGTCATGGCATAAGTTACACGGACAGGAAACTGCCGTCTTGTCATATGAAATGGTAATGTTGTAGCCGATGGTGACAAAGATATTCTTGGAATAAACACAAAACTACCGGCTTTATCCCCATTTAAAATTTGAGCTTCAATGACACGTGATGCACATCTGACAACCATCAATCGAGTGCCATTGCAGAGCCCATCTTTTGGTGCAATATTTCGTAATAAAATAATAGGACAACCCACCTTAAGATTAAGTTTAAATTGTGGCAACCCAGGAAGATCCAAAGAGTTTATGTACTCAGTTGGATATCGATTTATAATGTTTGGGTCTGTTTCTTCATTTTCAGACAGGCTGTCTGCAGCTAGATACGTAATCTTTTGTCCCGGAAATATGTGTAATGCAGCAGCATTTATAAAAGCAACATCATCATTCCGTGCAGACAGAATTATTCGTTCAGTCAGGTATGCCGGAGTCACTGCACCCTCAATATCAAGCTGCGGATAAATTCGAAGTAATAACTCGTTTAAATCCTTGCACCTGAATATGTGAGAAGGAAGTGTTGTGATATGGTTCCCCGGATTTGGTTTTGGATGATGAGCAAACATAAATAATGGATACTAACTTATTTGTGAGCGCAGTTATGGAGATCGTCGCCAAAATACCACGTACAACATAAGCGACGTCTCAAGACTTCTCAATACGCTGATCGTGTGCCTGGAGCTTCGTTGAAGCTCAAGGAGCAATATTGAAGTCAAGAGGAATGAAGATTGAAGCTTTGAAGACGGCTCGTAAGGTTGATTTTTATAGTCTTCTAGCTTCATAGATTAGATGTTAAGCCTTGAGTAGGACTCACTTTATAATCTTCATTTCGCTCATATCTTAGAGGTAGGATTATCATAGAAGCCATTAGAAACATTCCCGAAGCCTTTCGCTTCTTCCCTCGGCTTCTTGTGCATGTTAGTTGGTTCAAGAAGAGTTACCAACCGACTAGATGACGATCTAGTCGGTCAGCAACTCTACATGAACCGACTAGTTTGCCTTCTCTATATTCAGCTCTTTCCATGACTACAGTTAGTCGGTCAAAGAAGAGTCACCGACCGACTAGATGACGATCTAGTCGGTCAGGAGTCCTTCTCAGACCGACTAGTTGTGTTCAGTCATTTTCAGCCTGAGCTACTATTTCGAGTTAGTCGGTCAAAGAACGTTTACCGACCGACTAGTTGAGAAACTAGTCGGTCAGCATTTGTTCTTAAACCGACTAAGTCATCTTGAAGTCAGCCTATTCTTTTTCGACGTTAGTCGGTCAAAGAACATTCACCGACCGACTAGTTGTGAAACTAGTCGGTCGGCAAGTCTTCTTAGACCGACTAGTTGTCTTTGCCTGTACTTCGACTTCTTGGCTGTTCTATCGTTAGTCGGTCTACGTTGTAGCACCGACCGACTAGTTGATGAACTAGTCGGTCAGTGATCCTTCTTTGACCGACTAGTCTGCTTCAGAATAGAGCCGTTGGGATTCTTTCAAACTCGATTTCTCTTGCCCCTTTAAATAGAATCCTGATTCGTTTGAAGAGGGGTTAGAGGTCCTATTTCCAAGCAATTTCAGACCTAAGAGAAGAGCTCTCCCAAGCTAATTCAAAGCTCTCTCTCCCTCACAAGAATCTCTCCTTTCACTCTTTGAGCCATCTTCCTCAAGAGAGATTCTCTCCATTGTGAGCTTCTCAAGCCAAGAGCTTGATTCTAGTCACCATACTCCACCCTAGGCTTCCATTGCTGGTGATCTTCTTGAAGCTAGGGTTTGGTGACACTTCTTCCTCAAAATCCATCATTGCCCAAATTTGGTAAGTATACTCAAGGCATAGGATTTTGTAAGGTAAGAGTTTATTTCATTTCATATTTGAATTGTAAGTTTCACTCTCGGTTGTGAGAGTGTGGTTGTGATCCCGGGTTGTGGGAGTCACAAATTACTTTGTGTATGATTTGACTTGTGAAGGTTGTTCACAAGTACTTCATAGTGGAAATCTTGAGTTAGGGTTGCTAACTCAAGTATCCGGAGGGGATCCGGGTGGTTTGGGACGTAGGATCACCGGGAACAAGTCGGGGAGACTTGGGTGGATCCGAACCCAGTAATATTGTTTGTTTGCGTATGTTTTAATTCTTGTTGATAGTTGTTTAATTCCGCATTGTTGTTTGTTTCTTGCACAATAATTAGGAATAACTATCTTGATTATTTTAAGTACTATTCACCCCCCCTCTAGTACGTGTGCAGTAGCTACCACAGGGCACTACAATTGGTATCAGAGCCAAGGTTAAAGCTACAAGTTCAAAGCTATGACGAACAACGACTACAACGTCTTCAAGAACCGCGATGGAGCTTCTTCAGTTATGGAAGGACTATCCTCCGTCAGGCCTCCACACTTCAACGGTACCAACTACGGGTACTGGAAATGCCGGATGCAAATTTTCCTCCGGAGCGCTTCACTGTGGAGAGCTACCATGACGGAGTATATCGAGCCTTCCGAAGAAAATTTCGCGAAGTGGACACCCGCGGAGGTCGCCGCGGAAGTTGCCAATGCCAAGGCAATGAATGCCTTGAATTGTGCGTTGGAGCCCGAGGACTTCAACAAGATATGCACATGTAAGAGTGCATATCAAATATGGAACCAACTCCTCATATTGCACGAAGGATCGAGTACGGTAAAAGATTCTAAACTCGTCGTTGCTAATAAAGAATTTGAGTTGTTTCATATGGAGCAGGGAGAAACCATGAAGGAATATTACGCTCGCTTCGTGGATATATCAAACGACTTGGAAGCTCTTGGGAAGACCTACACCCAAAAGGAGAAAGTCTCGAAGATAATCGATGGACTTCCTTCTTGTTGGGAGAAGCGTACCTACGCCATCGAGGAAGGTAATGACATGAATAAATATACCGTCGTACAACTAATGGGTACCTTGTTGTCTTATGAGGTACGCAAGGAGAGTAAGATCCGGATGAAGGAAAAGATGAAGGCGTACTTGAAGCAAGACGAGCCAAAGAAAAAGACAATTGCATTCAAGGCCGCTCCATCTACCGATGATGAAGATTCGGAAGAAGAAGAGGACGAAGAATTGGACATGGAAGCATTGGCCAATATGGCAAGGAAATTCATCCGATTCTTCCGATAAGGTAAGTTGAATCGTAAATCTAAATTTATTTCGACTAATGTTTCTACTCCCGTGTGTTACAAATGCAACAAGCCAGGACATATCAAGCCGGATTGTCCTCTCTACAAACATAAGGGGAAGTGGAAGGCATCCAAGCACGACAAGTCGAGAAAGCACAAGAAAGGACTTGTAGGTACCTTCACCGACTCCGACTCCTCAAGTGGAGAGTCGGACGATGAAAGAGTGGAGAATGCACACACGTGCTTCATGGGAAGAGAGGATCGTGATGAAGAGACTTCCTCCGATGAAAGCGAGGATGGAAGCGAGGATGAAGGCGAAGAGGTAACCAATGATGAACTTAGAATAGCCAATGAACAACTATGGAATAAATTTTCTAATATGGCTACTAAGTTTATGAAGACTAAAAATGAATTAGATAGTCTTAAAAACTCGCCTAAGCCTTTCATCGTCAACAACGACACCGTTGTTGATGGGTTGAGAAATGAGATTGAAAATCTCAAGTCTCAACTTGAGCATGTTCATATCGAGGATTCGGATGAACATGTGATAGCGGATTTGACGTCTCAAATCTCAACTTTGAGTATTGAGAATAAAAATCTCAAGTCACGTGTTTGTGCTCTCGCATCGCAAGTGTCCACTTTGGATGCTTCTTTGCATTCTCTCACCGAGAAGCATGAGAGCACATTAGGCCGAATTCATGAATTCAACAAAGGTAAGGGCAAGTTGGATGATATCCTAAATGACTTACTTCCGGCCAATCATCACATTGGTTTGGGGTATAAGTTGGGAGAGTCATCCAAATCGTCCGCCACCTTTGTTAGGCCATCTTCCGATGCTTCTACTAGTGGAAGTAAACACGTCATGGGTAGATCTTCTACCAATGGTGCTTCCGCTAGGAACACGCCCCCTTTTGGAAAGAAACCAACTTTGGGTGGACCTCCAAAGAAGGGTCATGCTTACATGTATACCATGCCACGTAGGAACACACAACCTACCACACATGTTAGCACAAATGATGATTTTTATGCTCCGCATTCACGAGCACGTGCACACCATGTGAGACACACTCATGCACGTGTTCCTCCACATTCATATGTTCATCCTCATTCTCATATGAATAATTATCATCATGCACCATTGCATCGAATTCCATATGCTTACCCACGACATGCATCACATAGAAATCAACAACATATGCATGTTCCCAATAGGATTAGGACACCCAAGACTTACACTATTTGGGGTCCGAAGAACACAAGCATGCATAATAAGAATTTGTATGTGAAATCGTTTATTAATGATGTTATCTTGAATGATGATTATGTTGGGAAATCAAGTTCCTCTTGGACTTGGTTTCCGAAGGGTTAGTCTCCTTTGACCCTTCATTGCTTGGTACCATAAGTTTAATTTCATTTTATGGGTACCAAAGCAATTGTGGTTTGTATGGGTTACATTTAATTTGAATTTGGTTAGCTAAATTTATTGCCTAACCCATAGGATCCAAAAAGATTTTTGGATACCAAAATGATATTCTCTAGGTTAAATCCACCATGAGATACCAACCCTACCAACTCCGTGATTTGCAAGGTTTTTCATTCGATTTGAGTTGATGGTGCTTGAATGATGCACCAAAGTAGGGGGAGCTTAATGTTGTAAGTATGTTCATACTTTTGATTCATATTGGTATCCATTGGTAGAATATAGTACGATTGGTATCATTTTGCTACATTTGGTATGCACATCGGATTATTTTTGTCTCTGATGTTGATTTCGTCGTTCGACGATTTTATGGATTTAATAGAATTCTTTCTATGGAAACATAGAATTGTTTTCCATGCATTCTATTGATTTTGGAAAGTATGTTCCAAAACTCAATAAATGAAATCGATTTGAGTTTTGATGATTTCGGATTTCATTTTTCGCCTATGGCTTGATGATTTCGTATTTCGATTTTCGCCTATGGCTTGGTGGTTTCGTTTTCCGACTTTCGCCGATGATTTGATGATTTCGGTTTCCGGTTTTCGACTTTGGTCTCCTTGACACGCTTTGCTTTTATTCGGTATTTTGCATTTGATATTTTGCATTGGTGTTATTTTGGGCCTTGGTCATATTCTTCGACTCCCATGCGTTATTTTTTAGCCATTGCTTTTGTCTCCTCCCGCTCTTTTTGCTAATGCCAAAGGGGGAGAGATATAATAATGACAATGTGCTAATTAATAATTCAAAGGAATTTACCATGAATCTAATTTGATGTGTTAGATTCAGGGGGAGTAAAGATATAAAATGGATTTAGATCCTATATGTCAATATGTGGTTCATATTTCATATCTTACCTAGCTGCTTGATGCATATGAATATTATTGAATATGGAACTAACGTGTCATCAATGCAGGGCGAGTAAGTAAATTTCAATTGAATCATTATTATTGCTTATTATTTATGATTGGTTTGTCATCACCAAAAAGGGGGAGAATGTTGTGATATGGTTCCCCGGATTTGGTTTTGGATGATGAGCAAACATAAATAATGGATACTAACTTATTTGTGAGCGCAGTTATGGAGATCGTCGCCAAAATACCACGTACAACATAAGCGACGTCTCAAGACTTCTCAATACGCTGATCGTGTGCCTGGAGCTTCGTTGAAGCTCAAGGAGCAATATTGAAGTCAAGAGGAATGAAGATTGAAGCTTTGAAGACGGCTCGTAAGGTTGATTTTTATAGTCTTCTAGCTTCATAGATTAGAATGTTAAGCCTTGAGTAGGACTCACTTTATAATCTTCATTTCGCTCATATCTTAGAGGTAGGATTATCATAGAAGCCATTAGAAACATTCCCGAAGCCTTTCGCTTCTTCCCTCGGCTTCTTGTGCATGTTAGTTGGTTCAAGAAGAGTTACCAACCGACTAGATGACGATCTAGTCGGTCAGCAACTCTACATGAACCGACTAGTTTGCCTTCTCTATATTCAGCTCTTTCCATGACTACAGTTAGTCGGTCAAAGAAGAGTCACTGACTGACTAGATGACGATCTAGTCGGTCAGGAGTCCTTCTCAGACCGACTAGTTGTGTTCAGTCATTTTCAGCCTGAGCTACTGTTTCGAGTTAGTCGGTCAAAGAACGTTTACCGACCGACTAGTTGAGAAACTAGTCGGTCAGCATTTGTTCTTAAACCGACTAAGTCATCTTGAAGTCAGCCTATTCTTTTTCGACGTTAGTCGGTCAAAGAACATTCACCGACCGACTAGTTGTGAAACTAGTCGGTCGGCAAGTCTTCTTAGACCGACTAGTTGTCTTTGCCTGTACTTCGACTTCTTGGCTGTTCTATCGTTAGTCGGTCTACGTTGTAGCATCGACCGACTAGTTGATGAACTAGTCGGTCAGTGATCCTTCTTTGACCGACTAGTCTGCTTCAGAATAGAGCCGTTGGGATTCTTTCAAACTCGATTTCTCTTGCCCCTTTAAATAGAATCCTGATTCGTTTGAAGAGGGGTTAGAGGTCCTATTTCCAAGCAATTTCAGACCTAAGAGAAGAGCTCTCCCAAGCTAATTCAAAGCTCTCTCTCCCTCACAAGAATCTCTCCTTTCACTCTTTGAGCCATCTTCCTCAAGAGAGATTCTCTCCATTGTGAGCTTCTCAAGCCAAGAGCTTGATTCTAGTCACCATACTCCACCCTAGGCTTCCATTGCTGGTGATCTTCTTGAAGCTAGGGTTTGGTGACACTTCTTCCTCAAAATCCATCATTGCCCAAATTTGGTAAGTATACTCAAGGCATAGGATTTTGTAAGGTAAGAGTTTATTTCATTTCATATTTGAATTGTAAGTTTCACTCTCGGTTGTGAGAGTGTGGTTGTGATCCCGGGTTGTGGGAGTCACAAATTACTTTGTGTATGATTTGACTTGTGAAGGTGAGAAGGAAGTTCTACCACCTCTGTAGGATTTGTACCAACCTAATATATTATATAGATAAAATTTAAGTTAAGGAATGGCTAAGATAAAAATAGTAAGTAAAATTAAATTAGGCATGAAATAAAATACCTCCAAAATAAATTTTGCAAGATTTGCATTCTCAACAGATGGTTATTTAACTGCATATTTTGATCCAAGATCAAAACTTGTACAGAGCACCATAATACAGATCGTCTCAATGAGGCACCAACAATTTCTTCTCGAACCCCCTTTGGTATGACATGCAAGATTTGTCGGAAATCCCCACCAAGAACAACAGTAATACCACCAAATGCTCTGGGGTTATCACAAATATCTTGTAATGATCGATCAACTGCCTCAACACAGTGCCGATGTTGCATAGGTACTTCATCCCATATTATAAGTTTTGCTTCTCTGAATAATTGAGCTTGCATGAATTGCTTGCTAAAATTACAAATTGAAGTATCATGCACATCTAACGGAATACGAAATGTGGAATGTGCAGTCCGGCCTCCGCTAAGCAGCAATGATGCAATACCGGATGACGCGACGGTGATAACTATATGTCCAAGACTACGCAACATTGTTGCTAGTGCATTGTACAAAAAAGTCTTTCCAGTTCCAGCACCGCCGCTCAAGAAGAATGTAGTACCTTTATTTTCAAATACAGATGAAGTAATTGCCGAGCAAGCATGGTGTTGTGCATCATTGAGGCAATCAATGTCTTTTTAAGCATCCATTTGTTTAGCCTTATTTATAAGTTCCTGATGTTCATACAACAATCGATTGCCAACAATTGCATTCCAATCTCCAGCAGGAAGTGGCATTGGTGGGAAGTCAGATATACACTTACTGTACTCCTCAAGCAATTCATTGATAAGGAATAATCCATAATCTTCAAGTTGGCATTGAGATGGGGAAGAAATTGCAAATAAAGTTTGTAATTTATGTGGAAGATCATCGCAAATGTGCATTGAAAATTCATTCCATAATGCAAGGGGGTCGATCGGCGAACATTCGATAAGAATAATGCAAAACAGTCTTCGTAATTGATATCCTGTTTTCATAATTGAAGCCTCGGAAAGACATTGTCTCCACTCGGAATCATCTTCAAGAAGACCTCTTGTAATACATGTTGCTTTGAATGTAGGGTACTCGATAGAATTGAATGTGCGTAAATTTTCCCATGATGTTGGCCCTTTAACAACTGTTAATAGCAACTGTAGATAAAATCTCTCACCAGAATTAGGGGAGGCAAAATACATTCTGCCAATTGCATATCCAGATTGTCTTGGAGTCTAGACCTTTGTTGACGAATGCCACACAAACTTTTGAGGAAATTCTTGATATGTAAGATCATGTGCAGACTCATGTAAAGCACAACATGCAAAAAATTCAGTCAAAGTTGTCTTATCATTTTCAGCCCTAGACCTTATTACATCTACATCTTCATTTGGATCAAAAATAACACGGTGTTGCCCTGGTAAATGAAGTATCAATCTTTGAACTGACGGAATCTCTTGATGCAAAGGATGCTCAAATATTCGCCAGGCTGCCTCAGGTGGTCCAATATATTTTGCATCAAGGTATTGTTGGATCTCATTTACTGCACCCAATACCATTGTGGTCCGATCATGACCTTTATAAATATACTTATGAATGTACTTCACACATCTTACCCCAGCACAAACTTCGACATTAATGTGGTAGTTAAAGCGCCTTGAAAGATACATGTTGTGCGGCACAACATCTCGGTTATTAACCTAATGCCCCCTTACAGTATATAGATGCTCATTACTACGACGACGGTAAATAGGATATCCATCACGATCCATGGTTGTTGCATCTGCATAATTTCGAGGATATTTCTTAGTACACTTACCATTTTCCATACATGAAGCATTTGGATTTCGAGCACCACATGGTCCATGTACCATACATTTTAATACAGTATCGAATAATGCAGGATCTTGAGCAGGATCACAAAAATCAGCACAAACAATTCTATCCACTTGATCACATGTATGAATCTTATCGGGACCACGAAGAAAGAAAAGAGCATGCATATGTGGAAGACCCCGTTTCTGAAATTCAATTGTAAATACATGTGCTACTTTCTTTCCAAATACATTATTACCATCAATCTTCTTCATCAAAGCCTTTCTTTTTAACTCAAATACACGTGCGACTAAATCTGGACGGTCGGTAGCCTTTTGATTGGGCAGTAGAGCCGAAGTAAGTTCTGGCCACTTTGGATTTGCGGTCATGGTAAGAAAAATAACCGGGTGCTCGTTATAACGTGTGATAGCCATCGAGTCTTGAAAGATTTCAAACATGTGATGTGCACTACCAGTGAAAGATGAAGGAAGTATCATGCGCTGACCAATTTGGTCACATCTGGCATATGCATCGATATCTGTAAGACCCTGATAGAGCTTTGAGCAGAGTTTTCATTGATTAAGTTTGATGAATGTCAAACGATGTTGCTCAATTGCTGCCCAATCATCAACTATGAACTCCTGGAATAACTTTCCAGCTCTCAAAATTGAAGAATACTCGTTCCGTCTTTCAAACAAATGGTAGCTATAAAACTCACACATGGTAAGGCGTCTACTTGAAGATATGTTTTGAACTGGATCCCACTGTTTTAACTCAGGTTCCCATCCAAGCTGACCATCAAAAAATAATAAGACGTAGTGTAATGGTAAGTATGCAGGACGATTCTCATTGATTTGCAGTAATTGATGATTTCCTCGAAGATGTAAAACTATATCTCGTATCCCGGAAGGTCGATAGCCATCGCCAGGTAAAATAACCGCAATCTCATCTACAGTTGGGAGGTTATAACGGCGACGATCCTTGTTTGAATTGTAATGCAGATATACAGGAAGATCATGACCACATGAATCTGCTTGAGATAAAACAGAATACGCCTGACAATATAGTTTGATGAATGGATTTATGCCCGATAAACAATTTTGAATAATTTGTAAGACATCCTTGCTCAAATGTGGATTTCTATTACTTCGAAACTCCATAGCAGAATCCGGATCATATATGTAAAGTTGACAATAACTTGCTGTTTGATCCGGTTGGGGCAGAAGTGATCCTGTTCGATGGCGTAATTCTCCATGAATAGTAAATATGTTCGGGCCTCTGCCAGCAATCAATCTTTGATCCATTATCACACCAAGGCTGGTAAATGCATTAGCTGCATTATACTCCCGAGTATACATTCGAAATGATTTTGATGCCTCACTGTCACCATCATATAATTCTCGAAGTGCTGGAGGGGGTTCATTAAGTTTCGGCAATTTTACTTTTCCTTGCAAACAACATGTTCCAAAAAGATGTGTTCTCAAAGTTGACTTCGACAACTATTCATCCAACCAGTGTAAGGCTGAACAATGAGGGCATGGAATGTTCATTAATCCAAGATGGTGTCGACCAAAATCAACCTGAGTTGGTGGACCAGAGCCATGCTGAGTTGACCGACATTGGAAGATCGAGGATGAGCCAGCGTCTTCTTGTTCAACTGGAGAAGTTGTTAATCCAGGTGTTATTTGAGGTATACAGATATGAGTCATATATCGAGATTTGTTTCGTTGAGATTTTTCTCGTTCTCTCCTTTGACATTGAGCTAAACACCTAGCCAAAATAAAACCATAATAATTAAATAAAATTAAGTTACATTAAAGCAGAGTAGCTTTTATGAATAATAACCTCGCAGATGGTTCATCATCTTCAGCACATATCGTATCGTTGTGCGAGGCTGAGACCTCATCTTCATGTTCAACGGGAGAAGTTGGTACTGCATATGTGCTTTGAGGCATGTCGAGTACACTGGTAGGAGTCATATATCGAGATGGTATTTGTTTGCGTTGAGCTAAAGCCATTTACAAATTTAAACAAAAAAATAAACACAAATAAAATACATGGGAGGAGAAAAGGTTTTATGTACAGTCGGGTTGATAATGACCTGACAGATGGTCCAGGAACTTGTCCGGAAATCATATCGTTACGCGAGGCTGAGACAACATCTTCTTGTTCAACCGGAGAAGTTGTCACGGCTGGTGTTATTTGAGGTATATCAAGTACACCGTCAGAAGTCAGAGCGTGAGATATGTTTCGGTGTTCTTGTTCTCGTTCTCTCCTTTTGCGTTGAGCTAAAGCCCTATACAAATTTAAACACAAAAATAAACAATAAAATACATGGCTTGGTGAAAAGATTTTATGTACAGTCGGGTTGATAAAGACCTGACAGATAGTCCAGGAACTTGTCCGGAAATCATATCGTTACGCGAGGCTGAGACAACATCTTCTTGTTCAACCGGAGAAGTTGTCACGGCTGGTGTTATTTGAGGTATATCAAGTACACCGTCAGAAGTCAGAGCGTGAGATATGTTTCGTTGTTCTTGTTCTCGTTCTCTCCTTTTTCGTTGAGCTAAAGCCCTATACAAATTTAAACAAAAAAATAAACACAAATAAAATACATGGCTTGGTGAAAAGGTTTTATGTACAGGCGGGTTGATAATGACCTGACAGATGGTCCATGAACTTGTCCGGAAATCATATCGTTACGCGAGGCTGAGACAACATATTCTTGTTCAACCGGAGAAGTTGTCATGGCTGGTGTTATTTGAGGTATATCAAGTACACCGTCAGAAGTCAGAGCGTGAGATATGTTTCGTTGTTCTTGTTCTCATTCTCTCCTTTTTCGTTGAGCGAAAGCCCTATACAAATTTAAACACAAAAATAAACACAACTAAAATACATGGTTTGGTGAAAAGATTTTATGTACAGTCGGGTTGATAATGACCTGACAGATGGTCCAGGAACTTGTCCGGAAATCATATCGTTACGCGAGACTGAGACAACATCTTCTTGTTCAACCAGAGAAGTTGTCACGGCTCGTGTTATTTGAGGTATATCAAGTACACCGTCAGAAGTCAGAGCGTGAGATATGTTTCGTTGTTCTTGTTCTCGTTCTCTCCTTTTTCGTTGAGCTAAAGCCCTATCCAAATTTAAACACAAAAATAAACACAACTAAAATACATGGCTTGGTGAAAAGATTTTATGTACAGTCGGGTTGATAATGACTTGACAGATTGTCCAGGAACTTGTCCAGAAATCATATCATTACGCGAGGCTGAGACATCATATTCTTGTTCAACCGGAGAAGTTGTCATGGCTGGTGTTATTTGAGGTATATCAAGTACACCGTCAAAAGGCAGAGCGTGAGATATGTTTCGTTGTTCTTGTTCACGTTCTCGTTCTCTCCTACTTCGTCGAGCTAAAGCCCTATCCAAATTAAACCCAAACTAATTACAATTAAAATACATTATTAGCGTATATTAGATGTTCATTTTGAGAATATGGTAGATGTTCAATTAAAATACTCCCAGTTTGGAATTGGGTGAATATGTTCATTTTGAGAATGAACACTCCCAGTTTCAAATTGAGAATGAATACTCCCAGTTTCAGAGTTGATCAATATTGATATTTAGCTTTGGAATTATGTTCATTCTCAAATATTGATATTTATCTTTGAATAATTCCAAAGAACATAATAAGCCAATATCTTTGGAAGCCAATATCTTTGTATAATAAGACAAAATAATTCCAAACATAACTTGATAAATGCTAGGTTTAAAATATCATCCCAATTAGGTTTTTGCAAGTTTTTAGTTTTTAGTTTGATACTTGATAACAATGCATATTATCAGTAGCAAGTTCATATATGTTGGGTTTATCATATTATTTGCAAAATCCATGAAAGTGAACTTGCAAGTTTGCAAAATCCATTCTTTTTAACCCAACATTATTTTGCAAAATCAGTTATTTTTAAGATGGATTTACTGCTTAAAATTTGCTACTTAAAATGGATGCTAATGAGATAAATAAGGATTTGAAATGATTTGCTAATGATGTAATTTGCTCCAAAAATCCAGTATATCCAAAAATTACATGAATTTGCTAGTCATGTATATCCAATAATGGTTGAGCATCCTTTATTGTGTAACTAAAACTACAGGTACACCAAAAAAAACATTTTTACACATTCCAGTATATCCAAAAATCATGGTATTCATGTACACCCAATCCTGGATTCCAGTATATCATTTGAATGCCTTGATTGGGTGTACATGCCTTTAAAATCAGGGTATTCATGTACACCTAATATATGAATGATTTTACACCTAATCCTGGATTCCAGTATACCTAAAACATTAAAACTCTTACAATTACAATGCTTACATTTGAGAACACTGCCAACATTTTCAGCATCCAATGAATTTTTAACATTTTACATCAAAATTGATACAAACAATCCAGCATTTTCACATTGTTCACATTTTTAAAATTTGTCTCAACTTCAACACTGAGGATTTCCTATGTAGTTTTGCAAGATATACAAACAATCCAGCATTTTTCTAATAACACTAAAGCAGTAAAAGAAATTTGTTACATATGAAACTGTCCTCATTACACTAAAAATAGAAAATACATATGAAACTGGGATGATTACAAATAGCTAATAGCAAACAATGTAGTTACAATAAAGCATTAAATCAAAATATCCTGAAATTTCTAATGAGGTCATTTCTAATTACACTTAATCAAACCGTCCTCAGTAGAAATGTCCTCATCAAATTATCCTAACATTTCTAACTCTAATAGAAAATACATACGAAATTGGCCTCATTAAAACATTTCTAAAACTGGGATGATTAAAAAATAGCAAAGAGCAAACCGTTTAGTTTTCTCAATACACATTTGTTACACGAAAACATTTCTAAAGCATCAATTTCTAGTCTAACCTACCAATTTCTAGGTTAGCAGGTTGAACCTTGACTTAATTTGTATTCTAAACTGCCAATTTCTTAATAGCAATCAAGTTCCAATGGGTCATATCCAATGGGTCATATTGATGCCAAATTTACACTTCATTATACTTTATTATGCAGAAACCTCAAAATAGAAACCAAAACAATTTATGCTAAATTTTGATCACATCATTGGGTATCATAAAATTGGGTATCAAGAATTGGTAAGCTGCAAAATTGGCATATTCATTTGAATAAAGTATCAATTCAGTAAATGTATGAATATTTACCTCAATCCCTGTTACTTGATAGAAATATGCACATTCATAGCAGATGGAAATATCAAGTTTACTCCAATTGACTGTAAACTTGATTGTAAACTTGATAGAAATATTCAAAATAAAGTTCTCCATGTTAAACAAAAATATCAAGTAATAGTCAAAAATCATGTTAAACAAAAATATTGAACAATTTCAGTTACTTGATAGAAATATTCAAATTTTTAAACAGGGGTTGAGGGGTTTAGGTGCACATCTCATAAGCATTGCATTCCTGTATACCAATACCAAAACTGCCAATATTGCAACATTTTGAGGGATTTTTAATACCATTGGTATTGGTATACAAGATTCCCAATTACAGTCAATCCACTACCAATACCAATACTGCCAATAATGCAATGTCCTGTGGAGGGAGCATGGAGCCAAAAATCATGTGGAAAAAATCATGTGAATGCAATGTAATGAGCCATTCAAAATCCTGTGAATAGATTAATCCTGTCAAGTCCACCCATTACACCATCATATAGAACCCAAAGCATTGCTCTCTATCTCAAAAGCCAGCAATGCCAATGGTGATGAAAGAGGCAATCTTTGTCACTCTATTGGTTCTTGTTGCTGTCATTGGGAGCCATGGGAGTGAAGGATTAAGCAGAGGCAGCTTCCCAAAGGGTTTTGTAATTGGAATTAACTGCTTTTGATTCATACCAAGTTAGTTTCTTTTGCTTTCTATAGCTTTGTATTATTAACAATTTTCTCATTCAAACATTTTTTCATTGTCCTGTTAATTAGCAAATTTTTTTTTCGTATGTTGAAATCCTAATTTTGAAATTGCTATACCAACATATGAACACATCTGTGTATGCATGTTCAATTTGATTATATGTCAAGTTGATATGCAGTTATGCAATTTCACATGCAGTTATGAATTCAATGCAATTTCATATGCAGTTATGAAATCCTAATGACAAAATTGATGTATTTGAGTATATGCAGTTATTCTTTGGCTGAGTATCCTGTCATTCATTATATGTCAAGTTGATGTTTAGCAATTTGCAAATGTGATCACATGTTGAGGATTGAGAAATTTGCTAAAATGATTCCAATTTCACATGTTGTGAAATTGTTTAGCTTTTGAAAAATTGATTCCATGTTAAAACAAAACTCATCTCTCAATTTGTTTAGCTGAGTATCCCCTCAATTTTTTAACATGAAGTGATGACAATATATTGGAATCATTTTGCATTTGTTAGCAATTTGCAATTGTTAACATGGAGTGATATTGGAATCATTTTTTTGGCTGAGTAGCATCTCAATTTTGAAAACACATATCTCTCAATTTTAGCATGGATATGAATTTCAGCACCTCATGTTAAAAAATTCAGAATTCATGAGATATGAACTTCAATTTCATATCCAGAAATTGAGTAGTTATTGAACTTCATGAAATTGAAATTGAGAATCAACTTCAGAAATTGAATAGTTATCCAATTTGAGTAGTTATGAGAATTGATATTGAAATTGAGCTCTTCCTATGCTTATCCCTATTTTCCTATGCTTATGAGAATTGGATATGAATTTCAGAATTTCAGAATTGATTGGATAAGCATGAGGAGCTGGATAAGCATGAAATGTTTGAATGAAAAAAATTTCATATCCTATCCAGAAATTGATATTGAATTTGATATTGAATTTGATATTGAGTAGTTATTCATATCCTATCCAACACATCTTCATATGCTTATCCAATCAACTTCAGAGTAGTTATGAGAATTGATATTGAATTTGAGTAGTTATCAACTTCACAAATTATCCCTGTTTTCCTATGCTTATGAGAATGATGGCTAAACATTGATGTCTTTAAGATGAAGATGAGTTCTTGATGCTAAATCATATGTCTTTAAGAATTGATATTTTCTTGATAGTATATGTCATTAAGAATTGTTCAACTTATGAGAATCAGCTTGATATCAACTATTTTAAGCTCAATAGCATAGGAACTGAATTGATATTTGCTAAACTGAATAGAGCTACTGAATATAGGTATGAATTTCAATTTTTTAACGTGAGGTGCTGGATATGAATTTCCGAATATCAATTTTTGGATATGATATTTCAATAACTACTCAATTTCTGGATATGATATTTCAATAACTACTCAATTTCTGGATATATGATATTTCATGAATTCTAAATTTCTGGATAACTACTCAATTTCTGGATAACTACTCAATATCAATTTATGAGAATCAACTTATGAAGTAGTTATCCAATTTCAATTTGCTAAACTGAAATTGAGTAGTTATGAGAATCAACTTCAGAAATTGAGTAGTTATTTCAATAACTACTCAATATCATATTCCATGCTAAATCATATATCCAGAATTTCTGAATATCCAGAAATTGAAATTTCATGAACTTCAATAACATGAGGTGCTGGATATGAATTTCATGAATTTCAGAATTTGAGTAGTTATTGAACTTCAATTTCAAATGCACAAATTCCATATCTTCAGAAATTTTAGAATTTCAAATTCCATGAGAAATATTCCCAAAGTATACTCTTCTGAAATTTGAGAATTTCAGAATTTGAGTACCCAAATTCCATATCAATAACTCAAATTTCAGAAGAGTATACTGCAGGAGAAAAATTTGAATACGCAAATTTGAATTTGGGCATGAGAAAAATTCAAGTTCAAAAGTAAATTCAATTTCAAGTTCAATAACTCAAATTTCATTTGATAATTTCATGTTAAGGTCAACATTTTTCTTATATCATCAAATACCTTAGTTCAGTTTAATTTCATGTTAAACTCAAATTTCAGAAGAGTTGAGGTGCAACATTTTGAACTATATGCAAAATATGTTAGCCAATTCTCTATGCATGTGAGGTGCAACATTTCAAAAGAGTTGAGGTGCAAAATAGCAAGCTCATTCCAATTTACATCTATACGCATTCCAATTATCTCAAACTCAATCAAGTGAATGTATTGGCACATGGACAGAAATTTATAACCAATTCTCTAAATTCATAACCAATTCATAACCAATTCTCTCAAACCAATTCATCACCAATTTTATACATAGGTGAGAATACTGTTGTCCATGTTGCAAATTCACAAATTGACAAAAATTCACTGATAAAAAAATGAAATTGTTGGCCATGTTTTTTTCATATCTCAATTTAGCCACAGGATAACATATGAGAAATTTAGCCCATGTTTTTTCATATCTAAATTTGTAAATATGTTAGCCACAAAAAATTTAGCCACAGATATTTGTAAATTTAGCAGATGGAGGTAGATGGGATAAAAAATATGATGCAAAATAATTCATTTAGCCACATGACAAAAGTATGAGGAGCAATTCATAACCAAATTCATTCTTAAGCATTATAAATTGACAGGATATGCAAAATAACCATCAAAATCATTCATAACCACCAAGCATTATAACAGCAATTCATAAAACTCAATTTGCAAGCTCATTCTTAAGCTATCTTGAATGTTGGTCTGCAAGCTCATTCATAAAACTCAATTGAACTTATAATTATGTTATCCATTAAATTGAACTTGCAAGTTTGCAAAATCCATTCTTTTTAACCCAACATTCTTTTGCAAAAGCAGTAGCAAGTTCATATATGCTGAATTGACTGAAAACTTGCAACTGTTATCACTCAATTTCATCAATTAATATATGTCTTGTTAATATTTTTGGCCATGTTTTTTGGAAATGAGCATATCTGTTTATATAAAATGAAATTGGTGGCCATGTTTTTTTGCAAACCAACATTCTGAATATGAGCAACAGGAATGTTATAAAAACATGGCCAACAATTTCATTTAATTCATTGTTGCTCAATTCACTCAAACAATTTTATTTAATTCATTGTTGCTCAATTCACTCAAACAGATTTGCAAAATTAATATTTGTTATCAGGACATATATCCTTTTGCTAAACATGGCCAAAATTACAAATAAACTGCCTTGTTGCTCATTTCTTAACAGATAGAATTGTTATCAGGACATATATCCCTGTTATCAGGACATATAGAATTGTTGCTCATATAACCAATTCTATATACTGTTTCCATGTTGCAAATTCACAAATTGACTAAAATGTTGCTTATATTGAAAGGTGACTGCAAGATATGGGTGTATGCAACTTAATGTTTATGCCAACTGAATGCAACTGAATTACACTGAATGAGCACAGTAGAACATCAAGCATTTTAGGATTTGCTTGTTGTTTTGATGTAATTTCAAGCAAATGAACACATTATAACATCAAGCATTTTAGGATTTCAGTGTTCATTTGCTTGAAATTCAGTGTTCATTTGAATTTAGGATTCAAAATGCAACTGAATTACACACAATACATCAAAACATCAAGCAACTGAATTCAGTGTTCATCAAAATGATGTGTTCATCAAAATTATGAATTCAGTGTTCAGCAAAATATAGTTCCAAATATATTTTGTTATATCAAAAGTTGAAAATTCAATGAAACTGTTAAATTTCTCAACACTGAATTCAAAATGATGTATTCATCAAAATTTTCATCAAAATGAATTCAGTGTTCATCAAAATAAATTCATTGTTCATCAAAATTCTCATCCTGAAAATGAGTTCAGTTGCTTGTTATATCAAGCATTTTTGTTATATCAACACTGAATTTTTGTTATATGAAGCATTTTGAATTTTGTGTACTCCAAAAATATTGTATGTAAAATGAACTCCAAAAAGAATTTTGATCCAACACTGAACTCCAAAAATATTGTTAAATTACACTTTCAAAGTAACAAAAAATGTCATGTTAAATTTTCATAGAAACAAAATTTAAATAAATGTCTTGTTATGACATCAAAGTAACATGACATCAAAGTAAAATAATCAACAGAATTTAACATGATTAATCATTTCATAACAGGACATTTTGAGGACAATTTCATGTTAACATGATTCAACAGGACACTTTCATGCAAAATTAACAAAATCAAGTTCTCTGCATGAAAATGAAGATCTTATTCATAACAGGACATTTTGAAACTCAATTCTCTCAACATTGAACAGGACACTAAAAGCACATCAACATTCAACATTCAACTTGCAAAACCAAAAAAAAATTATCTCAATAACCTGACAGTTGCATGAACGGTAGAGGTGCAAAAACTCACCAAGGGTTGAGGTGCACAGGACGTGATGAAGCTAGAAAAATCACGAAGCTAACAAATGGTTGAGTTGCTGAGGCCGTGATGAAGCTCAAAGCGCTGAAATGGGGGTGCTCTTATTGATGAGGGTGAAATAAAGTAAAAGAAAAAATTTTTTGGAGAAGGGGAAGAGCTAACCGAGGTAGAAGATGAGGGTGCTCTGCGTGATGTGCTTGCTCGTCATGCTCTCACTTGCTCTTCGTTGTTGAGCTGGAGGTAGAAGAAGATGGCGAGGAGAAACGTGTGCTCTCCCGTGCTCTTCGTGCTCTCCCGTTGGTCTGCTGGAGAATGGCGGAGAAAATTTTTGAGAGTAATTTTTGATTTCAAAACACAGAGGAGGAGAAATGGAGGAGGATGTGACAAAAGGGAGGATGAGAAAATTTTTCCCTCCATTTTGTGATGTGATCAAAACACGGCTGAGAGCAAAACGCAAATTGTGATTTCAAAATTTAAAAAAATTGATATTTTAGGTGATGTGATCAAAAAAATGGGATGTGATTTGATTTCTTATATCCAATATCTCATATCTCAATTTCTCTTACCCTTTACAATCTATATAAACATCACACCCAATTACACATAACCAAAACCAAATTCTCTTATCCATTATCTCTTATCCATTATCTCTTATACAACAATACACATATCCACATACAACAATACACATAACCAATATCTCTTATCCAAATTCTCTTATCCATTTCTCTTGATAACATCCATGTTTTATTATATATGTATATATATATACACACACACACACTATAAAACAGAGATGTTATCAAAAGAAATTGGATAAGAGAAATTGGATATGAGAATTTGGAAGAATTGAATAAGAGAAATTGGATATGAGAATTTGGATATTATCTATTATATAAAAGAGGGATGTTATCAAGAGAAATTGGATAAGAGAATTTGGACATGAGAAATTGGATAAGAGAATATGGATATCTATTATATAAAAGAGGGATGTTATCAAGAGAAACTGGATAAGAGAATTTGGACATGAGAATTTGGACGTGAGAAATTGGATAAGAGAATTTGGATATCTATTATATAAAAGAGGAAAATTGGATAAGAGAAAATATAAGAGATGAGATTTTGCGGGATAAGAGAGGAGGTGGGGAATTTTGCGCATGCAACCCCGGTTTTTGCATTTTTGCCCCCGGATCCTCCCCACACACCCACCCACACTTTTTATTCTCCCCCGCTTCCGACCATTTTTTGCAGTCCTTTGAAGATTTTGAATCTTATCCTAATAGGACAAAGCTTTGTCCTACGTGGCAAGTTTCTCCTAGGTGTCAATGATAATTTTGGGGAGAAACTTGAAATTTTGTGGGAAAACTTGAAATTTGGGTGAACTTGAAATTTGTGGGGGGGGACTCAGCCATTAAATAAACCGTGCCATATTGGCACGTGTAATGACTAGTATATTATATAAAAAGGGATGTTATTAAGAGAAATTGGATAAGAGAATTTGGACATGAGATATTGGATAAGAGAATTTGGATAAGAGAAAATATAAGAGATGAGATTTTGAGGGATACGAGAGGAGGTTGGGAATTTTGCACATATAACCCCGCGTTTTGCATTTTTGCCCCTGGACCCTCCCCAAACACCCACCCACACCTTTTATTCTCCCCCCTTTTCGACCATTTTTCTTCCAGTCTTTTGAAGATTTTGAATCTATCCTACTCAGACAAAGCTTTGTACTTCGTGGCAAGTTTGTCCTAGGTGTCAATGACAATTTTTGGCGGACTTAAATTTGGGGGGAAAAATTAAATTTGATGGAAAACATGAAATTTTGTGGGAAAACTTGAAATTTGGGGATACTTGATATTTGTGGGGGGAAAAACTCAGCCATTTAATAAACAGTGCCCTTTGGGCACGGTAATGACTAGTATATATATATGTGTGTGTATATATATATATATATATGTATATATATATATATATAGATATGTATATATATATATATATGGGTAAAATGCGCCTGCGCTCAAGCTCAGACTCGATTCCTGCGCTCGACCCCTCCCTACCGTCCGATTCGATCCGCGATCATGGTAATATCTGACCTTTTGGTGCAATTACCAAAACGCCCTTTAAGCTCTTTTCAACGCGCCTCTGTACTAAATTACCTTTAAGCCCTTTTGTACTAAAATACAATCGCCACCAATTCTTTTGCTCACTCCCGCGCAAAAACGCAGAAACTGGAGTAGATCCCCAGTTTTGCACAAGGTCTTCGATTTCAACAGCCCACGCCTAAGATCGCCCCCAAATCCAGGCCATCACACGCTCGTTGATTCCCCTCCTACTCTCCTCCATCGAGGTAAGGATCGTCATCCCTAATTTGTTGGACATCTCATATTGCTCAACGTGCATAACGGGATAAATTTTGAAGGGTTTTGTGCGGTGAGTAATTTCCAACCTTTGGACGATTAGCGTTGGAAATTCATCTCCGCGCAAAACGAGCTAAATTTTTGTACCGTTTTGCGCGATGAGTTATTTCCAAACTAGCGAAGTGTTGCGATGGAAATTACTCTCCGCGTAAACCGCTTCAAACATATCACCCGTTGTGTGCGATGAGCAATATGAGATGTCCATCAAAATTTACCGAAGCCGCTCATATAGCACAACAACATAGAGCGAATGGCGTACATAATATTGCCCACCACGCAAAACGGATAATATGTTTGATTTTTTGATGTATTTGATCAGGTCATCAAATATGATGGTAACAATTAGATCAGATTGAAAAAGAATAGCTATAATACGCAAGGTTTTAACATGATTAGTAATAGTAGTGTGGGTTCAACTAACAAGTTGATGATAATCTACTGCTACTTGGATAAACATGTATAGTAGGCATGCTGCGTCAATATTACTGATATTTTTACATGTTTCTAATGTAGAAAATGAAAATCGAAGAGAGTGAACCCTTTGTGCATGATCAGGAGATGCCAAATGAGATTGAAGCTAAAAATGACAGTGCAAACAGCGTATATTAAGAGGATATGCATAGTGATAATGAAAAAAGCAGCCCACATGTTGGAATGACATTTCAAACAGAAGAAGATGCATATCAATTTTATAATACATATGCAGCAATGAAAGGTTTTGCAATCCGAAAGGGATCTACGGGAAAGGGAAAAGATGGTAATACCAAGAGGAGGAAGTATACGTGCAACAAAGAAGGGTATAAAAGCTTAAAAGATAAGAGGGAGATAAGGAGGGACGTTAATCGAAGGAAAAATGAGAGAGAAGGCTGTATGGCTCGAATGACAGTTCATAAAATCGCCGATGGAGTATGGCGCATAAACTCCTTTAATGATGATCATAATCATGCGTTGATAAAAAGCCTAGCAAAGATCCAGATGTTACGGTCACATAAAAGATCGCATATGGACGGAACATGTAGGAATTTAGTTGATCAGATGCGTGGCTGTGGAGTAGGACCTGCAAAGATTGCAAGGATTCTAAATGCCACGAGTAGTAGTAATGTCAATATTACTACGAAACAATGCATTGATCATGGGAGAGTAGCAAGAAAGAACAACATTGGGAAGGAATGCATTAGAGTAATAGAACAATTTATTAAAAGGCAAGCTACAGACTCTCATTTCTATTATGCTATTGAGCATGATGAAGAGAATGTATGTAGGAGTATTTTTTGGGCTGATGGAAGGGCGAGGACATCATACAGCCAGTTTGGAGATGTTGTTGTATTCGATGTCACTTATAATACAAATAGATTCATGTTGCCTTTTGCACCTTTTACAGGTGTCAATCATCATAAACAGTCTATTTTATTTGGATGTGCACTTCTTGCTGATGAGAAGGAAGAATCCTTTGTGTGGTTATTTGGACAGTGGTTAACATGTATGTGGGATTGTCATGACCCGCTTCCCTAAAATGGAGGCGAGGTGTGAGAAGTTCGCTCAGACTTGGAGCTGTGAGGCTCCAGTCTGTAAAGCGTCTGGAATAACCAAGTATAGGTCCTTGCAAATGCGAAGCAGAAATAAGATAATAATAAAGAAAAGAGACAGATAAAATTATTTCAATCTCAGAATGTCCACAATAAATTCCACCATCACAGAAAAACCACTAGGCTAAAAGGAACAGTCTAAAAGGAGAGTACAAGAGTCTGAAAGAGGCCAAAGGCATGGCCGACGTAATAAATAACATCAACAAGAAAAGAGAGGTGCTACGCACCGACAACCTAACAACGACTAAGCAGAAAACAACAACAACAACAAGAAGGAGCTCTAGGACTGGTCTCCAATGTCCTCGAACTCAACACCTGCAACCTGTTCGTCCACGATGACAAACTCTGGCCCACAATCTAACATGTGACACCCAAAAGAGAAAAGGGGCACATGTCAACAAGTCTACTAGAGACTTGTGCAAGGAAACTAAAGGAAGGAAAGCAACCTAGCAGTTCTAAAATGTGCGATGACATGGCAGTTTAAGAAATGAATGCAACAAGTAGTAAAGTGCAACAAGTATGACATTGCAAGATAGCAAAGCTAGTAAACATTCACATGGATTTTACAAGTCAAGTAACATGTCTAGTAAACACGTTAAACACGTCGTGCACAGAATTTACGCCTTACAGCTGAAGTGGATGTACGGGCACACTTCTACGCTGAGTGGTCACTTAACCCTACCCCAATCCCAGAGTTTACGCCTTACAGCTGAAGTTGCTGATCTGGCATACTTCTAAGCTGAGTGGTCGCTTAACCCGACCCCTCCACGTATAATCGGGCATTGGCCTTTGACCAACACATGTAGCCCGCTTCTGGATCACGAGCCAGGAAGTGTATTTGGCCTAGGGTTGTGCCTCCATTGCAGGTGCCTAGCCTCAACAAGCAAGTATAAGTAGTGTATGCTATGAATGCAACATTCAAGCATACATGACATGGCATGGCAAGTTATAATTTAAGTGCATACAGATAAGGAATTTAAACGTGACAGGCATGGTAGTACACAAGTAAAGAGCATACAGTTATGAAAATTAAATGTGACAGGCAGCAATGCATGAATGACATGGCAGGGTGACAGATCTAGCTTCGTTGTCAAGCTAGATCTTAAAATTTCGTCTAGGCGAGTATCATTTCGTCGCCTAGTCTCTTTTACGCCTAAAACAAGAAATGGCCAAAAGCACGGCCTAAACAAAGAACTGGCAAGTTTCACTTGCCTGCAATACGAGCTGTTATCATAATTCTCAAAGTCCAATCACATGTTCACAACGTCCAGAGCTCCCACGCTCAGTCCAACAATCAGCCTACAGTCCTGTATTATTAAGTTGGATTAGTGAGTTATAAAGCAGTAAAATTAGTCGTTTTGAATCTTGAATTAACATGCGACGGTTGGGGTTCCTACAGTTAGAAATATACCTGAACACGACGCGAGAGCTACACTTACGTCGGGTAGCGACGTCAGGGGTTGGACTCCGGTTTCACGAACGGTACGGAACGTCCGGTTCTCTGTGTGATTAAACACGTGTCTGCATTAGATATGCTACGACAGAAGTATATTCAGCAATCTTGAAGACGTCTAGTGATCCTGTTTTATTAGATTCTCTATCCTAAGATGGGTTCACATCAATATTAATGTTACTAACATGCTAACATCATATTATTAAGTCCACTTACTGATCAACATCTATTAGCAAATCATAAACTATTAGCAACCGATATTATGGTATTCTAAAGCACGTATGCTAACCGATGTGAAGAGTAGATCCCCTACATTGCTATCGGATGGTCGTCGTGCAACGGACAAAGGCTTGAGGGAGGTCTGCAACTGTGCGCGTCCGTGCTGTGCACAGCCAAGGCGAGGACAGCGCGTGTCAGGGCTGTTGCAAGGCGGCTAGGGGTTGTGGCCAGATCCGAACGAGGGGGAAAAGGCTGCCGCGAAGAACGGCCTGCTGCCGCCCAGATCTGGCGGTCTGCGGTTGCTGCTCGAGTGCCTGGCGGGGCACAGGTCTGCAGACACCGGGGTGGAGGCCGGAGTTGGGCAGTCGGCAGCCATGTGGAGGAGGACCGGTGGATCTATGCGGTTAATGGGGTTGCTGCGGCCTACAGATGCGCCAGGGAGGAGAGGATATGCACTGGTGGCCTGGGTCGGGGTTCGTCGTAGCAAGGAGGTCAGGGTGGAGCTTGGCCTGGGAAAGAGCTACGGCAAGGAGGTTGGCCACGGCTTCGTTTCGTTGGGGAGGGAGGAGGAGATGCTGGACTCGGCCTGGGTATTGGCCATCGGCAAGGAGGCCAGATCTACTAGGGTGTCGTGGAGGAGGCCGACGGGAGGAGGAAGACTCCGGCGGTGTGAAGCTCGGGCGGCGGCTGGTGATGATGCTAGGGTTGAGCAAAAATAAAAGAGCCCAGGTTCTTATTGGTTGGTGCTGTGAGAAATTTTAGTCTAGGGTTATATTATTAAAATAGGGTGAGGGGCAGCGGCCTATTGAAAGATTAGGTGAAGACCTTAGAGTTTATAACAATAGGAAATAATGTGTGGTTGTTGGCAGCATGTGAATGAGCATTGGGACCAGGTTCTCAAAATAGCTTAGGGGTTATATTATTAAAATGAGGAGCTGCTACAAATTTCGGCTTATAGGTTTCCTAGCCTATGTGTGAGGTTAAGAAAGGAGTAGCACGTGAAAGGGCCAAGGGTTGATAACTTGGTGCGGGTTTAGTACCGCACAAAAAAACGAGTTAGTCTAGCTTAGTGAAATAATCATAAGAACTTAAGATTAAATATTGTTTTGTTTGGGGATTAGTGCGAAAATGGGTCAAACGGGACGCGATAATTACGAGAAAAATACCGGGGCGACTGTGTCGACGAGAGAAACAGAACTAAGGAGACAGATCACAAGTTTGACGATGAGAAACGAAACTAAAAATAAAAAGGCCTCACGACAAACGTGAAACTCGCGACGTCTCATCAAACAAGGTCAAATTGTAGGGGAACGACCCGTGAAATGACGTTCCAAATTAATTCCACAATTTAATATTCTTCGAGAGGGTCACAACGGCATATCTCACTATAGGGTTCGGATACTGTTCGCTTCCAGAAATGCAACCCAAGAGCACAACCTAGTCAAAGACTTGGTCGGCCCCGGATACACACCCGGAGAACGATTGTAGTCTTACCGCAAGTGCACGGTGTAGCGACGAGCGGGTATCGAACACGAGGAGGGCAAATGACGGTGTCTTCTTCAATTCACCTGGCTATAAGAACAGTCGAGAAATATTCGCAATAAAGCGGTCACAGTCGTTCAATTGTATAAAGAAAATATCAAATTAATAAAAGCGCCTAGGGATAGGGAATCCCCACTACAAACCGTATCACGTCATTGTGATTCGTAGGTATCACAATTTCTAGACTTGAAATTCAGGTGAACTAGTTGCAACTAAATGTGGAACCATGCTCACGCTCTCACGCTATTGCCGGTCTATAGCAAACCTAGGGTAGGTCCAATCTCTTACAAACCCTAACCTAGGCAAGCTAGCGTGAAGAACAACATCATCGTTCAATCGTATCTTGAGCCCACTCTCGTGCAAACTCGAGCTACGACCTAGGTTGGGATAGTTCCTACACGTCCAATCTCTTGCAAACGGGTATTGGTATAGAATTGCAATCGAAAACCCTAGTTTCGGTCCAATCTCTTGCAAACCGATTCTAGAGAAATCCAATTGTAACCCAATTCAAATTTCTAGGGCTTCCTATCGAGTTGGGATCCAATCTCTTGCAAATCCCAATCGGTATGAATCCCTAGCTATTCGTAATAAATCGATCCCAAACTAACCCTAATCAATTCTAGCAATAATTTCACCAATTCGTCAAAAATTAGAAATAGGGTTCGTAGGGCTCATCCCTACGCCCTAAGACAATAAGACTACTCACAATTCATAATGCAAATCATTAGAAATTCGATAATAAAATCAATAGAATTCATTGCAATAGACAATATATCAATAAAAATGAGGTTTTTGATAGAAAGAGAGACAAACCAATGAAGTTTCAATAGCATCCAACAAAAATATCCTTTCTAATCTCTCAAAAAGCCTTAATCTAAATCCCTAAAAAGCTATCTAAAAAGGCTGCCAAAAGTATATGAAAAAGCTCTCTAAACTAGGTTAAAAACTGGGGTTAAATACCCCCCAAAATCGCCCAAAAAACTGTGACAAAATTGCCCCTGCGCAGCTTGAAAATCGCATTTTACGCTATAGGCAGCGCGGCTCACTCGGTCGAGTGACAAATGTCACTCGGCCGAGTGACAGACCCTGACGGATTTCAGTAACTTAGGACTTTTGGGGGTCGTCTCCTCGGGAGTCACTTGGCTGAGTGACTTTCCTCACTCGGCCGATGTGATTTCTTCATTCGGCTGAGTCGGAACTCGGGAGTTGACTGATGGATTACAGTAACTTCGGGATTTTTGCTTGCCGTCGTCGAGATGCCACTCGAGCGAGTGGTGTTTCCGTGCTCGGCCGAGTGGTATGGCGATGCTCGGCCGTATGCACGCTAATATTCAATCTGCTGCGTGTCCGATCTGGCGGCCGAACGGGCTGTCGATGGTCGGCCGAGTGACTCCTTCACTCGGTCGAGTGGCATGCTGAAAATGCCCAATCTTTGTATTTTTGCTTCCTCGTCGCTCCTACGACGTTCTTTCTTCTTCCACTCCTCTCCAATCACAGAATTCCCTTCAAAAGAGTCACAGGTGACACTCTGGAGTGGGTGCATCTCAGAATCACTCCAAATCGCTCCAAATCTCCTGGAATTCGACAAAAACAAGAAATCGTGAAAAGCATCGCAATATTGTCGAATAATCGTGAAAAATGTGATACGAGCGATCAAAATGGCATGCAAACATGCAGAAAAAAGGTGTAAAATAAGGAGTGATCAAAATCCCCCAAGCTTACCTCTTACTCGTCCTCGAGGAAGATGAGTAGAAAGTGAACCCGGTGGATAAAGATAGTGAAAGCGATGGAAAAAAATGGAAAATGAAAAACAAAAAACAAAATAGAAAACGAAGGAGGAAGCTGCCAGATCATTTTTCTCAGGACATGGGTTTTGCTTACTCATATAGCACGCATCGAATATAAAACACATGTCAAAGACTTTTATCTCGATATCATAGTATAATGGTGCATTTGAAATAGAAAACCCAAGAATATCAATATAGCATGAAAAATGGAATAATTCTAGAATTAACATCGTCTGAAGCATCTAAAGCGGTATACAAAATCGTAGATCACACACTTTTCAATTGAATGCTTTCTATAAGGAGTATAAGAGATACCACACAATAGAGTAGTAAGAATAGAACAGCGTGGTTTTCATGAAATGAATGCTAAGCGCAGATTTCTGGATTTCGTGAAACTTTTAGCAATCTCACCGAGTATAAAATATTACTTAGCCTAGGTTGTCATGCATCGTCAAGTAGTCACACTCTCACACTTCATTGGATTCTCTCCCCCAAGCTTATCCATAAGCGTGGTGGCATAAACAAAACAATATTTACATTCCCCATTTCTTTTGAAGCTCCAAAAGTAAAAGAAATAAAAGTAAAAGCAAAAAGAGGGAAGAAAGAGAGAAAGGGTATGAGATGGGATCGTTTTCGAACTTCTTTTCTCTTTTCTTTTCTTTTTCTCAAATCTTTTTCTCTTTTTCTCTTTTTTTTCTTTTTTTAATAGAATATATACACAAATGATCCCAAATCAAAAGAGAAGGATATACAAGTATATTTTTTTTCTTTTTGGTTTTGGGGAATTTGGAGCATGGGATATAATAACGGGGGGATGCCAATAATAGAATTGCTAAGGGGAGATTCACCAATGAATTTAAAATAGAGAAATAATGTTCAAGATATGTGGAGAAAGAAATAAATGTATCTCTCGGTTCACTCTATAGGACGTGCATGACAACTTCAGCAGGGTAATTTAATCTACTCAGTTTAATCTAAAAAAGCAAACTAGTCCAGATATATCAATGCTAGCAAACATTCAATCAACCTGAAGTGAAGCGTACAAATCTTGCAATAAGAAGTGATATAAGAAAAGAAAGCAGTTTTCCAGATATAAGCAATCAATGCGTGAATCTTGGTGTGTTTTCTACGATAGCATACATATGAATCATCAGACATCAGCTAATAATAGAATTTCATCCATTTTCATACGGAAAAAGAAGTGGGTTACTATTTCTAAATGCAAAGCAGAACATAGCATATGATATCAGAAACAAAAGCTACGACATGACAAAATTAGCATGCATATAAAGAAAAGCTAACACCACGTCATCGTCATCACAGAAAAATCATCTCTAGCAAAATATGAAAGAAATAAAGATAAAGGAAAACAGAACTATTTACAATGCAGCACACAAAGAAAATAAGAAAAACGTGATGCATGGTAAAAAAAAAATTGAAAAAGGTGATGAAAAATGGGCGCAAAAGCGGAAAAAGAAAACGTGAAAAAATTGAAAATAAAGGCGATAACAGCAAAAAGTGTGAGAACTCACTCCCCCAAGCTAGAGTGCACAGTGTCCTCAATGTGCAAAGTGTGGCACACCGAGAGACGGGTAATGGGTGTGGGGGTGAGGATGCATGCATGATAATAAAAGAAAAATAAACAAATAGAAAATATGATGTGGATATGAATGATGCATGCAAAGATCAGAGTGATGCATGTAATGTGTCACCAAAAATACTCTCCCTCTCTCCCAAAAAAATATATAAAATGATGTGATCTGAACAGGGACCAAAATAGTGAGGGGGGGGGGGGGGGGGGAGGTGGGGGCAAAAATATCTCCAGGACCAGCAGAGAATGTGCAGCATAACGACAAAAATATCAATGGCATCAAGGGTGTGACTAAGCTGGTGGTGCTGCACCATCTCCGTCCTGTGGCGGAGGTGGTGGTGGGGGTAGTGGTGGAGGTGGTGGTCGAGGTGTCTGCTGGGTGGGTGGGTGTAGTGGAGGCAGTCGCGCCAGGATCTGATTCAGGCAAGCCTGAATATCGGGAAGCATGGCGACGCAGGACTGCACGGAACTGACTGTGGCAGAGAGAGCCCTAAAGTCACCTCTGAGTCCACTCACAGCCCCCTCAAGAGCACGAAGGCTCTGAAGTAGAGTGTCAGGGGGTGGTGGAGCGGAGGGGCAGAAAGGTCTAGGCTGTGAAGGACGGGGCTGTCTCTGGCAGGAAGCGTATAGGATGGGGCCAGTAGGGTAGCGTGGAAGGGGTGCTGTGCTCGGTAGTGGATGCCCAGCCTCAGTGTGAGGCTGGGCCGTGGGCTGGGACAGAGCAGCAGCAGCTGTGGTGGAAGATAAAATCGGCGACGAGGAAGCAAGAGAGGTCAGTGACACAGGTAGGGGACAGACGTCACGACACTCTCAGATAGGACGGTTGAGGTGGAGACAGAAGGGTCGACCACTGGGGAGGAAGTGTAAGGACCAAAAGGTGGCACCCCAGCAGACAGTAAACTAGACAGGGTCTCCACAACGGCAGAGAAGGAAGACTCGCCGCTCTCGAGGATAGTGGGTGGACGCTCGGGAAGAAGTGAGGAAATAGGCTCAACCGAGATAGGCACAGCAGTGGTGGTGGTGGTGGTGGACGTGGTGGACGACTCAGCAAGGGTACTCCCGACACTGACAGAAGTGTGGACAGAAGTGTCGGGAGGTGCAGTCAGTGCAGGCGCGGGCTGAGGGACCACGGGGTCAGCAGGAGGTGCAGGGGGTGCCTGCTCAGCACCCTCAGCCTCAAGTACGTAGGCAGCTGGAATGAGGAGATCCATCGCTGGGATCCAATCCTCGTGGGCCGGTCCAATATATGTCCGAGCGGGGCTCGGGAGGATCATGTAATCGGCACTAAAGGGACCGTGCAACCACACCCAGTGCCACTGGCCGTGGGGACGAAGCATCTTCATCCGGGCCATAATGTCTATCGATAGCGCAGTGGGGCCCGGGGCTCGTCGAAGGTCGTCAGGTAGGTCCACACCGGTCATCAGGGCTAGCAGAGTAATCAGACCACCGCAGAAAATAGGTGAGCGAGCGCCCACCGAAATGATGATGCGGTCTAAAAACCAGCTAGCAATATCAAGCTCGACGACGGGGACTAGGTCGTCGCTACCCCTATCCAGAGCTCTAGGGCGAGTCATCGCGTAGAGCATGTAGAGCTCAGGCGTAGACATCGTCCCAGGCTCGTACCTCGCAAGCAAGGTGGTCGCCATGAGGCGCTGTGCAATCCGGAGGCAGGGGTGTAGGATGGCTGAGGCGTTGGCCCTACTAGGGTCAAGCCAAGATGGGATCCCGTGATCCGTGTCCAGAATGTGGAAGTGTCGAACGATGGTGGTGGGATGTGCGTGGGCGCGTAGGCACGGTCAGGGACAGGGACAGCGGGCCACTGGAAGAACGTACGAAGCATGTCGAGAGTGACCTCGCACTCTCGATCTATCAGGCGGAATGTGCATCCCCCAGCGGTCCGGTCAATCGAGCTCAGGACCTCTAGTGTCGGACGGATATAGGTATCTGCCGACACATCAAGAAAATCATGCCATCCCACGTTGTCGTACAACATGAGTAGCCCCCCTAGTACCCCTAGGTGGTCAAGGTCTGCTAAGTGTGCGAACCTAGAGGGCACTATCGAGCGCTGGGCGATACGCTCAAATCGGACGCGCTGTGCGTCGTTTCTGAACGTGATCCCCAGCGGCCCGACGGCGGGAGCGGGTGGAGGGACAGGATCAGCTGGGACAGGCTGTGTGGGTGGCGGTGGCGGTGGCGGTGGCGGGCTAGGTGGAGGGGAGTCCTCCCTAGCGTGAGAGGGACCAGGGTCATCGGTCCGCCTCCACTTGGGGGCGGATCCCCATGTGCGTGGCCTAGTACGGGGCGGCATGTGTGCCGCGAGTGCTCACCCAACAAAAATAATATGCGGCGTGCTAGAAAAATGGAACGAATGTACCTGGACACGCCGCGAGAGCAATAGGTGATGCGTGCGAAGAGACACCTCCGCCGCGAAGCTAAAAATGCGTCCAGAAGCTCCCCAAAGCTCCCCCAAGATAGCCTGCAAATCAAACAATGATATCAACGGATAATATTCGAAATACTTGGGGAAGATGGGGTATAATAGATAGATAAAAGAATTAATTTGAGTTAGGGGCTCAACGGGCGTACGGATCGAGTAAAATATGAGAAAATGGAGCGTAGGGGCAAAATGGGGGTTGAACGGCGTCGGCCGGCGGCGGGAGCGGTCGCCGGAGGTCGGCGACGGCGGGGGGGGGGGGGGGGGGGGGGGGGGGGGGGGGGGTCGTCGTCGGCGATGTGGGTTCGGGTTGGCCGGCGGTGAGGTCGGATCGGGCGAGTGGGCAGCGGTCGTGGGTGAGGGGAGATGAACAGGCGAAGCTCGGGCGAGAAATTTGGGATTTTTCGCGTTGAAAATCGCGCCGAGCCCGCTTCCGTATATATAGGTGAAGTTACGACTCGGCCGTGTGACAATTTCAACTCGGCCGAGTGGCGTAAACGAAAAAGTTTTAAAATTTCTCCCCGCCACTTACGACTCGGCTGAGTAGCTTCGCTTCACTCGGCCGAAGGGAGAAACTCTGTTCGGCCGTGTGGCTCTGCCACTCGGCAATTGTCGCCCTAGGAGGGTATCCGTTTCACTCGGCCGAGTGACTAAGTGTACTCGGCCGAGTGGTGGTTAATACTGATATGCACAAAAAAGGACAGAGAGTTGGTTCCGTAGACTTCCCTGGTTGGTGCCCCACTCGGTCGAGTGGGGTCCTTTGCTCGGCCGAGTCGCATATGATACTCGGCCGAGTGGCGTGCTGTTTTCTGCTTCGGGGCTCCGTTTTTGCTCTACTCTCTGTTTTTTTTCCTCCAGTTGGTTTCTTCCTCTTCCTAAGCCTCGAGCGCATTCCTGGAGCGCTCTTCTTTGCCTTGGTCATCCTCCATATGATAGATCTCCTTTTCTCCTCTCCTGTCATAGAAATTAAGACCCGTTGTCACGATTTTTATGGGCAATTGACTCAAAACACTAATAAAGTCTAAAAAAATAAAAACCAAAATAAAAATACTGCGAAAACCGTCGGGTTGCCTCCCAACAAGCACTCGTTTAAGGTCTTGAGCTCGACCCCTTTGGATATTCAATTTAGCGCAGGATGTTGGGTGCATATGAGATGCACCCGTCGAATTTGTCGGGAAGACCGCTCGGATTTGGATCGTGGTGGTGCGTGGCCTTCCTCAGTGCCCCTTCATCATGGGCAATGTTGGGGGATGGCTCCCCTAAGCTTGAGCTTGTTCCAGTCTTTGACTTCGCCGGTGACACCGATCTTCGAATCGGTGGAGCTTTCTTCGGATTCTTCAATGTCGATAGCTTGCAAAGCTCCCGTATTCTCGCGACATCAGCGTCGCCATCATCATTCGCTGTGGAGCTATTGGGAGAGTCCTCCAACGTCTCTTCTTCGCTCAAATCTTGGCTTTCTTCAAAGCCGTCATCATGGAGTGCACCGATGGAGTAGGGGATAGCCTCTTCAATGACCTCGTCAAGGAGGTCCACATAATCTAGCTCCTCATGATATGTCATGTGCTTTCTAGCCTTTGGTATATGGAGCTCTACTTCAATGTTGCCGACATTCAAGGTAAGAGTCCCTTCCCGCACATCGACGATTACACTGGCGGTGGCGAGGAATGGGTGTCCAAGTATGAGCGATGTGTCACCCTCCTCCTTGATGTCCATGATCACAAAATCACAAGGCAAGCATATGCCTCCTGGAACTTGGAGTGGGATGTTCTCCGTGATCCCAACCGGCCTTGTAATCCGACCGTCCGCGAGTTGAATCCTCATGTCGGTTGGCTTTAAATCCGTGCCAGTATTCAACTTCCGGAACATGGTGAGAGGCATGAGGCTCACACTAGCGCCCAAATCAACCAATGCTTTTTGTCAGGGGACGCCTCCTAGTGTGCAAGGAATCCGAAAACTCCCGGGATCTTTAAATTTGGCAGGCTCCTTTTCCTTCCTTGTGAACCAAGTTTCTTGTTCCGCGAGCATGATCTTCTCTTTCCTTTTCCTTCCCGTAATCAAGTCCTTTAGGAACTTCGCATAGGATGGGATTTCCACTATGGCATCAAGGAAAGGGATATTGAGGTTCACCCCTCTCAAGTATTCGAGGAACTTGGCTAGCCTCTTCTCGATCTTGGCTCTAGCTAGCCGTTGAGGGAAAGGCACCGGTGGCATGAATCGGTGCTCATCAATAGGTTCCTCCACTTTAGACTTTGCTCCTTCTTGCGGCTCCTTCTCTTTTTCCACCTTAATTACCGGCTCGCTCTCTTCTAGAATCTCCACCACGGGTTCCTTGACTTGAGTCATGGGGGGAGTGGTATCCTTCCCACCCCTTGTCGTAACCGCAACCACCGCGTTGATATGGCCGGTGTTGCCCCGTAGATTTGGCTCGGGTTGAGCCGGCAATTGTTGGTTGTTTCTATTGAGCAACACAAGTTGCTCCCCAATCTGAGCGATGACGGTGGTGAGAGAATCTTGTCCCGCCTTCAACGTGGCGTTAATCTTTCTCTGCTCCACCATAAACTCCTTCACCTTAGCTTCAAAATCCGAACGTGGTTGAGCTTACGGAGGGTTGGGATTTCTCCAACCTTGATTATACCCGGGTGGCCTATAAGGTCCCACTTGTTTCCTAGGTGGGAAGTTTTGTTGCGGTGGCCCCTTTGGTTGATAATTCGGTTGTGGTGGTGGAGGCCGAGCTTGAGGAGGTTGTTGTGGCGGGGGTTCAAGGCACCATCATTATTAGCATAGGAAAAACCCGGATGGTTTCTAGCGGCCGGGTTGGCCCAATATCCGGAATTCCCCGTAACATACTGAATTTGCTCCAAAGCTCCTTCTCCATGCTCTCCTCCTACATACATGGCTTGGGATTGGTCTTGCCAATCACTCATATGGTTTGTCAGTGCAGATGTAGAAGGAGCTCCATGCGGCTCGGTAATGTATTTCTCTAATCTCTCCACCACCTTGTGGAGAGAGTCAAATTTGCTACCAAGCTCCGTCACGGCCTTGGCCTCATAAATACTCGTGGGCTTTAAGGAGGACGAAGAATGTCCCCGCTCGTCCCCCCACTGTTGGTTGTTGGAGGCCATCTCCTCTAGCAAGGCCGTAGCTTCATCGGGGGTCTTTGACAAAATGGCTCCGTTGGCGGTAACATCAATAATCTGTTTTGTGCCCGGTTGGAGTCCATTGTAGAAACTGTGGACAAGCTCCCAATCCTCTATGCTGTGATGGGGGCATTGATGCTGCAAGTCCTTGAAGCGTTCCCATGCCTCATAGAGAGTCTCATGAGGTCCTTGCTTGAAGGACATGAGAGCACTTCTTATCTTCACCGTCTTGGAGGACGGGTAAAATTTGTCGACGAAGGCACTCGCCAATTCATCCCAAGTGGTGAAGATTCCTTCAGCTTGCGTCCTCAACCAATATAAGGCTTTGTCCTTGAGTGTGAAGGGGAAGAGGCGCAGTCTGATTGCATCTATGGAGACGCCCGGCATTTGGAAGGTGGCACATTTGGACAAGAAAAGTTGGATGTGGTAATGCGGATTCTCGTGTGCATTCCCATGAAACAGGTCTTGTTGCATCAACACTACCAATCCAGTCTTCAGCTCGAAATTTTTGTCCACCGCCAACTCCGGCATTGCTATGGACGAGGTCGTGGATGAAGTCTTAGGCCGAAGCCTATCTCTAATGGAAATGATCCTCGCCATTCGCGCCGCCAATTCTTCGGGTGTCTCAGGATGGGTCATAAAATTCCCTTCCGTATCGAGTCTCCTCTCCGCTCTGATCCTCCTCAATGCACGATCGATCTCCGGATCGTATAGTATTTCTTCGGGGTCCGCTGTGGATCTCGTGTACATGCAAGGAAAAAAAACAGAGTTTCAAAGAAATAGTTAGCACAAGGGAAGGGTAAAATAAAAATAGAGATAATAAAACAAAAAGAAAAATAGCTAGGTAGGTAGAATCAAACACTATCGCCTCCCCGGCAACGGCGCCAAAAACTTGGTCGACCCCAGAAATGCAACCCAGGAGCACAACCTAGTCAAAGACTTGGTCGGCCCCGGATACACACCCGGAGAACGATTGTAGTCTTACCGCAAGCACACGGTGTAGCGGCGAGCGGGTATCGAACACGAGGAGGGCAAATGACGGTGTCTTCTTCAATTCACCTGGCTATAAGAACAATCGAGAAATATTCGCAATAAAGCGGTCACATTCGTTCAATTGTATAAAGAAAATATCAAATTAATAAAAGCGCATAGGGATAGGGAATCCCCACTACAAACCATATCTCGTCATTGTGATTCGTAGGTTTCACAATTGCTAGACTTGAAATTCAGGTGAACTAGTTGCAACTAAATGTGGAACCATGCTCACGCTCTCGCGCTATTGCCGGTCTATAGCAAACCTAGGGTAGGGTCCAATCTCTTGCAAACCCTAACCTAGGCAAGCTAGCGTGAAAAACAACATCATCGTTCAATCGTATCTCGAGCCCACTCTCGTGCAAACTCGAGCTACGACCTAGGTTGGGATAGTTCCTACCCGTCCAATCTCTTGCAAACGGGTATTGGTATAGAATTACAATCGAAAACCCTAGTTTCGGTCCAATCTCTTGCAAACCGATTCTAGAGAAATCCAATTGTAACCCAATTCGAATTTCTAGGGCTTCCTATCGAGTTGGGATCCAATCTCTTGCAAATCCCAATCGGTATGAATCCCTAGCTATTCGTAATAAATCGATCCCAAACTAACCCTAATCAATTCTAGCAATAATTTCACCAATTCGTCACAAATTAGAAATAGGGTTCGTAGGGTTCATCCCTACGCCCTAAGACAATAAGACTACTCACAATTCATAATGTAAATCATTAGAAATTCGATAATAAAATCAATAGAATTCATTGCAATAGACAATATATCAATAAAAATGAGGAACCAATGAAGTTTCAATAACATCCAACAAAAATCTCCTTTCTAATCTCTCAAAAAGCCTTAATCTAAATCCCTAAAAAGCTATCTAAAAAGGCTGCCAAAAGTATATGAAAAAGCTCTCTAAACTAGGTTAAAAACTGGGGTTAAATACCCCCCAAAATCGCCCAAAAAACTGTGACAAAATTGCCCATGCACAGCTTGAAAATCACATTTTATTCGACAGGCAGCGCGGCTCACTCGGCCGAGTGACAAATGTCACTTGGCCGAGTGACAGACCCTGACGGATTCCAGTAACTTAGGACTTTTGGGGGTCGTCTCCTCGGGAGTCACTCGGCCGAGTGACTTTCCTCACTAGGCCGATGTGATTTCTTCATTCGGCCGAGTCGGAACTCGGGAGTTGACTGACGGATTACAGTAACTTCGAGATTTTTGCTTGCCGTCGTCGAGATGCCACTCGGGCGAGTGGTGTTTCCGTGCTCGGTCGAGTGGTATGGCGATGCTCGGTCGAGTGCATGCTGATATTCAATCTGCTGCGTGTCCGATCTGGCCGGCCGAGCGGGCTGTCGATGGTCGGCCGAGTGACTCCTTCACTCGGCCGAGTGGCATGCTGAAAATGCCCAATCTTTGTATTTTTGCTTCCTCGTCGCTCCTACGACGTTCTTTCTTCTTCCACTCCTCTCCAATCACAGAATTCCCCTCAAAAGAGTCACGGGTGACACTCCAGAGTGGGTGCATCTCAGAATCACTCCAAATCACTCCAAATCTCCTGGAATTCGACAAAAACAAGAAATCGTGAAAAGCATCGCAATATTGTCGAATAATCATGAAAAACACGATACGAGCGATCAAAATGGCATGCAAACATGCAGAAAAAAGGTTTAAAATAAGGAGTGATCAGATACAGACAAGATCTAAAATAAATACGTGCACGAACTAAACTACGGCACGAAAAGCGTACAAAGGATTCGGGGTCCAAAAGCGACAGTAATCCCAAGTTGGGCACACGTCGGGGGTTGGCTTGCTAAGGATGCAACCAAGGTGCTACGGCCCTATCGAATCAACGACACGACTCATATACACAGCAACGAACCAATCAGGTACCTGAAATTGCTATACACACAGCCGTATAACGAATAGTGAGTACCGGCCGTTACATCCTACCCACCTTAGAATAAAGTCCGCCCTCGGACTTTCCAACTATAAATATAACTCTTGCCAGACTAGTAGCTATCCCAATCACACCACATTATAATTCAAACAGGTATAGTCATTACAAGTGCTTATATATGCACTAGGTTGTCAAACAATAACTCTACTAACATGTATATATATTCACACACATTACACACTTACACCTATCATAGCCAGTCGAATTCATACACATATTTCAACCATTCATATAGTCACATACATCCATATATAACTATTAAACACTTATTACATACCATGGTGTACATACTCACAACCAATTAAATAGTTCACATCAGCAGATACCATCGTAATACTCCACATTTAGATAACTACCTATGTACAAAACAATAAGGATACACTACTCCCTGTACCTCCTAGTGTACATCCAATGTCAACATATCAACACAAATAACCAGACCACTTAATATTAAATCATGTTATTATATCTAAGATACATTAACTGCTACTATAATTTCACAATTTATAGTCATTCAAATGCATGCAAATATTTCACCATATATTCATATCACATACGGTCCTATAACTATATTCACGTCACGCCACACATTCCATAGTCATCAATACCTATAATTAAGCACATACTTACCCGTGCATGGTGCACACCTACACATGCTAACATTTCATTCATATATACCAATCATACCACTATATACCTAGCACCTCTACACACCTAGTTTAGCTAGCACACATACGTTTACACAGGCAAGTCCTTAGTAAATAACTATACCACATGACCAACACCTATAACTATATACTGGTATAGTGACCCACCATCAGGTGCGTAACACAACCAGGCGCAAACAATCCTATCTCTATACATACATCATCCATCACTATATTCACGGTACTACATACAACCACAAACACACGCAACAATATACTTAGAGTATACCCACTCAAGCTTGAGTGAGACTCAAAACTCATATCAGAATACTCTATATACATAGCACGATACTTATATCTCCACCAACACAATACCCTATATATACATATATACCTACCAACGCACTACACATACATATCATAATATCAATCACAACTTTATATTTAATCAAATAACACCCCCATAATTCAATCACTCTACATACCATAATAAGATTACGAACATCAACACACGTATACAATTAAATACATCCTCCTAAGCAAGCATATATCGTATATTCACATACATGTAATATATATTCACACCATAGCCATCTACCTATAATTAGTATACCAACACATCTACTTATCCATACCTAGTTAAGATATGCAATAATCGTGTGTACTTCATGGTATACACGCACACAACATCCCGTAAAAGCAAGCAATACCAATCAACATTATAATCCTACTACCATACGTATATCACATATATACTCATGCAGCAAATACATAGATACTTACGTTTAAGCACAATACATATCTACGTACGAGCACATACTCACACGTACTAACATATAGATCAAATAATAGGCATGCACATTTAACTATAAGTATCCTAGTATCATTTTACCTAATATACTCATAACTTTACCAACATATCATTCAACCATTATTAAGTATCTCCACTACATACACCCCCAGTAGATATTCCAACACTAATTCTTATATACACAGACATCCCTAGAGTGGTATAGCTATCCACACACATACTCATAAATACTATCACACATACAACTTCATAGATACCATGTAATTAAATGCACTACCACGACATCACAATCTTTACTAATGGGCCCACCTTACGTTAATAAGGTTAACGTAGGCAACAGCAAGTACTAATGGGATGACTAAGTAAGAGGAAGGGAACCAAGGTCAGTTAGTGTAACGAAACAAGATCGGAAAAAAATGGGTTCAGGTAGGGCGAGGATAAGGAGATAAATTGATCAAGTGAAACTGGGATATAATTGTGAATGTTTAGGTGGGGAAGGAAGATATAATATTACCCTCACATGTTACCGGAAATAGGATGTAAATGATATAAGTTAAAACACTAAAAGTATAAAACGGTCATACTTGAAAAGTTGGAGTTCTCTTTTGCATAGGAAAATATTTAGGAGTCGGTAAAATAAGTTGTTGAATTAAAATTGTGTAGTTTATATGTAGTAGAGGAGGAAAAAGTATTTTGAATTATCGAAATGTCATTATATGAAGAAATTAAAATATTTACGCGAGTGTGGAAGACATAGGTTAGTACATATGATAAGATAATAATTTTAAAGATTTCAGCGAAAAATTTCGAAATTCGGAGAATGTATGGAGTCTTGAATGCATGTTGAATGTTTTCAAAAAAACTTAAACCGGAAGAGAAATTCAAAATAGATAACATTGAAAATATTCATCGAATGGTCAGGATAGTAATGGAGAAGTTTCAACGATTGACGATGGTGACATGTAGATTCACGTGATTCAAAAGGAAGGAAGTGAATCAAATAAAACGTAAATATGAAGGGAAATAATTTAGTGAAACTGCTACGATGGAGTTCTACGGTCCATAACACGAAAGTGTAATGATCATGAAAAAGATAGAAGCATGGTTCTAATTACCGGGTCGACTGAAGATCAAGAGAACTTAACATTAAGACTCTCTAATGAACTAAACTGTATTAGAGGTCTCAGGAAAGGGTCCTAAGAGAAATTAAAATTGCGTTCTGCCGGGTCCGAAATCGATGAACCCAAGCGAACGACTAAAGGATTCTAGAAGTCTATCTTGGTCAGAGCTAGGCAGGAGCCACTAAGGTAACTCCTAAGACGACTATATCAATTTCTAGCATGGAGTTTAGCTAACAATCAGGGACCTCTAACTATTCAACTCAGATGTCTAGCTAAGTCTTACTATATTCCTGATCTATAGATTTCCCTATTAAGCTGAGACAGATGCCCGGTCAACATGTCTACCAACCACTTAAGACATATGAGACGATAAAATTAAACTCGGTGCTTATGATTTGGATGTTTTAATTTATTTAATGGACATTCTATTTTTATTATCGTTGTTCTGATAATTCGCAGTTGCAGTGACCTGCATGGGCCACCAATAAAACCTGTCACGACCCGCTTCCCTAAAATGGAGGTGAGGCGTGAGAAGTCCGCTCAGACTTGGAGCTGCGAGGCTCCAGTCTGTAAAGCGTCTGGAATAACCAAGTATAGGTCCTTGCAAATGCTAAGCAGAACAAAGATAATAATAAAGAAAAGAGACAAATAAAATTATTTCAATCTCAGAATGTCCACAATAAATTCCAACATCACAGAAAAGCCACCAGGCTAAAAGGAAGAGTCTAAAAGGAGAGTACAAGAGTCTGAAAGAGGCCTAAGGCATGGCCGACGTAATACATAACATCAACAAGAAAAGAGAGGTGCTACGCACTGAAAGCCTAACAACGACTAAGCAGAAAACAACAACAGCAAGAAGGAGCTCTAGGACTGGTCTCCAATGTCCTCGAACTCAACACTTGTAACCTGTTCGTCCACGACAACCAACTCTGGCCCACAGTCTAACATGTGACACCCAAAAGAGAAAAGGGGCACATGTCAGCAAGTCTACTAGAGACTTGTGCAAGGAAACTAAAGGAAGGAAATCAACCTAGCAGTTCTAAAATGTGCAATGACATGGCAGTTTAAGAAATGAATGCAACAAGTAGTAAAGTGCAGCAAGTATGACATGGCAAGATAGCACAGCTAGTAAACATTCACATGGATTTTACAAGTCAAGTAACACGTCTAGTAAACACGTCAAGTACACACGTCGTGCACAGAGTTTACGCCTTACAGCTGAAGTGCTGTACGGGCACACTTCTATGCTGAGTGGTCGCTTAACCCTACCCCAATCCCAGAGTTTACGCCTTACAGTTGAAGTTACTGATCTGGCATACTTCAAAGCTGAGTAGTCGCATAACCCTACCCCTCCACGTGTAATCGGGCATTGGCCTTTGACCAACACATGTAGCCCGCTTCTGGATCACGAGCCAGGAAGTGTATTTGGCCTAGGGTTGTGCCTGCAATGCATGTGCCTAGCCTCAACAAGCAAGTATAAGTAGTGTGTGCTACGAATGCAACATTCAAGGATGGATGACATGGCATGGCAAGTTAAAATTTAAGTGCGTACAGATAAGGAATTTAAACGTGACAGGCATGGCAGTGCACAAGTAAAGAGCATACAGTTATGAAAATTAAACGTGACAGGCAGCAATGCATGAATGACATGACAGGGTGACAGATCTAGCTTCGTTGTCAAGCTAGATCTTAAAATTTCGTCTAGGCGAGTATCATTTCGTCGCCTAGTCTCTTTTACGCCTAAAACAAGAAATGGCCTAAATCACGGCCTAAACAAAGAACTGGCAAGTTTCACTTGCCTGCAATACGAGCTGGTATCATAATTCTCAAAGTCCAATCACATGTTCACAACGTCCAGAGATCCCACGCTCAGTCCAACAATCAGCCTACAGTCCCGTATTATTAAGTTGGATTAGTGAGTTACAAAGCAGTAAAATTAGTCGTTTTTAATCTTGAATTAACATGCGATGGTTGGGGTTCCTACAGTTAGAAATATACCTGAACATGACGCGAGAGCTACACTTACGTCGGGTAGCGACGTCAGGGGTTGGACTCCGGTTTCACGAACGGTACGGAACGTCCGGTTCTCTGTGTGATTAAACATGTGTCTGCATTAGGTTTGCTATGACAAATGTATATTCAGCAATCTTGAAGACGTTTAGTGATTCTGTTTTATTAGATTCTCTATCATAAGGTGGGTTCACATCAATATTAATGTTACTAACATGCTAACATCATATTATTAAGTCCACTTACTGATCAACATCTATTAGCAAATCATAAACTATTAGCAACCGATATTAGGGTATTCTAAAGCACGTATACTAACCGATGTGAAGAGTAGATCCCCTACGTTTCTACTGGATGGTCGTCGCGCAACGGACAAAGGCTTGAGGGAGGTCTGCAACTATGCGCGTCAGTGCTGCACGCAGCTAAGGCGAGGACAGCACGTGTCGGGGCTGTTGCAAGGCGGCTAGGGGTTGTGGCCAGATCCGAGCAAGGGGGAAAAGGCTGCCGTGAAGAACGGCCTGCTGCCGCCCAGACCTGGCGGTCTGCGGTTGCTGCTCGAGTGCCTGGCGGGGCACAGGTCTGCAGACACCGGGGTGGAGGCCGGAGTTGGGCAGTCGGCGGCCATGTGGAGGAGGACTGGCGGATCTGGGTAGTTAATGGGGTTGCTGTGGCCTGCAGATGCGCCAGGGAGGAGAGGATATGCGCTGGTGGCCTGGGTCGGGGTTCGTCGGAGCAAGGAGGTCAGGGCGGAGCTTGGCCTGGGAAAGAGCTACGTCACGGAGGTTGGCCGCGGCTTCGTTTCGTGGGGGGAGGGAGGAGGAGATGCGGGACTCGGCCTGGGTATTGGCCATCGGCAAGGAGGCCGGATCTACTAGGGTGTCGTGGAGGAGGCCGACAGGAGGAGGAAGACTCCGGCGGTGTGAAGCTCGGGCAGCGGCTGGTGATGATGCTAGGGTTGAGCAAAAATAAAAGAGCCCAGGTTCTTATTGGTTGGTGCTGTGAGAACTTTTAGTCTAGGGTTTATATTATTAAAATAGGGTGAGGGGCAGCGGCCTATTGAAAGATTAGGTGAAGACCTTATGGTTTATACAATAGGAAATAATGTGTGGTTGTTGGTAGCACGTGAATGAGCATTGGGACCAGGTTCTCAAAATAGCTTAGGGGTTATATTATTAAAATGAGGAGCTGCTACAAAGTTCGGCCTATAGGTTTCCTAGCCTATGTGTGAGGTTAAGAAAGGAGTAGCACGTGAAAGGGCCAAGGGTTGATAACTTGGTGCAGGTTTAGTACCGCACAAAAAACGAGTTAGTCTAGCTTAGTGAAATAATCATAAGAACTTAAGCTTAAATATTGTTTTGTTTGGGGATTAGTGCAAAAATGGGTCAAACGGGACGCGACAATTACGAGAAAAATACCAGGGCGACTGTGTCGACGAGAGAAACAGAACTAAGGAGACGGATCACAAGTTTGACGACGAGAAACGAAACTAAAAATAAAAAGGCCTCACGACAAAAGTGAAACTCGCGACGTCTCATCAAACAAGGTCAAATTGTGGGGGAACGACCCGTGAAATGACGTTCCAAATTAATTCCACAATTTAATATTCTTCGAGAGGGTCACAACGGCATATCACACTATAGGGTTCGGATATAGACAAGATCTAAAATAAATACGTGCACGAACAAGACTACGTGCACGAAAAGCGTACAAAGGATTCGGGGTCCAAAAGCGACAGTAATCCCAAGTTGGGCACACGTCGGGGGTTGGCTTGCTAAGGATGCAACCAAGGTGCTACGACCCTATCGACTCAACGACACGACTCATATACACAGCAACGAACCAATCAGGTACCCGAAATTGCTATACACACAGCCGTATAACGAATAGTGAGTACCGGCCGTTACATGGATAATGCACCAGGAGCAATCATCACTGATCAAGACCCGGCAATATGCAATGCAATCAAAAGAGTTTTTCCAAATACAAAGCACATGTATTGCATATGACATATCAGTCTGCACGAAGATGAGCATCTACGTTCATTGCGGTCTTCTTATAACCCAGAATTTGAGGAAGACTATGCAAACTGGTGTAAGAACAGTCAAAATGTTGAAGAAGCTGAGAATTGTTGGCGCATATTAATGGAGAAGTACCAAACGGAATTTCAGGAGCCATTGACAGAAAAAAATGAAATGAAAGCCTGGAAGTGGTTGTATACGATGCATGAGAAAGCACAGCATTGGATTAAGGCGTAGCTACTGGATAATTTCTTTGCGGGTATGAAAATGTTAATACGATAGAGAATGTTGTAAAAATGTATGATCAAAATAAACTCAGCACATGGTATTCATTTCTTGTGTTGTGTGTAGGCATGGCGTCCAGCTAAAGGAGTGAAAGCATGAACGCGTATTTTGATGGATACGTAAACTGTATGACTCCATTATACGAGTTCATTGATTAAAACGATAAAGCAGCAAAATTTTAGCGAGACAAAGAGGAGAGAGAAGATACTTTTTGTATGAGGAACAAACCAAAATTTAGCGGCATGCATGAGTTAGAGGTTTATGCCGCAAAGGTATATACTAGAAACATATTTTCCGTTTTTCAAAATCGTTTCAAAAATACTTTACACTGTCGGCATGAAAGGGTGAGCACGGATGGGGATACGACCACGTATAGAGTAACAATGCGAATTGATGGACAGAGCTACGTGCATAATGTTCAATGCAATATATCTACGGGAATGTTCAGGTGTACGTGTGCAAGGGCTGTGACTGAAGGTTTGCTATGCACGCAAATTTTATATATCATGAAGCAAAAGTATGATATGCAAGCCATCCCTGAGAGATATATTTTACCAAGGTGGACTCTAAATGCAAGACATATCATCATGAGTCTTGGGGCCTCTTCGACTAGCACAGTACACGGAGTGCGTCCAACTCAAATTACCCCACTTCAAGCCTGGAGACTTCGTTCATCATTCGATAAAGTCGTGGATGCAGTTACAAGAGATCCTCTTCTGTTTGATGACATCTTTGGGTGGGCAAACAGTTTTTTGGACCAACATAGTATGACTAATAAAGTGCAAACTGCTTCTGAATAGCCAAGATCACAGGTGGGGTCTATTGCACCTATCAAACAAGAAGCGGGAGTAAATGATTTCATTATGCATGATCCTGCAAAAGCAAGAACTAAAGGCCGACCACGAGTGGCGTCAAGGATTCCGTCTGGAATACAAGTCTCTCAAGAACAAAGTCAAACAAGAACAAGGACTTGCAGTGTTTGTGTAGAAAAAGGGTCATGACATGAGAACTTGTCGTATGAGCAAAGCTGATAGAAAGAAGGTATATATAAGCACAGCTAGTTACTATTTTATATACTAGTATAAATTATTTTAACATCATTGCTCCATATTCTCTGTAGGAAAAATCTTCGCCCGATGACTTAACAAGGCTGTGATATGAAGGCCGACATTTTTATATCCTATAGGTAACAATTTTGTATTAGCTTGGAAGAAATATACTACATGCATCTGTCACGGACATATCAGTGTAAATGGGTTGTAAGTAAACTGGTTCTCTTTAAAAAATGGTCATCTTAAAACGGCAGCCTCATATATTTTAGTCCAAAATGCAGCCATCGTGGAGTTGAATTAATAGGGCTGGGGGTCCAAATTGAACATTAAAACCCAAAGTATTGATTATAAGCATATGAGGATGATGCCTATCATTCGAGACCTATATCTGATGCTGCGGATCTCATATCTTATAATTTCTCTGTTGCTTCAGAACCTGACAACTGTCAAGAAAATTAATGAGATTAATGAGTAAGAAGAAGAAGCAGAAGAGCTGAAGAGAATGAAGAGAATGAAGAGAATGAGGCATGTAGCTGTCCGCGATGAGTAATGGTGGGTAATTGTATACAGTTTAGCTATGCGCGCATAACGTTTACAACTTTTACCCGTTGTTCGCGCTGAGCAAAGCTTGGTGATTTTACAGGCTTCCTAATAAGCGCACACAATGTTCAATAATGTTGCGGATGTGCGCGCTGAGTAATTTGGGTAATTGTAAAAAGTTATGCTCCACGCGCACAACGGTTACTAACTTTGACGGTTATGCTCGTTGAGTAAATGTTGTTAATCGTAGACAGTTGTGCTCAGCTCGCACAACGTTCAATGCTGTTGCCGTTGGTGCGAGCTAGTAATTGTGGGTACTTCAAGTTAGCTTCACGCAATTTTGTAATGTGATGCAATTGCCCCAAATTTAATAACATTGTATTAAGATCTGTATTCTAACATGCTACAACATTTATGCATTCAAATGTACATAACACAACAAAGTAGAAACTACATCTAAACATTTTGCAACATCAAAGTTTTTGCCTGACTAAGTAATTCAAGCACTGGACTATACTGGGGATACAGGGATTCCCACCATGAAAAAAATTTAAACTTTGTTACCATTTATGAGCTGCTCCATCAGCTGCATCAGCGTCACTTGCTTGAAGCAAGTTGCTTCTTTGTATCTTGGCCATCCGTCCCCTGTCTGCGTTGAAGAAGAATCAGTGGTGAACATATAACAAAGCATAATTAAGTAAAAATATTGTACGGGTAGACTTAGAATAAGAGAGAACATTTATTATCATTAAGCAGTGATGTCTACAATTAAGTACCAAAGAACATATACAAGCAGTGAAGAAGCGGGTGTGCATGGAAGGGGTGCTAGCTTCAATGATGACGAACAGAACATATGAAGGAGCAAAGAACATATTCGAATCAATATATATGTGATGTATTCAATTTCTGCATCACGTCACTAGCCGCTAGTATATTGTCCATCTTTGAGTGTTGAGGACGCAACAATGATGAAGGAAAAAATAGAATGTTGTAGAGAAAATATCATATAATTAGAATCAGATAGAATAAGATAGAATAATATCATCAAGAAGTGTAGTGGTTGACGAGGACTTGTGGGAAGGGAAGCCATTTATAGACGAATTTGGATGCCATTGGATGAGGATGAGACTACAGTAGAGTTACTAGGAGGCAACACAAGAAACCCTGTGAGTCTACAGCAAATTACTTATGATTATACAGAAGAATGCCCGTGAATCTACAGCAGATTGATAGCAGCCAGTGGTGTTCCCAATAATGTATGACCGTAGTGGTACGCGTTGAGCAAAATTGATAGCCTCAAACAAAATAGCTCAACGAGCACAACCGGCAAGAAAATGGCCATTGTGCGCGGAGAGCAAATAATTTAGGAAGATGTGCGCGATAAATAAAATCTTATGTACATTCACGATCACTGCTTTGTAGACTCACGGGGTCTCTTCTGTAGACTCCCGGTCACTTTACTGTAGACTCATCCTCATCCAAGGGCCGTCTAATTCGTCTATAAAATGGCTTCCATACGCACAAGCCCTCTTCAACCTCTACACTTCGAGTGATGTTTATCAGTCATGAGGAAGAAATAATGCCACACTCGACTGTAGGCTCATCCTCATCCAAGGGCAGTCCAATTCGTCTATAAATGGCTTCCCTACCCACAAGATCTATTCAACCACAACACTTCGAGTGATGTGAAAGGCATGAGAAAGAAGTAACCTTGGTCAAATATTACTCTGACCATATTCAAGCAACCCCTCCTCTACAACCAGAGACCATAGCTTAAACAAACCATCACCTGTTTACTGCAGCAGTGATGATGGCCACCCAACTGAGGTTGAAAATTTTCATAGACAAGAGGATGAAGAGAGTGTTGTTCGCTGAAGCCGGCAAAGATTTTGTCGATTTCCTCTTTAGCCTTTTGGCCATGCATGTGGGCTCAGTCATCAAGTTCATCACCAAAGAAAAAATGTCAGGGGTATGAAAAGCATTGATGTAATGAAGCCCATAAGTATCTTGTGTAAGGATCTTCTACCGTGCAATACTAACAACAAACACTCTAGAGGGGGGGTGAATAGAGCAATGGAAATAAATTGTGCAATTAAAATTAAGCTCGCAAATGCGGAATAATAAGTGCAAGAGGAATTAATCAACACAATCAATCCAAACGCAAACACAAGATTTACCCTGGTTCTCCAAACTTGGGTACGTCCAGCCACACCAATATCCACTATATTCCCACACAGAGAAGTGAATACAATCTCACACAGAGATACCTTACACAGAGGATTTAGGATTCCTACAAAGAGATATCCTTACTTTCACATAGAAAGAATAATGCTCTCACACAGAGAGACTCAAACTCTCACACAGAGAGAACTCCACCAACCCTCACACAAAAGGTTATACTCTCACACAGAGAGTAACTAGTTCTCACACAGAAAGCTAGGGTTCCAAAGAAATAACAAAGTAAAATAAATACTCTTACCTATGCCTTGATATGAACTTACGCATAAATGAATGCAAGGCATGGAAGAGGATCTCCAAGTGTTGAGATATGCTTGAAAGCACTTGGATGAATTCCCTTGAGCTGGACGTCAATGCATGAAGAGGAATGAATGCTCAAATGAGGGAATTGAGAGGGTTTGAGAGTTGCTTATCGATCTCTTGAGATATTCAATAGCATCAAGAAGTATAAAAGATGGCAGCAAACCCATATATATATATAGAGTCCCTATATCAAACCCCAAAACCCAAGGAAACAGCCAAAGAAAGAATTCTGCAACGGCTAGAAACTGGGTGAAAACGACAGGAACAGTCGACTGTTGATCAAAAGACAGTCGACTGATCAACGGCCAGAAAATACCCAACGGCTGTATTCTCAGCCAGGACAGTCGACTGATGAAGACAATACAGTCGACTGACAAACATGACAGGCGCCTGTTAATCCTTTAGCAGGCGACTGCTGCAGGGGATGGATCGAAACAGAGAGCTACACTCTTTCTCCAGATACGCATACAGGCGACTGACGCACGAAGTACAGTCGACTGTAATAAAGACAGGCGACTGTATATCCGTCATCAGTCGACTGCTGCAGGAGATGGAGAAACACAGAGAGATGCATTATACGCACTTACGCCTTTCAGATGACTGATGACCATATAACAGGCGACTGTAAATATACAGGCGACTGTAAATAGACTATCAATCGACTGTGCGTAAAGCTCAAGTTTGAGTCAATTGAAATGTTGACTTGAGCAGTGCATATCAGGCAACTGTAGAAGGATCTATAGGCGACTGGAAATCACCAAGTCGACTGTGTTTCCTTCATCAGGCGACTGATGGAAAGCCAGAGACTCCAAATGAGTCTTTGGTCTAGATGAACCTATAGGGTTCAATTCTATGATAATCCTAAGGCTCACTAAGATGGTAAAATGCATATGCATGATAAGTAAACCATCTATCAAGGCATTACAATAACCTAGACTCAAAAATAAGATAGAAAGCAATAAAGTAAATATAACATGGATTACAATGCTTCTCAAAGAGTCTAAGTCTTCAATCTTGATGCCTTGACGCTATCCATCATCTCCAAGCTTTGGCACTCCTTGAGTCCAAACTTTGACCCTTCTTCACTTGATGTCCATCCTTGCACCAAGTGATTAGTCTCCAAGAAAGATATTCTAGTAATTAAACTGTGAGACTAAAACATGAGAATCATTAGCAACAACATAATGTTGTGATCATCATCAAAATAAGATTGTTATAAAACACCAATACTCAACAATCTCCCCCTTTTTGATGATGACACACATTATGTAAATCATAAAGAATTAAAGCACAATGCTAATGATCTCTCCCTACTTATATCCACCAAATAAGCAATGAGCTACACAGAGGTAAATACTCATAGTACCAATAAAAACATGGTGGCATATAATAGGCATGGATTACATAAACCAATTGCAAAGGATAAAAACATGCAAAAACATGAATGGTTTATCTAATCTCATATATCTCTCCCCATAGAGATATCTCTCCCCATATGCATATGTATATATTGTAGGAGAATGATGCCCTCCAGGCTATTTATCTCTGTGTGAATAGCACAAACGTCTTGTTCGAAATAACAGTAAGCTGTTTGGTAATGATTTATCTAAGTTATATTATAATGTAGTTAACATTAGATATCAACTTAGGTAAAGTCCTGAGACTTTATGCAAGGTCAAACAGATATCGAGATGAGTATCTTGATCATGGAGAAATGTTTGACCGTCTGTAGCATAAGTCTAAAAGGGTTCGTGGTCGTAGATGTTTCGAGACAAGGATATCGAAACATCGGATAGACCATTGTGTCTTAGTCTTTACCGTTAAGCAGTGGCGATGATCTCATGATCGTTCGACTTGGCAAAGTCGGAGACAAGACACAGGTGCTCATTGGAGAATGAGTTCACTGAACGATCCACAAGAGTTATCATATGGTTACGTTGACCAATCTGTCAATGATAACTCTTTGTGATGATAGGCTAGTTGGTCTTTTGACTTGAGGTCATTTGACGAACCTGTACGTGAACGGTACCACTTAGATCAACTGACCTAGCTTCGAGGTAAGGCCTGTCGAAAGGTCTTTTGATTGGGTGTCACTTGAAATGTACGAGGCGAGTAATGACCAAGAGAGGATTCGTCTCTCTCGGTCAATGGGAGTTAGTGTCGTAGAGTTAGTTCGGTCTTTAGTATAATCTCTGATCAGAGTATGTTGGAAGAAGTCCAACATTAATTGACTAAAGATCGATAGAAACTAACCGGAGTCAAGTTATTGGGGTTGACAGTTTAACCGTACCCTAGACTTGATCTACACGACATAGTTTAGACGAAGAGACTATAACTGCAGAACTCATCACAGATACGGTCAGGGTGGTCCCGATAATTCTCATGTTGATGAGCTAACCACATTATGATGATGCTGAAACAGGGACGACATCCACTGCTCGTGGTCTTTGTCGTATAGGGCTTCGAGCCCAACCTGTAGTAGGGTCAGGCCGTAGGGTCACACAAAGAGTGCGGTCTTCGTCTAGTAATAGGTAGAAATTAGTTAGGGAGAATAATTTGCATTTGATGCAAAGGAAAGAGAAAATTGCATTTGATGCAATATGATAATTTAAGCTTAGATAGGGGACTATGCATATGATGCAAATGAGATTAAATGTGTTTTAAATAGTTTACGATAATATTTAATAATATAAACGCAAGAAAAAATTCACGGGTAAGACGGGAATGTACCGGTCTACGCCCAGGTTTGAATGGCGTCCAAATCGGACGCCAGATGCTCAAGATACGCCAAAAACAGCCCATTGGATCAGATCGGGTCAGACCAGGCTGACCCAGGCCAGACTAGGTCTGGCCTAGGCACCTGGCCAGACCCAGACAGCCTGGGGCGCCCGGCCCAGGCCCAGGGGCAGGCCCAGGCGGGCCCGCCCGGGCGCCCTGGGCGCCTGGGCCTGCGCCCAGGCGGGCCCGCCCGGGCGCCCTGGGCGCCTGGTGCCCAGGCGCCTGGGCGCCTGGCCCAGGCCCGGGCCAGGCGCCCTGGCCTGGGCCACGCGCCCAGGCTGAGTGCGCCAGTCTGGGCGCGCCCAGACCAGGTTCTGGCCTGGTATGGGCTCGCCCAGCTGGCCTGGTGGGTCCCAATTGTGCAGAAATTTTGGCCCTAGGGCAGAACAGTTTTGACGGCTCAGTTTTTGTGAAAAACTAGCCATGGGCTGAACTTTGAGCGGTCAATTGGAGGGTCAAACGAACTCCGATTGACGAACGGTTTTTTCCTATGCGTTCACCGTTGAACACCCTTCGAATTGATAGGTTGTATCAATCCTGAAGTTCAACGGTGAGGGAGTTAAAATTCACAGAAGTTTGCACTTTGTGAAGTGCAAACTAACTTGATTTTAATTAACCCAATTAATAGTCCCACATCGGATTTTGAATAAAGGGGAGCAGTCAGCCGCCTATATAAATAGGGGTCTGCTCTCCTCCTCAAAACTCGTCCCAAGCTCTAGATCTGAGCGGCTCTCATAAATGTTGGAGCACGCTCAGATCTAAGCTTAAATTAATATTTATTATATCTCCCTAAATTTCTGCCTTACTCTTGAGGGCTCTAGCAAAGCCGTAAAGGAGTTCGGATTCAGATCCGAAATCTAGGCGGAGGTTTCACTCGCGTGAAACTTTCTTCGGCATGTGGTTGGCTCGGCGACACGGGATTGATCGCCTCGGGATGCGGAGAGGTTCGAGGAGCAGTTCGGGGAGCGGTTCAAGGAGCGGGTCGGTGTGGGACGGGAGCAGCTCGGAAGACGGTGCAGAACATCTCGCCTGCTCCAGGGTTGAGATTCCGGGTATGTGTTTAAGCATTAGTTTAATTTAATCGCAGTAGGTTAGATCCTTCTTGGGATGGTCAGATCCATCCCAAGTCGGCATAGATCTTGGCTAAGGGTCTTGGACCTTAGGGCTAAGTTAATTAGATTAACTTATTCTTCCGCTGCATATTCTTTTATGTCTATATTCCGTCCGACTTAGGACGGGAATAGAATTTTTGTGCCCTAAGGGTCCCAGAAAACCCTTCATATATCTCTCCCCCTATAGATATGATTACATAATGCATATATCTCTCCCCCTTGACATCGTCAAAAAGGTGGACACAAAATATATCCCCATTTGTCATCTTAACCAAGATGTGACAATATGCAAGAACGAAAGAGATGTATGATACCAAATCGAAAACATTTAGTGGGTATCAATTCACTATCCCATGCTCCCCCTAGATCATAGAAATGGTCAACTTTTGACTTCTAGGATCTAATACCAATTATACAATAAATGGAGCCATGGGCCTCAAGTGTATCAAAGCAATAGATATGGAAAAAAAATCAAGCTTCAATGATACACAAAGATATTGCCAAAACAAATGAACATGTTGGCAATAATCAAGAGGTTTGGTTTGAGACCCAAAATCATCAATTTAAAATGATGATCTCAAACAACCCCGAAATGAGAGTTAAAATATGTCTTAAAAATAATTTTAAATATATAATATATTAACTCCCCCATTGACATACACATGGATCAAATATTGCATGCATGTCAATAAACCACAAGATTCCCAATTTCATGAAAAGAATAGATTTGAAAATATTTTCAAAATCATGAAACACACACAATCAATGGGTATGCTAAAATAAATATTGAAGCACAATACCCATGCAATATGCAAATGTGTGAGGAACCTAAACATTAGGTAACTAAACCCAAGAGGAGTTTGATTTCCTAACGTAATCACATGAGGTGATCACATCCCTAACTAGAGAGTTGATGTAACTATCTCTCTCTTGCACACTAACCTTAGTGGGAATCCATAATTTCAAGGATTTCCTAGGCAAAAATTTTGCCTTTGCAAGAGGGATGGATGTGGCATGCTTAGGTATAGAAACTAATTTCTTGGCATGCTTAGGATGAGGAATTTGCTTCTTAGCAAAAAATGAAAGATTTTCATTTTTCCTCATCACCTCGTGATTTACATGCTTCTTGTTGGTGTTCTTGTTGTACAAGAAAGCATGGTGATTCTTCTTAGGTGCTTTAGCAATATTTCTTGTATTTGCATCGTAAGAGGAATTAGAGGTGGGTTTGGGTACCACATTTTGAATATACCCCAAACCTCCTCTATGATTTGCTGGATGTTGTTTTTCCAACAAATCGTGGAGTGAATCCCTAGAATACACAAAGCTTTTGAGCTTACGGGATTCCTCTTCATATTTCAACGTAAGTTGTTGAATGCGAATGTCTAAGCTAAGGTTTTGAGCTAATAATTTTTCATTAGAAATGCTCAAATCCTTAACTTGAGAGAGAAGTGTGTCTCTCTCACTAGTGTCGCAAACATGCAAATCATCATTGTCATTTGCAATAGTAAATTCTAAGGTATGCAACCTACTCATAGCATTTTTAAATTTAGCTTTCAATTTAGCATATGAGTCGATGCACTTACTTGCCCCATTGGAGACCACATTGAAGCGGTATTCGAGCTCCTCGTAGGATAGCTTCTCCTCCTCAACTTCCTCATCACTTTCCTCCTTGCTAGAGCTTGACGAAGACTCTTCCCCCTTTGCCATGAAGCACATTTCCTTGTTAGGGCTGAGCCACGCCTCCACCTCTTCATCGCTAGAACTCGAGGAGATTGATGAAGAATCATCAAAAGCCGCGAAGCACATATGAGCTCGCTCCATGCCATCCTCTTCTTCATCACTTGATGTGTCCTCATCGGAGTCATCAAAAGTGCCGACAAGTCCCTTCTTTTGATTCTTGAACTTGGACTTGTCTCTCCAATGCTTCTTCCATTTGCCCTTATAGGTATCTTTGGTGGGTTTAGAAGGGCATTCAGTAGAAAGATGACCTTTTCCTCTACAATTGAAACAAATAGAGTTGTTAGAGTTGGAGGCAAACTTTGAAGAAGATTTACCTTGCTTGCTTTTGAGGAATGCTCTCAGTTGTGTGACAAGCTCCATGACTTCATCTCCACTAGCCTCATCTTCTTCATCTTCTTCACTAGGAGCTTCTTGATGGAATTTCTTTCTCCATTTGATTGGCTCCTCCTTGGCATGGAATGCAACCCCCTTATGCTTCTCCGGCTTCTCGGGCTTGGTTGGTTGAATCTCCTTCTTGTGTTGAAGCTTTACTTCATATGCCATGAGATTCCCAATGCACTCCTCAACAGTGTATTTGGACATGTCGTAAGACTACAAAATACCATTGGCCTTTGACTCCCATTGAGATGTAAGCGAGTCAAGGATCTTCTCCACTCGATCCTCCTGGGAAATCACCTTCCCAAGTCCTTCCAAAGCGTTCACGATTTCTGTGAACCTTGTGAACATCTCCGAGATGTTTTCACCTTCCTGCATCTTAAACAACTCATATTTAGATCTAAATACGCATTGTTTAGATTTCTTTACCTTCGAAGTCCGTTCATGAGAAATCTCCAATGTATGCCAAATTTCGTTGGCCGTTTTGCACATGGAGATGCGGTTGAACTCATTTGAAGTGAGGGTACAATGGAATGCATTCATAGCCCTCGCATTAAATTTGATCGAGTCCTTCTCCGCTTTTGTTCTCGAAGCTGTGGGTGTAGTAGGCTTCTCAAATGGCGACTCTGTGATGTCACAAAGGTCTTGACCCTCCAAGTAGATCATCATCTTGATCTTCCAACTTGGGTAGTTGGTTAGCGGGGGTCGAACGGTTGATAGACCTTCTTCATGAGACATGGATGAAGCGTTGTATGCCATCGTTGTTGTATGCTTCAACCTCGCTCTGATACCAATTGTAAGGATCTTCTACCTTGCAATACTAACAACAAACACTCTAGAGGGGGGTGAATAGAGCAATGGCAATAAATTGTGCAATTAAAATTAAACTTGCAAATGCGGAATAATAAGTGCAAGAGGAATTAATCAACACAATCAATCCAAACGCAAACACAAGATTTACCCTGGTTCCCCAAACTTGGGTACGTGCAGCCACACCAATATCCACTATATTTCCACACAGAGAAGTGAATACAATCTCACACAGAGATACCTCACACAGAGGATTTAGGATTCCCACAAAGAGATATCCTTGCTTTCACACAGAAAGACTAATGCTCTCACACAGAGAGACTCAAACTCTCACACAGAGAGAACTCCACCAACCCTCACACAGAAGGTTATACTCTCACACAGAGAGTAACTAGCTCTCATACAGAAAGCTAGGGTTCCAAAGAAATAACAAAGTAAAATAAATACTCTTACCTATGCCTTGAGATGAACTTACTCATAAATGAATGCAAGGCATGGAAGAGGATCTCCAAGTGTTGAGATATGCTTGAAAGCACTTGGATGAATTCCCTTGAGCTGGACTTCAATGCATGAAGAGGAATGAATGCTCAAATGAGGGAATTGAGAGGGTTTGAGAGTTGCTTATCGATCTCTTGAGATATTCAATAGCATCAAGAAGTATAAGAGATGGCAGCAAACCCATATATATATACATACATACATACATACATACATATATATATATATATATATATATATATATATATATATATATATATATATATATATAAAATCCCTATATCAAACCCCAAAACCCAAGGAAACAGCCAAAGAAAGAGTTCTGCAACAGCTAGAAACTGGGTGAAAACGACAGGAACAGTCGACTGTTGATCAAAAGACAGTCGACTGATCAACGGCTAGAAAATACCCAACGGCTATATTCTCAGCCAGGACAGTCGATTGATGAAGACAATACAGTCGACTGACAAATATGACAGGCACCTGTTAATCCTTCAGCAGGTGACTGCTGCAGGGGATGGATCGAAACAGAGAGCTGTACTCTTTCTCCAGATACGCATACAGGCGACTGACGAACGAAGTACAGTCGACTGTAATAAAGACATGCGACTGTATATCCGTCATCAGTTGACTGCTGCAGGAGATGGAGAAACACAGAGAGATGCATTATACGCACTTACGCCTTTCAGACGACTGATGACCATATAACAGGCGACTGTAAATATACAGGCGACTGTAAATAGACTATCAGTCGACTGTGCGTAAAGCTCAAGTTTGAGTCAATTGAAATGTTGACTTGAGCAGTGCATATCAGGCCACTGTAGAAGGATATACAGGCGACTGAAAATCACCCAGTCGACTGTGTTTCCTTCATCAGGCAACTGATGGAAAGCCAGAGACTCCAAATGAGTCTTTGGTCTAGATGAACCTATAGGGTTGGATTCTATGATAATCCTAAGGCTCACTAAGATGGTAAAATGCATATGCATGATAAGTAAACCATCTATCAAGGCATTACAATAACCTAGACTCAAAATGAGATAGAAAGCAATAAAGTAAATATTACATGGATTACAATGCTTCTCAAAGAGTCTAAGTCTTCAATCTTGATGCCTTGATGCTATCCATCATCTCCAAGCTTTGGCACTCCTTGAGTCCAAACTTTGTCCCTTCTTCACTTGATGTCCATCCTTGCACCAAGTGATTAGTCTCCAAGAAAGATATTCTAGTAATTAAACTGTAAGACTAAAACATGAGAATCATTAGCAATAACATAATGTTGTGATCATCATCAAAATAATATTGGTATAAAACACCAATACTCAACATCTTGGCCTTCTGTCCCCTGTATGCGTGGAAGAATAAGCATTGATGAAAAGAAAAAATTCAAAATTAAGTAAATATATTAGATCATGTAGTATCATAAAGAATATTGCAACATCACAGTTTGGCAGGGGTATGAAATTCAATAATGGCACTCGTAAGAAATTATTCTGAGCATAAAGAGAAATGAAGCATGTGAGATGTGCGCGGGCCATCTTTAGGTGTTTTCGATCCACCTATGATGCAGGAGGTCGTGAAGAGGCGTCCCCAGGCGATTCGTCTTCTCCTGAACCAGTAGACTAACCAGGGACAACCAATGGTCTGGGAAGCATTCTTCGGACCCGCTCCTCGAACGCTATGAAACCAGCCCGGAAAGACCTCTCAATCTTCGCAGCTAAATTGTCCGATAACGACCGGAATCCCTCACGGAGAGACTCCACGATCCTCAGAGCCAGAACATCCCCATAACCCCTCTGGACCTCAGCTACGATCCGAGAATGAGCCACTTCCCGCAGGTCGCCTATATCGGCCCAAAGAGCGCCTTTCTCATTTCTATGCTTCTCCCGGGCGAGGGACAGTGCATCCTCAGCATACTTGGCCGATCTCTTGGCGACTGCCGGAGCCTCCGTCAAACATCCCACCTGTGAGGTGAGCTCTGCAACTCTCAGTTTGAACTGGTGGGCCTCCTTGGCTGATTGCTCAGCCGCTTCAGCCCTCAGGCGCTCCTGCGCCAAGGCCGCCTCAAGACCATCTACCTTCTCTGAGAAGCGATGCGCTCTACAGCAACCGTGGAAACCTGCAAGACCGAAGGAGTGAATGTTGCCCTCAACAAAACAGTCGTAGATGAAAAAAGGGTCCGACATGTTGGATATGCCATACCAAAGAGTCAGCCAGTTTCTCCCAATAAGGAACCCCCTCTAACAAGGAGCGGTCACTCGGAAGGACAGATCCCTGCGCCAGCTGGATGGCCACGCCAGCTGGCCCACTCTCACTCCTCTTCTTCTTCCCCTCGGGACCTTCAGACCACGAGTGAGAGCGTCTCTTCCTCTCCTCCTCATTCCTGGTTAACACACGAGAACCTTGCTCAACGGCCGCCACGTCCCCCTCTCCGAGGTCGAGACCGGAGGGCGCATCAATCTGATCCACCACGAAGGGCGAAGGTTTGACCATGCCCAAGGGCGGATGGTGAGGAACGACCACCTACCTTGACACCCCAATCGGTGGGTCGCCCGCTAGAATGTCCTCCCCCACAGTGCCACCAGGCCCATGGCCAGAGGAACTCCCCCGACCACCTGAATATCCTTGTCACCGCGGGTTGAGTTGCTGAACGTCTTGACTGAAATCCCGACCCGCCATCTGAGCAAAAAAGATGAAAATCAGGGTAACGAGCAATGTGTAAAGTAGAATTTAAAAGGAGAAAGGCTTAATACTGAAGGTCACTTCGAATCCAAGCCGTCAGTAGGGGACACATGTCAAAGTCTCACAGAAGCGGCACTTCGAATCCCGCTCCCTATGGGCGGGAGAATTCATGCGACTGGCCTTCATTTAATGCGACCCAGTGCCCAGGATACCCGATAAGTACGAAACCGTATCAGGTATTCCCGAAGAGACGAGTGTTACGTAGAAAGAAAGAAAAGAAGAGAGTAGGAAGAACACTGCAGCTACTACACACGTGCTGGGAAGTACAAGTAAAACTCCATATCCAGATTAAAAAACTGAGAAAATAACAAAAGTACAATATTCCATTTACATTGATACATCTTACATACACCAACATCTTCATATTCACAACTCTAAAAGTACAAAGGTCCACTCGAAACAAGAAACACCAAAAGTACAAGTATTTCATCATACATCAACTCATAACACTAATACTCTTAAGATGATGACTATATGTAGCGCAAAATTGTGGTGCAAGCAATTATTATTTACTAAAAAAGGGAGAAGGTACATGCTTGCTTGTATTATTTGACACTTTGAATTGATTTTTTTTCTATTTTTGTATCTCAATGATTGAATGCACCTCAGTCTTGACATACACTCTGCCTGTTGCATGTGTGGATCCATTGTTGTACACCTTGCCTGTTGGCACGTGCACGCTTTCACATGTTCATAAGTATAGTTGTTACTTCCATTACTAAAGTAGATGCTTATGCCATGACATACACTCTGGACTAGTTGAGACATGGAATTCCTTAATAATTACGCAACACACACAACGGCTAATAAATTTACCCGCGCACATGTGAACATGGAAGGGGAAAAAATAGTTGTGTGTGGTGAGCAATTGCGAGTTTTGAGTCGGTGTGTGTGGTGAGCAATTCTAGGGTTTGAGTCGTTGTGTGCGCTGAGCAATTACCCAATGCCTCTCCTGGCACCGTACACGGGTATCAACATTGGCCCCCCGTGATTCGTTCTCGATTAATAACGCGGATCGAGGCCGATTGATGAGTACTTTCATTTAATGGGGCACGACATTCGAAGCATCTGATTTGATCAGGCCGCCAAAACCTCTCGCCTTCAGTTGATCTCAACCATTGTTTTTGGCAAATTTCCGACACGTGTCGATCATCTTGTACTACTCGTTTGCGTAATAAAAGAAATTGGAGTTGAAGCCAATGGCTTTTGCGCTCCGGTCTCTGTTTAACGCGAGGAAATCTCATCATCTTATTATTTCTTCCTGAAACAAAAATGGTGGGAGGAGCATACAGAGAGTTTACTTCAGCGATGAAGCGGGCCAATGAAGAAGGCTGTAAGAGGAAGAGGGATGAGGAGGAAGAGGTGGAAGCGGAGGAATCGGGGAACCTCATTATGGAGTTGGGGAGGCTGGATGCTCCTCACGTCAAGCTGCTCGGTCCTTGAAGGTGGCTCCTTATGATCCTCGAGTTGGGGCCGCATCGTCCTCTAGCACGCCACACGACGGGTGGCCATACGAGGACATTGTTCCTCCGGTCCCTTCCGTTGGCCCCATATCTATAGAGTTCGGCCACCTTCTGCAGTCGAACCGCATTGGGTCTGGCCATCATAGGGATATTCAGGGGGAGACCTTGGCCACCGTACGTCGTGGGGACGGCCGACTCGGCCCTCCTGGACTTTGGGACGGGGGCTCGTCTGGCGGAGAATACCACTCTGCCAAGGGATGTCGATTTCCTGAATAAGGTCGACCTTGAGACGATGGCCAACTGCTTCGTTCGCAGTGGCCTTCAGGTTCGTTGCCACTGGGCCTTCCGAATTTTGCTTCCCCTTCTGTTTTTGCTGATTGTCGCCATCTGCAGGTGACCATTTTCGGGGCAGGTATGCGCCGCAGGGCCCTCGAACTGATCGAGCGACAGCGCCGGGAGGCGGATGCCAAGAACGAGGCTTCTGAGCTCAGATCTCAGGTGAAGAAGCTGGAGGAAGAATTGGGGAAGTTCATGGCCGCCAAGGGCAAGTCGGATTGGGTGGCCTCGGAGGCGAAAACTAGCCTCGCCGCCGTGTCACACGCCAAGAAGCATTCAGAAACTCAGTGGGGTAGAGAGCGATCGTAACTCCGAGCTGATCTTGAGGCATTGAGGAAGGAGGTTGCTCACCTTCAGGCCAAGCTTCTCGAGAAGGAGCAAGAGATCGATGCTTTCAAAGCTCGGGCCACTGCCAAGATGGATAGGGTGGTGAGAGCGATAAAGGGCCTGTTTACAACCGACGATGCGTCGTCTTCCTAAATTTTAAGGATCGTTAATTTTTTAAGACTACTGTCGAGCGAGTCATATGTAATTTTCCAGAATTTAATGAAAGGAATTTTTGCAACAGACGTCGAGTGAGAGCGTTTACGTCCTCTCCCCCTGATTCCAGGGCGACACTCGGGAACCCTGCATGACGGCCGACACGGCCCCGTCACCGAGGACGAGACTGGCGGGAGAATGACCTTCCGTATATGCTTGCGATGAGTAATTGTGTGTACTGTGTAATTGTATACAGTTGTGCTCCGAGCGCACAATGGATTGTTAAATAACACCGTTGTGCGCGATGAGCAAAACTCGGTAATTGTAGAAAGCGTTGCTTAGCACGAACAACGTTCATTTCTGTTGCAAGTTGTGCGCGCTGAGCAATTATGGGGGTGATTAATTAGCATCCAGGGGTAAATGGAAAGCTTGTATAAATAAAAGTAGCACTTCTACTAAATAAAGGTCAACAGACGAGGTCTCGGGAATATACAAAAGATCCATCTTGTACCATGGGCATTTATTGTATATATTACACAGATGCTGTTCCCAATAATGATCCACTGACGTGGGGAACAATGAGCAAAATTGTTGGCCTCGATCAAAATTTCTAAACGTGCACAACGTTCACGCATTTTGCCATTTGTGCGCGCTGTGTAAATGTAATGTATATTACTCTCACTAATTTTTCCCAAGAAATTTCAATGTTGGAATTTGATTTAAGTTAGCATCAATGTATATATCACCAATCACAATTTTGTACTGGGCTGCAATTGTATCAAATTAATTGACATTGTATTAAGGTCTGAATTCCAACATACTACAACATTTATGCATTCTAATGTACATAACACACCATCTACATCCTTCAATGCATTCTTAGCCTCCGTCCTTCTCTTGTTCGCTTCATCTTCTGCTTTATACTTCTTTGCCTCAACTAGGAACATCCTTTCAGTCTCCTCCTGGGTCAACCTGCACTTATCGTTGGTGATTGTGATCATATTTTTCTGCACACCTGTCTTTTCCTCTGCAGTGGCATTCAAGATACAATCGGTATCTATCTCAAGGCAAACAATGACACTTCGAACACCCTTAGGAGCAGGAGGGATACCATCAAATACAAACTCCCCTAGGATAAAATAGCATAAAAAAGTAAAATTTTTGTATAATTAGACTTAGATTTTAAGATAGAACAGTTGTTATCATCAAGCAATTATGTATGCAATGAATCTGAACAGAACTTACGAAGGGTCAAAGAATATTTGCAAGTTGGGATGGACGAGAATGAAGCTGTTATGGCTGCAAGAACATCTTCGCATTCATGTGATGTGTGCAATGAAGATGAACAGATCAGGCGAAGAGGAGCAAAAGAACATATTTGCCTCCAGATAAATGTGATGTATTCAATTTCTGCATCATGGCGCTTGCCGCTAGTATATTGGCCATCTTTATGTGCTGTAGACGACGCACTCATGAACAAAAAAAATACAAGTTTGAAGAAAAAACATTGTATAAGAAGAATCAGAGAGAATCAGATAAAGGAACTATCATCACCTTGGGTAGTGGTTGAAGAGGTCTTGTGGGTATGGAAGCCATTTACAGACGAGTTGGACTGACCATGTACGAGGATGAGACAACCGTAGACAGGGGCGGAACTACCCATTACAATGTGAGGGCATGGGCCCCCACAAAATTTTGAAAAATATGTATATTTTTATGTAACTGTTCGTGCTCGTGAATATATAGCAGATGGGTACCAGCCAGATGTTGTTCCAAAGAGTATTTGACTACAGACTGCAGTGGTGCGCGATGAGTAAAATTGCTTGAACGTATACCTTCTTACTCAATGCGACAAGGGCAAAAAACATCTGGTTTCGATTATCAAAGGAGAAAAATATATAGATGTGGACTAAATACACCGATACTCTAAGAGGTACTTGTCCAAGTTTTTCCAAAACAAAGCATACATCATCATATCAGAAGACAATAACTGTAAAAAATCACAGTATTGTAAATATTTTTGCTTAGTGCACACAAACGTCACTACTTTTGCACGTAGGGCGGGTTGATTAACTTTGAGCAATGGAATACAGTTTTGCTCATACGACAAGTTCTCATGGCGTGACCTTTTCTCCACAAACATTGCAGTTATGAGCAGCTCCATTATAGATTCTTCACATTTTTGTACTGGTATGAAATTCAATAATGGCACTCGTAAGAAATTATTCTTAGCATAGAGAGAAATGAAGATGCACAGATTTGGAGCAGATTGCTCAGTTTGAGAGACGATACCTTGGTGGCACCTTCAGTCTAAAGGCAATGTGAAGGATTCGAGAACATCGGGTGCTTCTGCTGAAGGATCCAACACCATCTTTGATGCCCTGTGAAGGAGCAAACACCATCTTTGATGCCAGATAAATGTGATGTATTCAATTTCAGCATCACGTCAATTGCCGCAAGTATATTGGCTGGCCGTCGTAGTGTGTCGTAGACGAAGTATTCATTATTAAGAACAAAATTTTAGCATGTAAAAGAAAAAATATTGTACTGTTAGAATCATATAGAACACTATCATCGAGAAGTGCAGTGGTTGACGATGTCTAGAGGGAAGGGAATCACTTTGTATAGACGAATTGAACTGGGTATGGTCCGCATGAATGAGGCTGAGACTCTAGTAGAGTTACTGTGGCCTACAGAGATTGCCAAAATTGATTGCCTCTAACAAAATTGCTCAACGCGCAAAGCGGGCAAAAATATGGCAGTTGTGCGAGTTGAGCAAATTATTTATGTTTATACAATATTACTCATAATTCCATTTATAACGATGTTACAAAATGGGACACCATCAAATCCAACAGCGTGACATATGAGTATCAAACACATAGATATATGTTGTCTTATTCTGTAAACAGTAAGATATGTGTTGTCTTATCACTTAAATGTCTTTACACCAATCAATCAACTGACCATCTGCGCATTATATGTGCTTCAATTTTGATTTTTTTGACATGTTAGTCTGAACATTATTTAAATCTCACCCGATTTTGTGTTTCTTCTTAATTATTGGGTTTTTTATTGAACGTTGTGCGTGCTAAAGTTCTTAATTATAGTGAGTTTGTATTGAACTTTGTGCGCGTAAAGTAATTATTCGTTACGAACGTTTTGATCAACGCGCACATCTTGGTGTAATTTGATCGGTTGTGCGTGCTGTATTATATTTTCAAAATGTATACCTTTTTACATACGGTCCAATTTTAACAAATCAAAGAAATGTAGATATTTTTGCTGTCTTATTCTGTAAACAGTAGGATACGTGTTGTCTTATCACTTAAATGTCTTTACACCCATCAATCAACTGACCGTCTGTGCATTATATTTGCTTCAGCGTTGATTTGTTTATTTGCCATGTCAGTCTAAACATTATTTAATTCTCCCTTGGTTTTGTGTTGTTCTTAATTATGGTGCTTTTGTATTGTACTTTGTGTGCACAGAGTAATTATTCTTTACGACCATTTTGCTCAACGCGCACAGCTGTGTGTAATTTGATCCGTTGTGCGCGCTGTATTATATTTCCAATATGTATACCTTTTTACATACCGCGCAAAACGGGTCAAATTTTAACAAATTAAAGAAATGTAGATATTTTTGCTGTCTTATTCTCTAAACAGTAAGATATGTGTTGTTTTATCACTTGAATGTTTTTACACCCATCAATCAACTGACCGTCTGCGCATTATATTTGAATCAATGTTGATTTTTTATTTGGCATGTCAGTCTGAATATTATTTAATTCTCGCCCGATTTTGTGTTTCTTCTTTATTATTGGGATTTTTTATTGAACGTTGTGCGCACTGAGTAATTATTCGTACGACCGTTTTGCTCAATGCGCATAGCCGGGTGTAATTTGATCAGTTATGCGCGTTGTATTATATTTCCAAAATGTTTACTTTTTACATACCGCGCACAACGAGCCAAATTTTAACAAATCAAAGAAATGTAGATATTTTTGCTCAGTGCTCGCAATGTTACCTTATGTTTCCCATAGGACGGGTTGATTAACTGTGGGTAATGGATCATGTAATACAGTTTTGATCAACACGCACAACGGTCATGGCATCTGACTGTTGTGGACGATGGTCTATTGTGTTTAATTGCATACAGTTTGGCTTTGCGCGCAGAAGGGTCACGACTCACACCTACGTCCAGTTGTGTGATCTGACTCATCTCAGTAATTGTGAATAAACAGATACGGTTTTGCTCAGCGCGCACAGCGGTCAAACAAATCGATGTGACCGTTGTGCATGCTAGTAACTGTGTGCACACGTAAATAGTTTCTCACAACATATAGCATGAGCCTGTTGTGCGCGCTGGGTAATTTATAGTTCGGTGAACATGGTTTGCTCAGTAATATCAAAGTCGGACATTGATTCAAGTAAGCATCAATGTATATATCACCTATATCAATTTTGTATTGTCCTGTAATTGTATCAAATTAAATGACATAGTATTAAGGTCCGAATTTTAACATACAACAACATTATGCATTATAATTTACATAATGCATAAATGTAATTACAGTTCGGTAAACAGTTTTTGCTCTGTAATATCAATGTCAGACATATATATCACCTATATCAATTTTGTATTGTCCTGCAATTGAATCAAATAAAAGGACATTGTATTAGGGTCTGAATTCCAAAATACTACAACATTTATGCATTATACTGTACATTACACAACAAAGTTGATACTACAGCTAAACATTTTGCAATACTTCACATTTTGGAACTGGTATGAAATTCAATCACGGGAATATCCTAATAGTACATTGAATCCCTATACGAAAAACTGTTCAGAGTGATGCTGAACAGCTCAAGCAAGATAGCATTTATGATCAGCTCCAATAACGCGCACCATCATCACCTGCATCCAGATCGTCCCTCACGATATAAGTAACCACCCCTTTAACGAAGTTGGCTGATCTGGATTCTTTAACGCATGTCCCTATATGTGTTGAAGAACCATCAGTTATAAACGTTAAAAAGCATATTTAAGTAAAAAATAGGGTATAAAGACATGCAACTATACGTTTAGGCACTGATATAAAAATATATCACGGTTACTTCTTCTCAGAAGAATCTGCTGATGTAGAACATATGAAGGAGAAAATAACATCTTCTAGTACATATACATGCGATGGCTTCAATTTCTTCATCATGTCAATTGCCGTAGTATATTGGACATCTTTGAGTGTTGAAGACGAAGCAGTGATGAACAAGGGGATTAATTTGGCATGGTGAAGAAAAAATATTGTATAAAGCAGAAACAGATAGAATCAGATAGAATACTATCATCAAGAAGTGCAGTGCTTGATAAGGTCTAGTGGGAAGGGAGGCCATTTTATAGACGAATTGGACTGTCCTATTGATGAGGACGATAGACTACAGTAGAGTCACTGTACGTCTACCTAAAAGAACCCGTGAAGGATTGATATTGTATTGAATATAGAGACGAGTGAATCTACAACAGATTGTTACCAGCCAGATGTTGTTCCCAAGAATGTTTGACCTTCATGGTTCGCATAGAGCAAACTTGATGGCCTATAACAAAATTGCTCAACGCGCACAACGGGAAAAATTATGGCAGTTGTGCGAGTTGAGCAAATTATTTATGTTTATACAATATTACTCAAAATTCCATATAATGGGATGTTACAAAATGGGACACCATCAAATCCAACAGCGTGACGCTTGAGTATCGTTCACAAAGATATATGCTGTCTTATTATGTAAACAGTAAGATATGTGTTGTCTTTTCACTTATATGTATACTAGACATTTCCTGTGCACATTGTGCACGGTGCAAAAATAATTCCCCAAGAACACGATAGCGGTTTACACGCGAAACTGGGAAGGAGCGGAAAGTGTGGGTGTGCGTGTCGTCAGCGTCGGGGGGTTAAAACGTAAAAGGGACCAAACACGTAAATACGGATGCCAAAAGGACCTAAATACAAAAGGGGAAGGAGTATGTATCTACACCCATCAATCAAATGACCGTCTGCGCATTATATTTGCTTCAATGTGGATATATTTATTTCGCATGTCAGTCTGAACATTAATTCTCCCCCGATTTTGTGTTTTTTCTTAATTATTGTTATTTTTTATTGAACGTGGTGCGCGCTGAGAAATTATTAGTTACGACAGTTTTACTAAACGCGCACATGTGGGTGAAATTTTAGCAGTTGTGCGAGCTGAATTATATTTCCGAAAGGTATACCTTTTTACACAACGCGTAGGACGGGATGATTAATTGTGGGTAATGGATTATGTAATACAGTTTTGCTCAGCACGCACAACAGTCATAGAATCTGAAGTTTGGTTGCGATGGATTATTGTCGTTTTAATTGCATATAGTTTGACTCCGCGCACAAAAAGGTCACAATTACGTGCAGTTGTGTGATCTGAGTAATTGTGGATAACCAGATACAGTTATGCTCACAGCCCGCACAGCGGTCAAACAAATTATGTGACCGTTGTGCGCTCTGAGTAATTGTGTGCAAACGTAAATGTTTTCTCACAACGTATATCATGACGGCCACAACTTATGCCCGTTGTGCGCGCTGGATAATTCATATATCGGTAAAAAGGTTTTTACTATGTAATTTCAATTTCGGACATTGATTCAAGTAAGCATCAATGTATATATCACATATATCAATTTCGTAATGTCATGCAATTGTATCAAATTAAATGACATTGTATTAAGGTCTGAATTCTATCATACTACAATATTTATACTCAATAATGTACATAACACAACAAATTTGAAACTACATCTCGTACATCATGACATAAAACACCAAAGAATATCTGCCCACAATCACTCTTCTCGGTCAATGATCAAAAATACATTATAAGACAAGAGAAAGGCTGGTGCGCCAAAGGCCCGTCCACCTCAAAAACCTGGAGGAGGAGGAGGTGGAGGAGGAGGAGGAGGTGGTGATGGTGGGGCAACAGTACAGATGTCTCTAAGAGAGGGCACCAGAGTCTCCATCTTCTCTTGTATGTTCGACATTATGCGCATCATAGTGTCGAACTTGCTACGAAGAAGTGAGATCGCCAGATTGGTGTTGGAGAGATTTGTTTCAATTTCTCCTAATCTATGAGTAAAGTTCATCGGCTGATGGGAGGAGGATGAAGGAGCAGATGTGGGGCTTACATTGCCTATGAGTATATCCTTAAGCTGACATTGTTCATCGGTAAGTACAGAGACAGAATTAGTAAGCGCCGCGAGTTTGCTACGGAGGTTGAGTAGAATAGAGTCCTGACGGCGAGACGACCCAACCATAAAGCGGAGGTTGGTACTGATGTCCTCAAGTGGAGCTTTTTCAGCCGAAGATGGAACTGATGAACCTGCCTGTGCAGGAGGAAACCCAGGAGGAGGCAACAGCACACTGTGTTCACCTTGTGTTGGACCAAGCGAAAGCACATCCCGATGCATAGCATCACGAAGAATGGGTCTATTGGCCGGGAACGATGAGGGAAGTGGATCATCCTGTCTAGGTGACGATGAATCGTCATCACTTATTATTCTGCAAGAGGCAGAAGAACCTGACTCACGAAATCGTTTTGGCGACATGAAGAAACCCTAGTACGAAATGCGAGAGTGTTGAGATGAAGAAAAAAACAGAACGATAGACCAAAGGGCAGAGGAATGAAATTTTCCGCAAACCCCCTGGTCTACTGATTCCACATTTATATAACGATTGGTTATTTTAATCTCAGCCATTGGATTACATAGGGAAGTTGAACTGACTAAAACGATCTCATCAGATGGCTGGGGTAAAGCATCCGTTCGAATGGCCATAAATTCGTAATGAAGGGCTTACATGGAAACCGAGGTTCTACTTGACTCATTCTCTAGTCTCCACACGTGAACATTGTGGAGAAGAAAGCATAAAGCATTTAAAATGTTCTATATTTCGTACCTCCGAAATGAGATTGTACGAGGTGGCGCCGTGACGGTTGTACTTTCATCATTACGTGGCATACCGATTGTGTCTTGCAACCGATCTATAAATATCTATTTTTTAGTGGCCACTGCATGTTCTATCCAGCCTTACGTGGCTTGACATCCGATCTTTTACCTCGGGCTCCACCTTTATGGATGATAGCCCTTCGTTGCATAAGTTTCCAACATCAACCATTTACCTTTACGTGAAAAGACTACCGGATGAATGCTATCGTCCATATCTATATCAAGCATGCACAACCAGCAGAAGACCGTATTGTTTCCATACGGAGGTTGCGTTGGAAAATAAAGATGATGATGATAGAAGAAACTAGCGGAAGTTGTGAGAAGATGAGGGCTCGTTGTCCGCCATTTATAGGGGAATTGGACCAATCAAAATGAAGAGTATAAAAAGTCCGTGATCCTGCATTAATGCAATGGATCTCGGGAATCAACATTTATACTCAACGCACAAACCGCGTAATTCCAACGCGAAAATCGAGTAATCCCAATTATTTTATCATGTGGATCAAATTAGGTAATTACTCTCCGCGCAAAACAAGGAAACCTTACGGTTTTTCGCATTGATCAACATTAATGCTAATATGTAAATTACTCCCAACAATACTATTCTCCATTTATCCATTTTAATACATTTTATTCGACGTGCACACTGGGCTAAATAAAACAGAAGCGAGTAACTATAATAATTGCTCACCGTGCAAAACGCATGGAGAACGGGAATTGCTCAATGAGCACAACGCACAACGCATGGTTGTGAATTGTATTGGTTGATGAGGATGAGACAATAGTAGAGTTAATGTGTGGCTACATCGAAGACCCCGTCATGCTATAGAGGGGTTCTCGTGAGAATATACTAAAGACTGCTCGGGAATCTACAGCGGATTGATATCAGACATATGAAGGGACCCTTAAATGCGATGGGAGAGAATTGATGTAGCTGTAACGATTTGAAAGCTCTCAGGGAGACCTTTTGACCCAAAAAATGACACAAATGTTCTCAAAAGCAAGAGCAAATGTGACCCAATGGACAACTTTGTGGCATTTCATCCGTACTGGAAAAAAACGGTTGTGTGCGGGGAGCAATTCTGAGTTTTGAGTGGTTTTGTGCGCTGAGCAATTCTGATTTTTTGAGTATTGTGTGCGGTGAGCAATTCTTAGTTTGAGTGATTTTTTGCACTGAGCAATTTTGAGTTTTGAGTGGATTTGTGCGCTGAGCAATTCTGAGTTTTGAGTGGTTGTGTGCGGTGAGCAATTCTGAGTTTTAGTGGTTGTGTGCGGTGAGAAATCCTGAGGTATGGATGGTTTTGTAGCCGCTTACTTTAATTGCTCATCGCTCAGACATAATTGCTCAACGCAAAGAAAGAAAAGCCTTTAGTCCTCCTCTCATGAAGGTTGAAAGGGGGCGAGACGCCCCCGTATACGATCTCTCCTCACAAACCCATGGCGTTAGGGACGATTTTCCTCTAGAAACTCTTCCCCTCTTAAAAGAAACCTCCCGTTGGCCCGATCGTTTAATAGGCCCTTGGTTGAAACCGGACCTATCCTTCCCGAAGAATTATTCCTCTTACAAGCGGACCGTCGACGAGTTATTCCTCTTACACATGGAGCGGCCCGCCTTCCACTCCCCGACTCCCCTGTAAGAACTTGCGCCATGGGACTTACGGCGGACCGCTCCTCCCCTCCAGCGCCTACTCCGTGACTACCTCCACCTCCGGGGGAGTCGTCGCCGCCCGCGGGGTGACGCTCGAAATCACCGGTGAAGGCATCGCCATGCCAAATCACCCCACTGGACACCACCGTTCATAGACAACGGGTCCCTCCGCCATCCAACGGCCTGCATTCCACTCATCGACCTCCCGTCGCACATCCTGAAGTGGAACGGCACCCCAGCCTGCCATCCAACGGCCTGCCTTCCACTCCTCGACCTCCCATTGCACATCCTGATGTAATTTACAGTAAATTGGAACGACAGCCCAGCTTGCCATCCAACGGCCTACCTTCCACTCCTCGACCTCCCGTCGCACTTCTTGATGCAGTTTACAGTAAACTGGAACGACAGCCCAGCCCGCCATCCAACGGCCTACCTTCCACTCCTCGACCTCCCGTCGCACATCCTGATGCAGTTTACAGTAAAGTGGAACGGTGCCCTAGCCCGTCCACAGATCACGTCACACTTACTCAACCACTGGCGTCTTTATCGACGTATTGTAAAGAACACGAAAATGTCCCTCCAAGCAAGTTGTTAAATTCCGTCTATGAAAAATTTAACTTGTTTACATGCAAGCTTTTAGATTATCTCTGATACATATTCAATCTGAAGACATTTTAGATTAAATCGGCTACATATTCAATCGAATTCAGAAACTGCTTGAAATTTTTTAGATTAAATCTCATACTTATTCCGATTAATGACATTTTGAAAATGACCCAGCCATTCAAATATATTGATGTATATACTGATACAGAACAAAACAAATTCATTAGCATATGCTCTTTACAAACTGATACATATGATTGTCTTCGTAAGATGTTTGCAATGAAGGGGCTCTTTACAGGATAAATTGTCGGTGTGATCTGCGTGCTTCACCCTACAACGACGCGTGCAATGACGACACTCCTATCCTGCCTACGGTTGCCGAAAGTCGGCAACGTCGTTAATAAACGCAACGAAGCGACCATCTTCGTTGCGTTTATGAACGTGTTTGCCAACTTTCTGCTACCGTAGCCCGGATAGGAGTGTCGTCATTGCAGGCGTCGTTGTACCCTGCTGTCAAGTATGACGCCGGTTCGAAGACACCGAAAAGAACTCCGATTCCCAAGAGTCGGTGAACACCAACACATGGTTACGTTATAAATATAATGAGCTTTTCATCTTCGAGATCGGAAAGGACTGGAGGAGGTGTTTGTGTGTCTTAGACGAGGTAAAGTGTAAAGATGAAGGGGTTGGAGGAGGAGATGGAGTGTAAAGAGGAGATGGCCATTCCCCGTGCATGCTTGATTATAAATGGACGATAGCCCTTCATTGCGTTTATTACCGTTATTGCAGTTTCCAACATCAACCATTTATCTTTACGTGAAAAAAGTACTGGTTGAATTCTATCGTCCATTTCTATCTCAAGCATCACGCCCGAACAGTAGAAGACCATTTCATCTTTGCACTCCATATCCATCTCCATCTCGTCCATTTATGCCTCATGCATCATGCTCGAACATAAGAAGACCTTATTGTCTCCAGACATAGGTTGTGTGGGCAAATAAAGAAGATGATGATAGAAGAAAGTAGAGGAAGTTGTGAGAAGATGTGGGCTCCTTGTCCGCCATTTATAGGGGAATTGGACCAATCAAAATGAAGAGTATAATAAGGAAACAAAATGGGTTATTTACTCTCTGCGCAAAACAAGGAAACTCAACGGTTTTTTGCCTTGATCAACATTGATGCTAATAGGAAAATTACTCCCAACAATACTAATCTCCACTAATCTTTTTTAATACATTTTATTCGACGCGTACACCGGGCTAAATAATACAGAAGTGAGTAACAATCATAATTGCACACCGCGTAAAATGCATGGAAAACGGGAATTGCTCAAGGCACACAACGCACAACGCGTGGCAACGAATTGTATTGGTTTATGAGGATGAGACGGAAGTAGAGTTAATGTATGGCTACATTGAAGACCCCGTCATGCTACAGAGGGGTTCTTGTGAATATACAAACGAATGCTCGTCAATCTACAGCTGTTTGATACCAGACACATGATTATCTCTGATAAATATTCAATCTGACGACATTTTAGGTTAAATCAGCTACATATTCACTCAAATTCGGAAACTGCATGCAAACTTATAGATCAACTCTGATACATATTCAAACTATAGATGATTGATACCAGACATATGATTTTCCCAAGAATGTTTGACCGGTGGGAAGTGAGCTGGAAAAATTTATAGCCGCTTACATAATTGCTCAACGCCAGAACCACCAAATTTATGGCCGTTGTGCACGGTGAGCAAATTTTTAATGGTTTAAATAATTGCTCATAGCGGACAACAAGCAAAGCTAGGTGATCGCTTTGAGCCGTTGTGCGCGACTAGCAAATTATTAATGGTTAACATAATTGCGCAAAGCGCACAACAAGCAAAGCCAGGTGTTCGCTTTGAGCATACAAGGTATTTTATGAACCATTGTTAAACGCGCACAACCAGCAGAATTCTAGCCGTTGTGCGTGTTAAGCTAAAGTTGCGTCGATGACAAATTTGCTCAACGCCCCCACGGGAATAAATTTGCCCGTTTTACGCTTTGAGCATATTTGTGAGATGCTATAATTTTAATTCCGATGCCCACCACCGCAGTGAATCAATCAAATTCCAAATTTCACATTGTAGATTAAACCGGATACTTATTCAATCTGACTCAGAAACTACATTCAAACTTTTAGATTAAATCTGATACCTTTTCAATATGAAGACATATTCAAACGAGTACAGAAACTGCTTGCAAAATTTCTCAAACATATTCAAATTGATGACATATTCAAAATGACCCAGACATTCAAATATATTGATGTACATACTGATACAGATCCAAACTGATTCATTAGCCTATTCTCTTACAAACTGATACATAGGTTGGCCGTGCATGGCTACCGTCCCTCTGAGGCAGAAGCACTCCCTCCTGTTCTTTTCGATCTCTTGGCTCGCATCCAAATTGAAGAAGAAAATGAAGATGAATCTCGTAGGAATATGGAAAATGGTGAAATTTATGTAACTGTTGATCTCGAGGTTATCAAATGCTTCGTTGGATGCGAGCCCTTGCGCCCGCCTTTTTCCCAGATTCAAAAATCCATCTTTTTTTAATTTATTCAAGTCAACTTCAATAAATTAAAAAAAGATGGATTCTTGAACCTGAGACAAACGGGGGCACAAGGGCTCGCATCCAACGAAGCATTCGATAACCTCGGGATCAACAGTTACATAAATTTCGATACTTCCTGGGCCCGAGGACGTTATTCGCGCTACAATCTTGAAGGGTATTCCGAAGGAGTGGAGAAAGTTCGATGATCTTAGGAAGGATGAGATGATCCTCGCTCACTTATGGCCTGAAGGTAAGGAGGTGGAATCAATCCGTAATCGATTCCGAAATGAAAAGAAAAAAAAATGAACTGTGATCGTTACCTTTCAACAAAAAACAAGGAAGCGCGGATCAATCGATTGCAGAACTGCAAGCAAACTCGATCGGACAGATGTAGATGGATCTAGGGTTAGGGTTTAGTTCAGAATTTGGGCGAAGAAAGGGAGATGAAAAAAATTAGGCATCAGTTAAAAGCTTGGACGAGGCGACCATAACCATATATAACCATCTAGTTACCTCGGGCGACCATCTTCGTTGCGTTTATTAACGACGTTGCCGACTTTCGACAACCGTAGGCATGATAGGAGTGTCTTCATTGCATGTGTCATTGTAACCGGCTGTCAAGTATGTATCATACTTGACACAACGTGTTGGTGATGTCCCCCTGACCATTACTTCTTGGGCGGGTGCCCTGGGTGCCCTGTGTCGGAGACGGGCATGGTGGAAGGCAAAATCCTCACAGCTGGAAGCCCTTTTTCAGGCATGCCTGATTATAAATGGACGATAGCCCTTCGTAGTGCATTTATTACCGTCATTGCGTAAGTTTCCAACATCAACCATTTACCTTTACGTGAAAAGACTACCGGATGAATGCTATCGTCCATATCTATATCAAGCATGCACGAACAGCAGAAGAACTTATTGTTTCCATACGGAAGTTGTGTGGGCAAATAAAAAGAAGAAGATGATAGAAGAAAGTAGAGGAAGTTGTGAGAAGATGAGTGCTCGTTGTCCGCCATTTAAAGGGGAATTGGACCAATCAAAATGAAGAGTATAAAAAGTCCTTGATCCTGCAGTAATACAATGGATCTCGTGAATCAACATTTATTTACTCAACGCGCACAACGTGTAATTCCAACGCGAAAATAGAGTAATCCCAATTATTTTATCACGTGGATCAAATTAGGATAATTACTCTCCGCGCAAAACAAGGAAACCCTACAGTTTTTCGCCTTGATCAACTTTGATGCTCAATGCGCAATAATGGGAAAATTACTCCCAACAATACTACTCTCCACTAAGCTTTTTTAATACATTTTATTCGATGGGCACACCGGGCTAAATAATACAGAAGCTGGTAACTTATATAATTGCTCACTGCGCTAAACGCATGGAAAACGGGAATTTCTCAAAGCGCACAACGCAGCACGCATGGCAGCGATTTGTATTGGTTGATGAGGATGAGACTGGCGATATCGAAGACCTCGTCAAGATACGTGTGGGGTTCTCGTGAATATACAAAATACTGCTAGTGATTCTGCAGCTGATTGATACCAGAAATATGATTTTCCCAAGAATGCTTAACCGGTGTGAAGCTATCTGGAAAAATTTATAGCCACTTACATAATTGCTCAACGCTCAAAACCAACAAATTTATGGCTATTGTGCGCAGTGAGCAAATTTTTAATGGTTTAAATAATTGCTCATAGCAGACAACAAGCAAAGCCAGGTGATCGCTTTGAGCCGTTGTGCGCGTTGAGCAAAATTTTAATTGGTTAACATAATTGCGCAAAGCGCATAACAAGCAAAGCCAGGTGTTCTCTTTGAGCATACACGGTATTTTATGACCATTGTTAAACGTGCACAACCAGCAGAATTATACCCGTTGTGTGCGTTAAGCTAAAGTTGCGTCGATGACAAATTTGCTCAACGCCCCCACGGGAATAAATTTGCCCGTTTTGCGATTTGAGCATATTTGTGAGATGCTATAATTTTAATTCCAATGCCCACCACCGCAGTGAATCAATCACATTCCAAATTTCATCATACTTAATCTGATTTCGAAGCAAGCCTACATGCAAACTGATAGATTTAAGTCTGATACTTATTCAATCTGAAAACATTGTAGATTAAACCGGATACTTATTCAATCTGACTCAGAAACTACATGCAAAATTATAGATTAAATCTGATGCTTATTCACTATGAAGACATATCCAATCGAATTCAGAAACTGCTTGCAAAATTTTAGATTAAATCTCATACATATTCAAATTGATGACATATTCAAAATGACCCAGCCATTCAAATATATTGATGTACATACTGATACAGATCCAAACAGATTCATTAGCCTATGCTCTTACAAACTGATGCATATGATTGAATTCGTAAGATGTTTGCAATGAAGGGACTCTTCACGGGATAAATTATCGGTGTGATCTGCGTTCTTCCCCGTCATCTTCCTTGAGTTCATCGGGCGACCATCTTCATTTCGTTTATTACCGTCATTGTCGATTTTCTGCCATCATCGGCTGGATATGAGTGTCGTCATAGCAGGCGTCGTTGTAACCTGCAGTCAGGTATGTAGTCGTTTCAATGACACCGAGATGAACTCCGATTCACATGAGGCGTCGAACCACAACAAATGGTTGTATAACAAATAGAATGAGATTTTTATCTTCGCGATCGGAAATGACAGGAAGGAGTATTTGTGTGTCATAGACGAGGTATAGTGAAATGATGAAGGGTTTGATGGATTTGGATGGAGTATATAAAGAGGATATGGATATGGCGTGTATAGTCGAGGAGTGGAAGGCGAAATGCTCACATATGGAAGGCATTCATCGGGCATGCTTGATTATAAATGGACGATAGCCCTTCATTGCGTAGTTTTCAACATCAACCATTTAGCTTTATGTGAAAAGAGAACTGGTTGAATTCCATCGTCCATTTCTATCTCACGCATCAGGCATGAACATAAGAAGACCATTTTCTCTTGCCACTCCATCTCGTCCATTTCTATCTCAAGCATCATGTACGAACATAAAAAGACCTTATTGTTTCCAGACGGAGGTTGTGTGGGCAAATAAAGAAGATGTTGATAGAAGAAAGTAGAGGAAGTTGTGAGAAGATTAGGGCTCGCTGCAGGATAACGGACGTATACTCATCAATTTGAATAGTCAATTTCACACTAAATGGACCGTGAATGCCCTGAAGATGCGTATGAAATCGGAAGGACTACAAGCTAATGATGTCGCCTCCCAAATATGATCCTATCCCTGGTCTACGAAGAGAAGAATGGCCCCTGGCCTTTGCGCCCTGGATGGCTGCCCTGGGTCACATAGGTTGGCCGTGCATGGCTACCGTCCCTCTGAGGCACAAGCACTCCCTCATGTTCGTTTCGATCTCTTGGCTCGCATCCAAAATTGGAAATCTACAGGAGGAAAGGGACCATTATGATCTACTTCATCCACAGTCAGATTTAGCCAATTTGGCTGCGAGCCAAGAGATTGAAAAGAACAGGAGGAGTGCTTGTGCCTAAGAGAGACGGTAGCCATGCACGGCCAACCTATGTGACACAGGGCAGCCATCCAGGTCGCAAAGGCCAGGGGGACGTCCTTCACTCTGTAGACCAGGGAGAGGAGTATATCTGGGAGACGACAGCATCAGCTAGTACTCCTCCGATTTCATACGCATCTTCAGGACACCCAGTGCATTCACGGTCCATTTATAGTTAACTTGACCATTCAAATTGATGAGTATACGTCTGTTATCCTACATTAATGCCAGGGATCTCGGGAATGAACATCTTCTTTACTCAAGGTGTAATCCCACCGAGAAAAACGCGTAATACCAAGTATTTGAGGCTGAGCTTAAAAAGAGGTAAATTACTCTCCGCACATGACAAGGAAACTGAACAGTTTTGCACCTTGAGCATAATTGATACTATTACGAAAATTACTCTCCATCAAAAACTGAACCGATCACCGCGTAATACCAACAGCACACGACAAGTAAAGAATTTGACGGAGAGTAATTTTCGTAATAGCATCAATTTTGCAATGGATGTCAGGAATAACCATTTATTTACTTAACGCACACACCGCGTAATACCAACGCGAAAATCGCTTAATCCCAATTATTCTATCATGTGTATCAAAATAGGTTAATTATTCTCCGCGCAAAACAATGAAACTCAACGGTTTTTCGCCTTGATCAATATTGATGCTAAATTGGAAATTACTCCCAACAATACCAATCTCCACTAATCTTTTTTAATACATTTTATTCGACGCGCACACCGGGCTAAATAATACAGAAGCGAGTAACAATCATAATTGCTCACCGTGCAAAACGCATGGAAAACGGGAATTGCTCAAGGAGCACAACGCATGGTTGCGAATTGTATTGGTTTATGAGGATGAGACAGAAGAAGAGTTAATGTGTGGCTACATCGAAGACCCTGTCATGCTACAGAGGGGTTCTTGTGAATATACAAAAGACTGCTCGTGAATCTACAGCTGATTGATACCAGACATATGATTTTCCCAAGAATGTTTGACCGGTGGGAAGTGAGCTGGAAAAATTTATAGCCGCTTACATAATTGCTCAACGCTCAAAACCAATAAATTTATGGCCGTTGTGTGTGGTAAGCAAATTATTTACTTGTTTAAATAATTGCTCATAGCGCACAACAAGCTTAGCCAGGTGTGCGCTTTGAGCCGTTGTGCGCGTTGAGCAAATTTTTAATGGTTAACATAATTGCTCAAAGCGCACAACAAGCAAAGACAGGTCATGTTCGCTTTGAGCATATAAGTTATTTTATGCACAATTGTTAAACGCACACAACCGGCAGAATTCTAGCCGTTGTGCGCGTTAAGCTGAAGTTGCATTGATGACAAATTTGCTCAATGCGAACACGTGAATAAATTTGCCCGTCTTGCGCTTTGAGCATATTTGTGAGATGCTATAATTTTAATTCTAATGCCCACCACCGCAGTGAATCAATCACATTCCAAATTTCATCATACTTAATCTGATTTCGAAGCAAACCTACATGCAAACTGATAGATTTAAGTCTGATACTTATTCAATCTTAAAACATTGTAGATTAAACCAGATACTTATTCAATCTGACTCAGAAACTACATGCAAACTTTTAGATTAAATCTGATGCTTATTCACTCCGAAGACATATTCAATTGAATTCAGAAACTGCTCGCAAAATTTTAGATTAAATCTCATACAATTCAAATTGATGACATTTTCAAAATGACCTAGCCATTCAAATATATTGATGTACATACTGATACAGATCCAAACTGATTCATTAGCCTATGCTCTTACAAACTGATGCATATGATTGTCTACGTAGATGTTTGCAATGAAGGGCTCGCTGTAGGATAACGGACTTATACTCATCTATTTGAATGGTCAATTTCACTATAAATGGTCAATTAGAATGGCGAAGAAGATGAAGGTGGGCACTTCTGTCGACGATGTGTCCTCGCCATCTGTGGAGAGGATTGAGGCAATGGACCTGACAAAAGATCTGCTAGCTGGGGGAGCGGCGAGGTTGGAAGCTCCTGGATCTGGGCAAGTGCCTCTCAAGGCGATCCCTCTGAGATCATATATGCCTTCGGATGCCCCTGGAGGGTCAAGTGAAATTCCTGTATCTATTGATCCAGACTTCTGATGCAGCAGGAAGTCTGGATCAATAGATACATGAATTTGACCTCTTTCAATATTCCCACGCGATTCTTCGTCATTTTCTTCTTCAATTTGGATGCGAGCCAAGAGACGGAAAATAATAGGAGGGAGTACTTGTCGCTCAGAGGGACGTTAGCCATGCACAACCAACCTATGTGACCCAGGGCAGCCATCCAGGTTGCAAAGGCCAGGGGGCCATTCTTCTCTTCGTAGACCAGGGAGAAGAGTACATTTGGGAGACGACATCATCAGCTTTATACTCCTCCGATTTCATACGCATCTTCAGGGCACCCAGGGCATTCACAGTCCATTTATAGTGAAATTGACCATTCTCCAATCCAACCCTCCATAAATTGACCATTCTCCAATCCAACCCAGGGCATTCACGGCCCGTGTGTGTACAGTGGAGTTCTCAGATGTGAGACCGTGTGTGTACACTGTACAGTGGAGTTCGTGTGATTCTACATAAAGAGCTAGTAAAACAAAACGTATCAGACTTTACTCAGCGCGCACAACAGAAAAGATTGGAAAATTACTCACCGCTCAAACCCATCCAATCGATGTGTCGCTTTGTGCGCATTAAGAAATATGAGATTGCCCTCAAAAATTACTCACATCGCAACATCTGTTTATTCTGTATATTCACGAGCACAACCACTGTAGACTCACGGGTTCTTTCCGTAGACTCACAGTAACTTAACTGTAGTCTCGTGAATCCTCATCCATGGGCTGTCCAATTCGTCTATAAATGGCGTCTCATTGGAAATGGCTAATTAATTGCAGCATTCAAAACCTCTCAATAAATACGCAAATAAAGCCTCGCTTTAATACGCAGCATTCAAAGCCTATTTTAATACTCGTTTAATATTTGACCGTTTGAATCCATAACAGATATTTTTTGAACTCTATTTATATCCCTCTTCATTCCTCAAGAAAATACAATTGCTTCCTCCAAAAATTCTTCTTTGCTTCATCCCGTTCTCTTGTGTAGCTGTACTGTGCAAAATCCAAAGTCTCTGGCCACGAGTGGATGCGACCAGGGGCTGCTGTGTTAACCTTCGGGAGCAACCGGTAATAGCGATTACCACCGAGGTCGCGCCGTAATTGCTTTCAAGGAAGTGGTCATCCCACGCCACAGCGCTTTCAATTACATCTGCTAAGTATTCTGTTTCTCTGATCTTCCTCGTATAGCCACGGTATCCTACCTATTTTTCTTACAATATGTTTGTTTCTCAGTTTAACATGACAAATTCTAACCATTACTTCGTTCTGCTTGATGTAGATATATACCATGGTTAATGGAAGACAAATTGAAAGTTACTCCTACAATTTCAATGTGGACCATATCCTTCATGATGTAGATGCATGTAAAGAGAATGTGAAGGCGGTAGAAAATGCCTCCAATGAAATCATGCTAACTACGCAACGAAAATGCACCTTCAAATCTTCCCAGCAGATCTCAGCGGTCAGCGGACTTTCTAGCATAAAGGAGCATTTGCTTGCTTTCATGGGTCTGAAAGTAGGGATTATCGAGGTTTTCCATTTGGTAAGTATATACTTTTAAATACACTGTAGTTGAAATTCTTATTCGAATGGGTGGAAACGGATGTAGAAAGTTAGTGATTTTACATGCATGCAGATACGGTTGAGATTGATGGAGGAGGTACAAAAATCCAAGGTACTACTGATTTATCTTTTATGCGATAATGCATTAAATCTTTGATTCCAAGTTGAATTAGTTGTATGAATTGTTTGATACAGGATACTATGGATTTTACAAAAGAATGTACTACTGCGTACATTTTTAAGAGCAAAGACGAGCTGTTTGAGTGGATAAAGACCGTCGGCCATGTGATTGTTTCATTGTCACTGTTTGATTCCTGCTGTTTTACTTTGCATGTGAAAGAAGCGGGGTTTACAGGGGACACCGAAAGGAAAAAAGACCGACATGCCAGTTAAAACCAAGAAGTGTCAATGTCTGTTCTCTTTGCGTGGTAATATGGTGGGCGTCGGCGTTGGTGGTGAGGAGTGGAGGTTAACAGTCGTTGATGGCATGCATAACCATCAAGCTGCTAATTATGTCGAGGGCCATTCCGATGAAGGAAAGTTGAAGGGAATGGAGATGGAATCATTGAGAGTAGCACGTTAAGGCCGGCTGAAATTTTGAAAGTCCTGAAGGAAAATCCAACCTTCCATGCAACCTCCATCAAATCAATTTATAATACACGTCACCGATTAAAAAGGGACAACAAGAATGTTGATACTGAAAAAAATTCCGTATAAAATTGAAGTTGATGACCATGTTAGGTTTTGTGCAAAATAATCACTTTGTTTATGTTAACTTTTACCCAGTTGGTTCTGCCTGCTGGGTATGAGATAATGATGCATAAATTCAAAGATATGTTGACATTGTTGTAAGAAATTAAAAGATATATTACCCATATTGCTACCATTGATAACAATATTGTAAATTATAATGTTTATCAATGTAATATGATTTTTTTTCATATTGACCACTTGGAAGCATGAATTTTTATCATGTCTATCGAAATGGGAACATGTATCATCTGTATGGCTTGATGTTGTTTATCAAACAAATTACCTGTCGTGCGCACGACGCGCACAACTGGTCGTAATTTTGCCCCTCTCGCGAGCGGATGGATATTGCTTCATTGGTATGCATTTTAACCCCCGCGCACGACAAGCACGATAGGGCGTAAGTTGGCCAGCCGTGCGCCCGGATGGATATTGCACACATGGACTTTTAACCGCCACGCACGCCGTACACAACATGGGTAACTTTGCCAGTAGGGCTATTGACGAACAGAATGTTCGACGAACTACTCGTGAACAAGCTCGGTACATGTTCGTTTACGTTCGTTCAGGAAGCTTACTGAACAAGCTTGAACAGATTTTTAGAGCTCGGTTATTAAATGAACAGAGCTTGAACATAACTGTGTTCGTTCATTTATGTTCATGAACAAGCTCGTTAAGTGTTCAAGAACAAGCTCATTAAGTGATGTTCGTGAACAAGCTCGTTAAGTGTTACTGAACGAACATGTACCGAAAATTATAAATTTAGACAAATACTATTTTTTTACTATGCTTGGAATGGATGCTTGTAACAGGATTTATGGAGCTATTATGATGGATATTGCTACATCAGTATGCATTTTGACCACCGCGCACGACGCGCACAACTGGGGTAATTTTGCTCGTCGTGCGCACGGATGGATATTGATTCACACTATGCGTTTTAACCACCACGCACAACTGGGGTAATTTTGCCCGTGGTGCACACGGATGGATATTGCTTCACACTATGCGTTTTAACCGACGCGCACGACGCGCACAAAAAGGCGCGTAATTTGGCCCGTCGTGTGCGTGGATGGATATTGATTCACACTAAGCCTTTTAACCGGCGTGCACGACGTGCACAACTGGGGTAATTTCGCCAGTCGTGCGCACGGATGGATATTGCTACACAACAAGCCTTTTAACCACCACGCACAACTGGGGTAATTTTGCCCGTCGTGCGCGTGGATGGATATTGCTTCACACCATGCGTTTTAACCCTGGCGCACGACGAGCATGACGGGGCGTAATTTGGCCAGTCGTGCGCCTGGATGGATATTGCACACATGGACTTTTAACCGATGTGCACGCCATGCAAAACATGGCTAATTTTGCCCGTCGTGCGCGCGGATGGATACTGCTTCACAATTTGCATTTTAACCCCCGAGCACGACACGCACGACGGGGCATAATTTTGCCCGTCGTGCACGGGGATGGATATTGTTTCACACTATGCGTTTTAACCACAGCGCACGACTGGGGTAATTTTGCCCATCGTGCGCGCGGATCACACTAAGCCTTTTAACTGCCGCGCACGACGCGCACCACAGGGGTAATTTTGTCCGTCGTGCACGCGGATGGATATTGCTACACACCTAGTGTTTTTAACCATCGCGCACAACTGGGATAATTTTGCTCGTCGTGCGCACGGATGGATATTGCTTCACACCATGCTTTTTAACCGCCGCGCACGACGAGCACGACAGGGCATAATTTGGCAAGTCGTGCACCCGGATGGATATTGCACACATGGACTTTTAACCACCGCGCACGACGCGCACAACATGGGTAATTTTGCCTGTCGTGCGTGCGGGATGGATATTGCTTCACACTAAGCCTTTTAACCGCCGCGCACGACGTGCACAACTGGGGTAATTTTGACCGTCGTGCGCGGGGATGGATATTGCTTCACACTATGTGTTTTCACCACTGCACACAACTGGGGTAATTTTGCCCGTCGTGCACGCGGATGGATATTTCTTCACACTTTGCCTTTTAACCACAGCGCACAACATGGGTAATTTTGCCCGTCGTGCGTGCGGATGGATATTGCTTCACACTATGCCTTTTAACCGCCGCGCACAACGCACACAACGGGTGTAATTTTGCCCGTCGTGCGCGGGGATGGATATTGTTTCACACTATGTGTTTTAACCGCCGCGCACGATGCATACAACGGGGGTAATTTTGCCCGTCGTGCGCGAAGATCACACAGCCTTTTAACCGACGCGCACGACGTGCATAACCAGGGTAATTTTTCCCGTCATGCGCGGGGATGGATATTGCTTCACACCATGCGTTTTTAACCACCATGAATAACATGGGTAATTTTGCCTGTCGTGTGCGGGGATGGATATTGATTCACGCTATACGTTTTAACCACCGCGCATAACTGGGGTAATTTTGCCAGTCGTGCGCACGGATGGATATTGATTCCCACTAGGCCTTTTAACCACCGTGCACGACGCGCACGGCGGTATGTAATTTGGCCCGTCATGCGTGCGGATGGATATTGATTCACACTAAGCCTTTTAACCGCCGCTCACGACGCGCACAACAGGGATAATTTTGCCCGTCGTGCGCACTGATGGATATTGTTTCACACTAAGCCTTTTAACCGCCGCGCACGACGCGAACAACAGGGGTACTTTTGCCCGCCGTGCACAGGGTTGGATATTGCTTCACACTATGAGTTTTTACCACCGCGCACAACTGGGGTAATTTTACCAGTCAAGCGCGTGGATGGATATTGCTTCACACTACGCCTTTTAACCACATCGCACAACAGGGGTAATTTTGCCCGTCGTGCGCGCGGATGGATATTGCTTCACACTAAGCCTTTTAACCGCCGCGCACGACACGCACAACTGAGGTAATTTTGCCCGTCATGCGCGGGGTTAGATATTGTTTCAACTATGTGTTTTAACCGCCGCACACGACACATACAACATGGGTAATTTTGCCCGTCGTGCGTGAGGATCACACTAAGCCTTTTAACCTCTGCGCACGACGCGCACAACGGGGGTAATTTTGCCCGTCGTGCATGCAGATGAATATTGCTTCACACCTTGCGTTTTTAACCACCGCGTACAACGGGAGTAATTTTGCCCGTCGTGCGCTTGGATGGATATTGCTTCACGCTATGCGTTTTAACCACCACGCACAACTGGGGTAATTTTGCCAGTCGTGCGCGCGGATGGATATTGATTCCCACTAGGCCTTTTAACCACAGTGCACGACGCGCACGACGGTATGTAATTTGGCTCGTCGTGCACGCGGATGGATATTGATTCACAGTAGGCCTTTTAACCGCCGCGCACAACCGGGGTAATTTTACCAGTCGTGCGCGCGGATGGATATTGCTTCACACTATGCGTTTTAACCCCCGCGCACGACACACACGACGAGGCGTAATTTGGCCCATCGTGCGCGTGGATGGATATTGATTCACACTAGGTCTTTTAACCGTCGCGCACGACGCACACAACGGGGGTAATTTTGCCCATCGTGCGCGCGGATGGATATTGCTTCACACTATGCGTTTTAACCCCGTGCACGACGCGCACGACGGGTCGTAATTTTGCCAGTCGTGCATGCGGATGGATATCGATTCACACAGGCCTTTTAACCGCGGCGCACGACGCGCACCACTAGTGTAATTTTTCCGGTCGTGCGCGTGGATGGATATTGCTTCACATTGCGTTTTAACCCCTCGCACACGATGCGCACGACGTGGCGTAATTTGGCCTGTCGTGCGCGCAGATGGATATTGATTCACACTAGGCCTTTTAAACGCCGCACACAATAGGGGTAATTTTGCCTGTCGTGCGCGCGGATGGATATTGCTTCACACTATGCGTTTTAATCCCCGCGCACGACGCGCATGACGGGGCGTAATTTGGCCCGTCGTGCGCGCGGATGGATATTAATTCACACAGGCCTTTTAACCACTGTGCACGACGTGCACCACTGGGGTAATTTTTTCGGTCGTGTACGCGGATGGATATTCCTTCACACTGCGTTTTAACCCCTCGCGCACGACGCGCACGATGGGGCGTAATTTGGCCTGTCGTGCGCGCGGATGGATATTGATTCACACTAGGCCTTTTAACCGCCGCGCACAACAGAGGTAATTTTGCCGGTCGTGCGCGTGGATAGATATTGCTTCACACTATGCGTTTTAACCCCCGCGCACGACGCACACGACGGGGCGTAATTTGGCCGATCGTGCGCACGGATGGATATTGCTTCACACTAGGCGTTTTAACCCTCGCGCACGACGGGGTAGTATTTGGCCCGTCGTGCGTGCGGATGGATATTGATTCACACTAGGTCTTTTAACCGCCGCACACGACGCACACAACTGGGGTAATTTTTTAGGCTGTAACGCGTTGTGCGCGGGGAGTAATTTAATCCACCGTTCTAACTAACTCGACGCGCACAACATCGCCGTATAGTGTACAAAATTGCTTTGAAAAGGGTTTAAAGGGCGCGATGGTAATTGCACCAATAGTTCTAAAAATTTTCTTTGAAAGGGGCTTTAAGGGCGATATGGTAATTCACCCAACAGTTCCGGTTGCTTAAGGGCGCGCTGGTAATTGCACCAAAAGTTCCACATGTTTCGCTTTTAACAACAGCCGCTGGATCGAATCGGATGGTAGGGAGGGGTAGAGCGCATGAATCGCGTCTGAGCTTGAGCGCATGCGCATTTTACCATATATATATATATATATATATATATATATATATATATATATATATATATATATATATATATATATATATATATATATATGAGAATAATGGCTATCATACGCCATATGAGGCCTTGCCTCATATTCCCTCTCACATAAAGCAACTAAGTACAACCAAGTACAAGCCCATGTGGGCTTGTACTTGATTGCTTTATGTGAGAGGGAATATGAGGCAAGGCCTCATATGGCGTATGATACCCATTAATCCACACACACACACACAAATATATATATATATATATATATATATATATATATATATATATATATATATATATATATGGTAAAATGCGCCTGAGCTCGTGCTCAGATGGAATTCCTGCGCTCGACCCCTCCTGACCGTCCGATCCGATCCCACGGCTGTTGTTAAAAGCGGAACATGAGGAACTTTTGGTGCAATTACCAACGGGTCCTTACGCGCCCGGAACTTTTGGGGCAATTACCATCCCGCCCTTATAGCCCCTACGAAAGCAACTTTTTAGAACTATTGGTGCAATTACCATCCCGCCCTTTATATCCTTTTCAAAGAAATAGTTTACACTATACGGCACCGTTGTGCGCATCGACCCAGAACGGAGTATATTACTCCCCGCGCACAATGCGCTACAGCCTATGCGTCGTGCGCGGCGTTGGATTAAAACGCACAAGTGTTGAGAAGTTACCAACCGTGCGCACGACGGGCAAAATTACCCCCGTCGTGCGCGAGGGGGAAAACGCAACGTGTAAAGAAATTTCCATCCGTGCGCACGATGTGCAAAATAAACCCCGTCGTTCGCGGGGGTTAAAACGCCTAGTGTGAAGAAATTCACATCCGCACGCACGACGGGCAACATTACCCCCGTCGTGCGCGTGGGTTAAAACGCCTAGTGTGCAGCAATTTCCATCTGAGCGCACGACATGCAAAATTAACCCCGTCGTGAGCGGGGGTTAAAACGCCTAGTGTGCAGCAATTTCCATCCGAGCGCACGACGGGAAAAATTAACCCCGTCGTGCGCGGGGGTTAAAACGCCTAGTGTGCATCAATTTTCATCCGAGCGCACGACGGGCAAAATTAACCCCGTCGTGCGCGTGGGTTAAAACGCCTAGTGTGCAGTAATTTCCATCCGAGCGCACGACGGGCAAAATAACCCCCGTCGTGCGCGTCGTCCCCGGGGGTTAAAACGCACAAGTGTCGAGCAATTTCCATCCGCGCGCACGAAGGGCAAAATTACCCCCGTCGTGCGCGTCGTGTGCGGGCAAACGCACAAGTGTAGAGCAATTTAAAGCCGAGCGCACGACGGGCCAAATTACCCCGTCGTGCGCGAGGGGGAAAACACAATCTGTAAAGCAATTTCCATCCGCGCGCACGACGGGCAAACTTACCCCCGTCGTGCGCGTGGGTTAAAACGCCTAGTGTGGAGCAATTTCCATCCGAGCGCACGACGGACAAAATTAACCCCGTCGTCCGCGGGGGTTAAAACGCCTAGTGTGAAGAAATTCACATCCGCGCGCAAGACAGGCAAAATTACCCCCCCGTCGTGCGCGTCGTGTGCGGGCAAACGCACAAGTGTGGAGCAATTTACAGCCGTGCGCACGACGTGCCAAATTACCCCGTCGTGCGCGAGGGGGAAAACGCAATCTGTAAAGCAATTTCCATCCGCGCGCACGACGGGCAAAATTACCCCCGTCGTGCACGTTGTGTGCGGGCAAACACACAAGTGTGGAGCAATTAACAGCCGTGCGCACGACGGGCCAAATTACCCCCGTCGTGCACGAGGGGGAAAACGTAATCTGTAAAGCAATTTCCATCCGTGCGCACGACGGGCAAACTTACCCCCGTCGTGCGCGTGGGTTAAAACGCCTAGTGTGGAGCAATTTCCATCCGAGCGCACGACGGACAAAATTAACCCCGTCGTCCGCGGGGGTTAAAACGCTTAGTGTGAAGAAATTCACATCCGCGCGCAAGACAGGCAAAATTACCCCTCGTCGTGCGCGTCGTGTGCGGGCAAACACACAAGTGTGGACCAATTTACAGCCGTGCGCACGACGTGCCAAATTACTCCGTCGTGCGCGAGGGGGAAAACGCAATCTGTAAAGCAATTTCCATCCGCGCGCACGACGGGCAAAATTACCCCCGTCGTGCGCGTCGTGTGCGGGCAAACACACAAGTGTGGAGCAATTAACAGCCGTGCGCACGACAGGCCAAATTACCCCGTCGTGCGCGAGGGGGAAAACGCAATCTGTAAAGCAATTTCCATCCGCGCGCACGACGGGCAAACTTACCCCGTCGTGCGCGTGGGTTAAAACGCCTAGTGTGGAGCAATTTCCATCCGAGCGCACGACAGGCAAAATTAAACCCCGTCGTCCGCGGGGGTTAAAACGCACAAGTGTGCAGCAATTTCCATCCGTGCACACGACGGGCAAAATAACCACCGTCGTGCGCGTCGTGTGCGGGCAAACGCACAAGTGTGGAGCAATTAACAGCCGTGCGCACGACGGGCCAAATTACCCCCGTCGTGCACGAGGGGGAAAACGCAATCTGTAAAGCAATTTCCATCCGCGCGCACGACGGGCAAACTTACCCCCGTCGTGCGCGTGGGTTAAAATGCCTAGTGTGGAGCAATTTCCATCCGAGCGCACGACGGACAAAATTAACCCCGTCGTCCGCGGGGGTTAAAACGCCTAGTGTGAAGAAATTCACATCCGCGCGCACGACGGGCAAAATTACCCCCGTCGTGCGCGTCGTGTGCGGGCAAACGCACAAGAGTGGAACAATTAACAGCCGTGCGCATGACGGGCCAAATTACCCCGTCGTGCGCGAGGTGGAAAACGCAATTTCCATCCGCGCGCACGACGGGCAAACTTACCCCCGTCGTGCGCGTGGGTTAAAACGCATAGTGTGGAGCAATTTCCATCCGAGCGCACGACGGGCAAAATTAACCCCGTCGTCCGCTGGGGTTAAAACGCACAAGTGTGCAGCAATTTCCATCCGCGCGCACGACGGGAAAAATTACCCCCTTCGTGCGCGTCGTGTGCGGGCAAACGCACAAGTGTGGATCAAAAACAGCCGTGCGCACGACGGGCCAAATTACCCCCGTCGTGCGCGAGGGGGAAAACGCAATCTGTAAAGCAATTTACATCCGCGCGCACGACGGGCAAACTTACCCCCGTCGTGCGCGTGGGTTAAAACGCCTAGTGTGGAGCAATTTCCATCCGAGTGCACGACGGACAAAATTAACCCCGTCGTCCGCGGGGGTTAAAGCGCACAAGTGTGAAGAAATTAACAGCCGCGCGCACGACGGGCAAAATTACCCCCGTCGTGCGCGTCGTGTGGGTGCAAACGCACAAGTGTGGAGCAATTTACAGCCGTGCGCACGACGGGCCAAATTACCCCCGTCGTGCGCGAGGGGGAAAACGCAATCTGTAAAGCAATTTCCATCTGCGCGCACGACGGGCAAACTTACCCCCGTCGTGCGCGTGGGTTAAAACGCCTAGTATGGAGCAATTTCCATCCGAGCGCACGATGGACAAAATTAACCCCGTCGTCCGCGGGGGTTAAAACGCCTAGTGTGAAGAAATTCACATCCGCGCGCAGGACGGGAAAAATTACCCCCGTCGTGCGCGTCGTGTGCGGGCAAACGCACAAGAGTGGAACAATTAACAGCCGTGCGCACGACGGGCCAAATTACCCCGTCGTGCGCGAGGTGGAAAACGCAATTTCCATCCGCGTGCACGACGGGCAAACTTGCCCCCGTCGTGCGCGTGGGTTAAAACGCCTAGTGGGGAGCAATTTCCATCCGAGCGCACGACGGGAAAAATTAACCCCGTCGTCCGCGGGGGTTAAAACGCACAAGTGTGCAGCAATTTCCATCCGCGCGCACGACGGGCAAAATTACCCCCTTCGTGCGCGTCGTGTGCGGGCAAACGCACAAGTGTGGATCAAAAACAGCCGTGCGCACGACGGGCCAAATTACCCCCGTCGTGCGCGAGGGGGAAAACGAAATCTGTAAAGCAATTTACATCCGCGCGCACGACGGGCAAACTTACCCCCGTCATGCGCGTGGGTTAAAACGCCTAGTGTGGAGCAATTTCCATCCGAGCGCACGACGGACAAAATTAACCCCGTCGTCCGCGGGGGTTAAAACGCACAAGTGTGAAGAAATTCACATCCGCGCAATTTCCATCCGCGCGCACGACGGGCAAAATTACCCCCTTCGTGTGCGTCGTGTGGGGGCAAACGCACAAGTGTGGAGCAATTAACAGCCGTGCGCACGACGGGCCAAATTACCCCCGTCGTGCGCGAGGGGGAAAACGCAATCTGTAAAGCAATTTCCATCCGTGCGCACGACGGGCAAACTTACCCCCGTCGTGCGCGTGGGTTAAAACGCCTAGTGTGGAGCAATTTCCATCCGAGCGCACGACGGACAAAATTAACCCCGTCGTCCGCGGGGGTTAAAACGCCTAGTGTGAAGAAATTCACATCCGTGCGCAAGACAGGCAAAATTACCCCCCCGTCGTGCGCGTCGTGTGCGGGCAAAGACACAAGTGTGGAGCAATTTACAGCCGTGCGCACGACGGGCCAAATTACCCCGTCGTGCGCGAGGGGGAAAACGCAATCTGTAAAGCAATTTCCATCCGCGCGCACGACGGGCAAAATTACCCCCGTCGTGCGCGTCGTGTGCGGGCAAACACACAAGTGTGGAGCAATTAACAGCCGTGTGCACGACGGGCCAAATTACCCTGTCGTGCGCGAGGGGGAAAACGCAATCTGTAAAGCAATTTCCATCCGCGCGCACGACGGGCAAACTTACCCCGTCGTGCGTGTGGGTTAAAACACCTAGTGTGGAGCAATTTCCATCCGAGCGCACGACGGGCAAAATTAAACCCCGTCGTCCGCGGGGGTTAAAACGCACAAGTGTGCAGTAATTTCCATCCGTGCGCACGGCGGGCAAAATAACCCTCGTCGTGCGCGTCGTGTGCGGGCAAACGCACAAGTGTGGAGCAATTAACAGCCGTGCGCACGACGGGCCAAATTACCCCCGTCGTGCGCGAGGGGGAAAACGCAATCTGTAAAGCAATTTCCATCCGCGCGCATGACGGGCAAACTTACCCCCGTCGTGCGTGTGGGTTAAAACGCCTAGTGTGGAGCAATTTCCATCCGAGCGCACGATGGACAAAATTAACCCCGTCGTCCGCGGGGGTTAAAATGCCTAGTGTGAAGAAATTCACATCCGCGTGCACGACAGGCAAAATTACCACCCCGTCGTGCGCGTCGTGTGCGGGCAAACGCACAAGTGTGGAGCAATTTACAGCCGTGCGCACGACGGGCCAAATTACCCCGTCGTGCGCGAGGGGGAAAACGCAATCTGTAAAGCAATTTCCATCCGAGCGCACGACGGGCAAACTTACCCCGTCGTGCGCGTGGGTTAAAACGCCTAGTGTGGAGCAATTTCCATCCGAGCGCACGACGGGCAAAATTAACCCTGTCGTCCGCGGGGGTTAAAACGCACAAGTGTGCAGCAATTTCCATCCGCGCGCACGACGGGCAAAATTACCCCCGTCGTGCACGTCGTGTGCGGGCAAACGCACAAGTGTGGATCAAAAACAGCCGTGCGCACGACGGGCCAAATTACCCCCGTCGTGCGCGAGGGGGAAAACGCAATCTGTAAAGCAATTTACATCCGCGCGCACGACGGGCAAACTTACCCCCGTCGTGCGCGTGGGTTAAAACGCCTAGTGTGGAGCAATTTCCATCCGAGCGCACGACGGACAAAATTAACCCCGTCGTCGCGGGGGTTAAAACGCCTAGTGCGAAGAAATTCACATCCGCGTGCACGATAGGCAAAATTACCCCCCCCGTCGTGCACGTCGTGTGCGGGCAAACGCACAAGTGTGGAGCAATTTACAGCCGTGCGCACGACGGGCCAAATTACCCCGTCGTGCGCGAGGGGGAAAACGCAATCTGTAAAGCAATTTACATCCGCGCGCACGACGGGCAAACTTACCCCCGTCGTGCGCGTGGGTTAAAACGCCTAGTGTGGAGCAATTTCCATCCGAGCGCACGACGGACAAAATTAACCCTGTCGTCCGCGGGGGTTAAAGCGCCTAGTGTGCAGCAATTCACATCCGCGCGCACGACAGGCAAAATTACCCCCCCGTCGTGCTCGTCGTGTGCGGGCAAACGCACAAGTGTGGAGCAAATTACAGCCGTGCGCACGACGGGCCAAATTACCCCGTCGTGCACGAGGGGGAAAACGCAATCTGTAAAGCAATTTCCATCCGCGCGCACGATGGGCAAAACAACCCCCGTCGTGCGCCTTTTCCGCGTGGCTTAAATCGCACAAGTGTAGAGCATTTTCCAGCCGCTCGCACGAAGGGCAAAAATACGCCCCGTCGTGCACGGGGGTTAAAACGCCTAGTGTGAAGCAATTTCCATCTGCGCGGACGACAGGCAAAATTTTCCCCCGTCGTGCGCGTCGTGTGCGGGGCTAAAACGTACAAGTGTGGAGCATTTTCCAATCGCGAGCAAGACGGGCAAAATTACCACCGTCGTGCGCGTCGTCCGCGGGGCTTAAAAAGCACAAGTGACAAGTGTGGTGAAATTTCCATACGAAGGTAGCAATATGGGTAAACATATCTTTTAATTTCTTACAACAAGTGATTATTTTACACAAAACCTAACATCAATTTTATACCGAATTTTTTTCAATATTAACATTCATGTTGTCCCTTTTTACTCGGTGACGTGCATTATAAATTGTTTTGCTTGGAAGGTTGGACTTTCAAAATCTCAGCCGGCCTCAGCGTGCTATTTGCCAAATCTATCAATGATCCATCTCCATTCCCTGCTACTGCCCTTCATCGGAATGGCCCTCGACATAATTAGCAGCTTGATGGTTGTGCCTGCCCTCAACGACTGTTAACCTTCACTCCTCACCGCCAACACCGACGCCCACCATTACCACGCAATGAGAACAGACATTGACACTTCTGGTTTTAACTGGCCTGTCAGTCGTTTTTTCCTTTCGGTGTCACCTGTAAACCCCGCTTCTTTCACATGCAAAGTAAACTTCTGGTTTTAACTTTGCATGTGAAAGAAGCGGGGTTTACAGGTGACACCGAAAGGAAAAAACGACCGACAGGCCAGTTAAATCCAAGAAGTGTCAATGTCTGTTCTCATTGCGTGGTAATGGTGGGCGTCGGCGTTGGCGGTGAGGAGTGAAGGTTAACAGTCGTTGAGGGCAGGCACAACCATCAAGCTGCTAATTATGTCGAGGGCCATTCCGATGAAGGGCAGCAGGAATCCTATCGGAAGTTTTACATGCAAAGCGACAACATTCTTGTTGTCCCTTTTTACACGGTGACGTGCATTATAAATTTATTTGCATGGAAGGTAGGATTCTCCTACAGGACTGTCAAAATTTCAGCCGGCCTCAGCGTGCTATTTGCCAAATCTCTCAATGATTCCATCTCCATTCCCTGCAACTGCCCTTCATCGGAATGGCCCTCGACATAATTAGCAGCTTGATGGTTGTGCCTGCCCAGCTGCCCTCAATGACTGTTAACCTCCACTGAACGCTGGATTTTTTTACGACATAAATAGTACCATGGATTTTTGTACCTTCTCGAGCAATCTCAACCGTATCTGCATGCATGTAAAATCACCAAATTTCTACATCATTTTCCACCCAATTGAATAAGAATTACACCTATAGTGTATTTAAAAGTATATACTTACCAAATGGAATACCTCGAAAATCCCTACTTTCACACCCAGGAAAGGAAGAAAATGCTCATGTATCCTAGAAGGTCCGCTGACCGCTGAGATCTTCTGGGAAGATTTAAAGGTGCATTTTGGTTGCACATGCTACTACACTGACCGCTGAGATCTTTTGGGAAGATTTGAAGGTGCATTTTGGTTGCAAAGTTAGACTGATTTCATTGGAGTCATTTTCTACCGCCATCCCATTCTCGTTACAGGCATCTACATCATGAAGGAAATGGTCCACGACTCCACATTGAAATAGCAGGAGTAACATTCAATTTTATCTTCCATTTACCATGGTATATTTCTACATCAAGCAGAACGAAGCAATGGTTAGAATTTGTCCGGTTAAACTGAGAAACATATATATTGTAAGAAAAATATGTAGAATACTGTGGCTATACGAGGAAGATCCGAGAAGCAGAATAATTGGCAGATGTAATTGAAACCGCTGTGGCGCGACCTCGGTGGTAATCGATGTTGCCGGTTGCTCCCGAAGGTTAACACAGCAGCCCCTGGCCGCGTCCACACTTGGCTACGTACCGTGGCTATACGAGGAAGATCCGAGAAGCAGAATAATTGGCAGATGTAATTGAAACCGCTGTGGCGCGACCTCGGTGGTAATCGCTGTTGCCGGTTGCTCCCGAAGGTTAACACAGCAGCCCCTGGCCGCGTCCACACTTGGCTACGTACCGTGGCTATACGAGGAAGATCCGAGAAGCAGAATACTTGGCAGATGTAATTGAAACCGCTGTGGCGCGACCTCGGTGGTAATCGCTGTTGCCGGTTGCTCCCGAAGGTTAACACAGCAGCCCCTGGCCGCGTCCACACTTGGCTACGTACCGTGGCTATACGAGGAAGATCCGAGAAGCAGAATACTTGGCAGATGTAATTGAAACCGCTGTGGCGCGACCTCGGTGGTAATCGCTGTTGCCAGTTGCTCCCAAAGGTTAACACAGCAGCCCCTGGCCGCGTCCACACTTGGCCAGAGACTTTGGATTTTGCACAGTATAGCTACCCAGGAGAACGGAATGAAGCACAGAAGAATTTTTGGAGGCAGTAATTTTTCCGTGTATTTTCTTGAGGAAAGCAGTGGGATATAAATAGAATTCAAAAAATAGCTGTTATGAATTCAAACGGTCAAATATTAACCGAGTATTAAAATAGGCTTTGAATGCTGCGTATTAAAGCGAGGCATTAACTGCGTATTTATTGAGAGGTTTTGAATGCTGCAATCAAATTAGCAGTTACCAACATTTTAGAATGAGACGCCATTTATTATAGACGATTTGGACTGCCCATGGATGAGGATGATACTACAGTTGATTTACTGTGAGTCAGGGAAAGAACCCGTCTGTCTACAGTTGTTGAGCTCGTGAATATACAGTATATACAGATGTTGCGGTGTGAGTAATTTTTGCGGGTAATGTCAAACACAAAACGAAATTTTTGAGGGCGTTCACGGTCAATTTATAGTGAAATTGTCCATTCAAATTGATGAGTATAAGTCCGTTATCCTACAGCGAGCCCTTCATTGCAAACATCTACGTAGACAATCATATGTATCAGTTTGTAAGAGCATAGGCTAATGAATCAGTTTGGGTCTGTATCAGTATGTACATCAATATAGTTGAATTCGATTGAATATGCCTTCAGCTTGAATAAGTATCAGATTTAATTTTAAATTTTGCATGTAGTTTCTGAGTCAGAGTGAATAAGTATCCGGTTTAATCTACAATGTTTCCAGATTGAACAAGTATAATAAGACTTAAATCTAAAAGCTTGCATGTAGGCTTGATTGGGATTCAGAATAAGTATGATTAAATTTATTCCCGTAGTCGTGTTGAGAAAATTTGTCATCGATGAAACATCAGCTTAACACGCACAACGAGTAAATTCTGCTGGTTGTGCGCGTTACACAATTGTTCATAAAATACCTTAGATGCTCAAAGCGAACAGCTGGCTCTGGCTGTGCTTGTTGTGCACTTTGCACAATTAAAGTAACCATTATAAATATCATCAACGCGCACAACGGCCATAAATTAGTTGGTACTGGGCGTTGAGCAATTATGTAAGCGGCTATTAATTTTTCCAGCTCACGTCCCACCGACCGGTCAAACATTCTTGAGAAATGCACATGTCTGGTAGCAATCAACTGTAGATTTACGAACAGTCTTTTGTATATTCACGAGAACCCCTCAGTTTGTAAGAGCATAGGCTAATGAATCAGTTTGGATCTGTATCAGTAATTCAGTATGTATATCAATATATTTGAATGGCTGGGTAATTTTCAAAATGTCATCAATTTGAATATGTATGAGATTTAATCTAAAATTTTGCATGCAGTTTATGAAGTAGATTGAATATGCCTTCAGATTGAAAAGGTATCAGATTTATTTTTAAAGTTTGTATGTAGTTTCTGAGTCAGAGTGAATAAGTATCCGGTTTAATCTACAATGTTTTCAGATTGAACAAGTATAATAAGACTTAAATCTAAAAGTTTGGATGTAGGCGTGGTTGGGATTCAGATTAAGTATGATGAAATTTGGAATTTGATTGATTCACTGCGGTGGCACGCAGTGGGAGTAAACTTATAGCATCTCACAAATATGATCAAAGATCAAAACGGTCAAATTTATTCCCGTGGGGGCGTTGAGCAAATTTGTCATCGACGCAACTATAGAGCTTAACGCGCAATAATTCTGCATGTTGTGCACTTTGCGCAATTATGTTAGCCATAACAAATTTGCTGAACGCGCACACCGGCTCAAAGTGAACACCTGGCGATACTTGTTTCTGCATACATTGTTATTCTAATACATTGTTTCTGCATGAAAGAAAACTATAAATAATATTATTCTTCAATGTTAATTTTTTTAATTTTTAAGTATTTAGTATTTCTTGTAATGTTGTAAATATTTTAAAATTTGCTCGAAAAATATCCAATATTGGTCTCAGGTAGTATGTATAATTGAGATATTTCCATCGGTACTAAACTTATTAAATTTGGTCATGTGCCTTGTAAAATACATTTGTAATAAATAGCCGTTACCAAGCTATGACGGTAATAAACGCAACGAAGGGCTGAGATCAATTATCTGTTTTACGCGTCGTGCGCGGTGTTTAAAAGTCATAGTGTGAATCAATATCCATCCGCTGTACACACACGGTCTCACATCTGAGGACTCCACAATCCACATTACACACAAGGGCTTATAGTGGAACCAATTAAACCGCACTCACAACAGAAACAAATTGATTGTTTTTGTTGCGCTGGAAAATAAATAATTTTTCGAGTGTTCGACGGAGAGCAATTCAAGGCGCAAAACGGTTCGGTATCCTTGTCGTGTGGGGAGAGTAATTTGCCTCTTTTTCAGCTGAGCCTAAAATACTTAGGATTACGCGGTTTTCTCGGTGGGATTACGCGTTGAGTAAATAAGATGTTCATTCCCGAGATCCTTAGCATTACTGTAGGATAACGGACTTAATACTCATCAATTTGATAGGTCGTTTTTCACTATAAATGGACCGTGAATGCCGTGAATGCCCTGGAGAAGCGTATGAAATCGGAGGCCTACAGGCTGATGCAGTCGCCTCCCGAATATGCTTCTCTCCCTGGTCTGCGAAGAGAAGAATGCCCCCCGGGCCTTTGCACCCTGGTTGGCTGCTCTTGGTCAATTAGGTTGGCGGTGCATGGCTACCGTCTCTCTGAGGTACAAGCACTCCCTTCTGTTCTTTTCGATCTCTTGGCTCGCAGCCAAATTGGGTAAATCTGACTGTGGATGAAGCAGATCATAATTGTCCCTTTCCTCATGGGGATTTCCAATTTTGGCTGCGAGACAAGAGATCGAAAAGAACAGGAGGGAGTGCTTGTGCCTCAGAGGGCCGGTAGCCATGCACCGCCAACCTATGTGACCCAGTGCAGACATCCAGGGCGCAAATGCCAGGGGGGCCATTCATCTCTTCGCACTTCGCAGACCAGGGATAGGAGCATATTCGGGAGGCGACAGCATCAGCTTGTAGTCCTCCGATTTCATACGCTTCTCCAGGGCATTCACGGTCCATTTAGTGTGAAATTGACCATTCAAATTGATGAGTATACTCCGTTATCCTACAGCGAGCCCTAATGCCTGACGCTTACGGTAGAAATGGACGATGGAATTCAACCAGTTATCTTTTCACGTAAAGCTAAATGGTTGTTGTTGGAAACTTACGCAATGGTGGTAATAAACGCAACGAAGGGCTATCGTCCATTTATAAACATGCATGCCCGATGAATGTCTTCCATATGTGAGCATTTCGCCTTCCACTCCTCGACTATACACTCCATATCCATCTCCTCTATATAAACTCCATCCAACCCATTAAATCCTTCATCATTTCACTATACCTCGTCTATGACACACAAACACTCCCTCCTGTTCTTTCCGATCGCGAAGATAAAAAGCTCATTCTATTTGTTATGCAACCATTTGGTGTTGTTCGACGCCTCATGTGAATCGGAGTTCCTCGGTGTCTTTGAAACGGCTACATACCCGACTGCAGGTTACACCGACGCATGCTATGACTACACTCATATCCAGCCGATGATGGCAGAAAATCGGCAACGACGGTAATAAACGGAACGAAGATGGTCGACCGGTGAACTCGCGGAAGTTGACGGGGAAGCACGCAGATCACACCGACAATCACATGTTTCAGTTTGTAAGAGCATAGGCTAATGAATCAGTTTGGATCTGTATCAGTATGTACATCAATATATTCGAATGGCTGGGTCATTTTCAAAATAACATCAACTAGAATATGTATGAGACTTAATCTACACTTTAGCTAAACGCGCACAGCGGGCATAATTCTGCTGGTTGTGCGCGTTTAAGTATGATGAAATTTGGAATGTGATTGATTCACTGCGCTGGTGCGAGGTGGAATAAAAATTATAGCATCTCACAAATATGCTCAAAGCGCAAAACGGTCAAATTTATTCCTGTGGGGGCGTTGAGCAAATTTGTCATGACTTTAGCTAAACGCGCACAGCGGGCATAATTCTGCTGGTTGTGCGCGTTTAAGTATGATGAAATTTGGAATGTGATTGATTCACTGCGCTGGTGCGAGGTGGAATAAAAATTATAGCATCTCACAAATATGCTCAAAGCGCAAAACGGTCAAATTTATTCCCGTGGGGGCGTTGAGCAAATTTGTCATCGACGCAACTATAGAGCTTAACGCGCACAACCGGCATAATTCTGCATGTTGTGCGCTTTGCGCCATTATGTTAGCCATAACAAATTTGCTGAACGCGCACACCAGGTCAAAGTGAACATCTGGCGATACTTGTTGTGCGCGTTGAGCAAATTTTTAAACCATTAAAAATTTGCTCACCGCGCACAACGGCCAAAATATAATTTTTGCCAGCTCACTTGCACTGGTCATACATTCTTGGGAAAATCATATGTCTGGTATCAATCAGCTGTAGATTCAGGAGCAGTATTTTCTTATTCACGAGCACCCTTCTGTAGCTTGACGGGGTCTTCGATGTAGCCACACAGTTAATATGGTACTGCAGCAGTCACATCCTCATTGACTCATATGCGTTGTGCGCATTGAGCAATTCCCATTTTCCATGCGTTTTGCGCGAGGATCAATTATAATAGTTTCTCTCTTCTGTATTATTTAGCCCGGGGTGCGTGTCGAATAAATTTGTATTAAAAAAATCTTAGTGGAGAGTAGTATTGTCGGGAGTAATTTTCCTATTAGCATCAATGTTTATCAAGGCGAAAAATCGATGAGTTTCCTTGTTATGCGCGGAGAGTAATTAACCAATTTTGATCCAGATGCTAAAATAATTGGGATTACGCGATTTTCGCGTTGGTATTCCGCGGTTTGCGCGTTGAGTAAATAATTGTTGATTCCCGAGATCCATTGCATTACTGTAGGATCAAGGACTTATTATACGCTTCATTTTGATTGCTCCAATTCCCCTATAAAATTGGCGGACAAGTAGCACTCATCTTCTCACAACTTCCTCTACTTTCTTCCATCATCTTCTTCTTTATTTGCCCCCACAACCTTCCTAGTGAAACATTCAGTCCTTCAGCTATCCGTGCATGCTTGATATAGATATCAGATATTGCTATCAAGCATGCACGATAGCATTCATTCAGCTGTTCGTCCATTTATAATCAGGCATTCCCGAAAAAGGGTTTCCATATGACCGTCCCCGAAACTGGGCACCCAGGTCAACCGCCCAAGAAGTACTGGTCAGGGTGACATAACCAGCACATTGTGTCAAGTATGATACATACTTGACAGCCGGTTACAACGACGCATGCAATGACGACACTCCTATCATGTTTCACTGTTGCCGACAGTCGGCAACGACGATAATAAACGTAACGACGATGGTCGACCGAGGTAACTAGATGGTTATAGATTGTTATGGACGCCTCCCCCAAGCTTTTAACAGTTCATTTTTTTGCTTTTAGCGATCGAGGATCATTTCATCCTTCTTAAGATCATCGAACTTTGTCCGCTCCTTCGGAATACCCTTCAAGATTGAAGCACGAACAACGTCCTCGGGCCCAGGAAGTATCGAAATTACTGTAACCATTGATCCAGACGTTCTAGAATGCTTCGTTGGATGCGAGCCGTTGCGCCCGCCAATGTTCCAGGTTCAAAAACATGGATTTTTGAACCTGGAACATAGGCAGGCGCAAGGGCTCGCATCCAACGAAGCATTCTAGAACGTCTGGATCAATGGTTACATTAATTTCACCATATTCCCACTCGATTGTTCTTCATTTTCTTATTCAATTTGGATTCGAACCAAGAGATCGAAAACAAAAGGAGGGATTGCTGTTGCCTCAGAGGGACGGTAGCCATGCACCGCCAACCTATGTGACCAAGGGCCGCCATCCAGGCTTAATCATATGTATCAGTTTGTAAGAGCATAGGCTAATGAATCAGTTTGGATCTGTATCAGTCTGTATGTACAGCAATATATTTGAATGGCTGGTTAATTTTCAAAATGTCATCAATTTGAATATGTATGAGATTTAATCTAAAATTTTGCAAGCAGTTTCTGAATTCTATTGAATATGCCTTCAGATTGAAAAGGTATCAGATTTATTTTTAAAGTTTCTATGTAGTTTCTGAGTCAGAGTGAATAAGTATCCGGTTTAATCTACAATGTTTTCAGATTGAACAAGTATAATAAGACTTAAATCTAAAAGTTTGGATGTAGGGTTGGTTGGAATTCAGACTAAGTATGATGAAATTTGGAATTTGATTGATTCACTGCGGTGGCGCGCAGTGGGAGTAAACTTATAGCATCTCACAAATATGCTCAAAGCGCAAAACGGGCAAATTTATTCCCGTGGGGGCGTTGAGCAAATTTGTCTTCGACGCAGCTTTTGCGTCACGCGCACAACCGGCATAATTCTGCATGTTGTGCGCTTTGCGCCATTATGTTAACCATTACAAATTTTGCTGAACGTGCACACCGGCTCAAAATGAACACCTGGCGTTACATGTTGTGCGATGTGAGCAATTTTTTGGTACTGAACGTTGAGCACTTATGTAACGGCTATAAATTTTTCCACCTTACTTGCCAGTTGCCACCGGTCATAAATTCTTGGGAAAATCATATGTGTGGTATCAATCAGCTGTAGATTCAGGAGCAGTATTTTCTTATTCACGAGCACCCTTCTGTAGCTTGACGGGGTCTTCGATGTAGCCACACAATAAATATGGTACTGCAGCAGTCACATCCTCATTGACCCATCTGCGTTGCACGCATTAAGCAATTCCCGTTTTCCATGCGTTTTGCGCGGTGATCAATTATAATAGTTTCTCTCTTCTGTATTATTTAGCCCGGGGTGCGTGTCGAATAAAATGTATTAAATAATCTTAGTGGAGAGTAGTATTGTGGGGAGTAAGTTTCCTATTAGCATCAATGTTGATCAAGGCGAAAAATCGTTGAGTTTCATTGTTATGCGCGGAGAGTAATTAACCTATTTTGATACAGATGCTAAAATAATTGGGATTACGCGATTTTCGCGTTGGTATTCCGCGGTTTGCGCGTTGAGTAAATAATTGTTGATTCCCGAGATCCATTGCATTACTGTAGGATCAAGGACTTATTATACGCTTCATTTTGATTGCTCCAATTCCATATAGCAACTCCACCACAAATCTCTAAAAATCCCCTTTCAAAATGGAATATCTCTAAAAGGTGCTATTTTTGAGGATGGGCAACTCCTACCCACCATCTTCAAATCCTATTTTTTCTTTGTTTAAGCTTTACTAATGAAAAATATTTATCATTATAATGGGTTAATCTAATACATTGTTCCTGCATGAAATAAAACTATAAATAATATTAATGTTCAATGTTAATTTTTTTTAATTTTTCAGTATTTAGTATTTCTTGTAATATTGTAAATATTTTAAATTTGCTCGAAAAATATCCAATATTGGTCTCATGTAGTAGGTATAATTGAGATATTTCCATCGGTACTAAAATTATTAAATTTGGTCACGTGATTTGTAAAATACATTTGTAATAAATAGCCGTTTCCAATCCATGACGTTAATAAACGCAACAAAGGGCTGATATCAATTAGCCGTCGTGCGCGTCGTGCGAGGTGGTTAAAAGTCATAGTGTTAATCAATATCCAACCGTTGTACACACACGGTCTCACATCTGAGGACTCCACATTACACACAAGGGCTTATAGTGGAACCAATTAACCCGCACGCACAACAGAAACAATTTGATTGTTTTTGTTGCGCTGGAAAATAAATAATTTTTCGAGTCTTTGACGGAGAGTAATTCAAGGTGCAAAACGGTTCAGTTTCCTTGTCGTGTGGGGAGAGTAAATTGCCTCTTTTTCAGCTGAGCCTAAAATACTTAGGATTACTAGTTTTTCTCGGTGGGATTACACGTTGAGTAAATAAGATGTTCATTCCCGAGATCCCTAGCATTACTGTAGGATAAATGGATCGTGAATGCCGTGAATGCCCTGGAGAAACGTATGAAATCGGAGGACTACAGGCTGATGCAGTCGCCTCCCTAATATGCTTCTCCCCCTGGTCTGCGAAGAGAAGAATGGCCCCCCGGGCCTTTGCGCCCTGATTGGCTGTGCTGGGTCAATTAGGTTGGCGGTGCATGGGTACCGTCTCTCTGAGGCACAAGCACTCCCTCCTTTCTTTTCGATCTCTTGGCTCGCAGGCAAATTGGCCAAATCTGACTGTGGATGAAGCAGATCATAATTGTCTCATAATGCAGAAGCTGGAAGCCTGGAACCTGTGCGGAAACACAAAAGGCATGGTTGTCTCAGATTTCCAGAAAATCAAATGATGTGAAGAGTCACACATCCATTTCCTCGTCCGAACAGATGATGTTGATGATGCTCAAGTAAAGCGACAGAAATTACAAAACGAGCAGGGAAGTGACTGTAATGAAACGCCAATGACGGCATGTCGCGCCTTTGAACTATTTGAATTGGAAAATGTTTTGAACTATTTGAGTCTTTGGATAATTATCGGAGGAAGCCATCTTATGAACACTTTTCCTTGTGTATGCGTGTGCGGATGCCCATGTCCAGTAGTGCACATATCATATTGGTCTCTTATATTGGTCTCTTACAGGCGGTGAAGATCTTCTCTGGATTAAGCTTTTACTTCACCGATCAGTTCGAGCCTCCTTAAAGGGGCTTCCTCGAAAAGGTGGATCTAGCTGCCAGTCGAACCGTCAGGATGACTGTTGACCAGGTGATGGCCGCATCAAATGCCAGTGTGTTCTCCGTAGGATCCGCCTTCATTGTCTACAACGCAGATCCTCCACCTACGTGCGCCTTAGCAGATCTTGAGGAGGTTGTAACGAAGAGATGCGACGAGGTTGGGGCCGCATGCATGGTTTAGTATTCTCTTTACTGGAACACATCGCCGCATGCAGTTCTGCATCTGAGCTTGTAAGTTGTTCAAAGACCAGCGGTGTTTAGTATTTTGATCTGTTGGTGTTGTTCGACGCCTCATGTGAATCGGAGTTCCTCGGTGTCTTTTAAACGGCTACATACCCGACTGCAGGTTACACCGACGCATGCTATGACTACACTCATATCCAACGTTATGATGGCAGAAAATCGGAACCGACGGTAATAAACGGAACGAAGATGGTCGACCGGTGAACTCGCGGAAGTTGACGGGGAAGCACGCAGATCACACCGACAATCACATGTTTCAGTTTGTAAGAGCATAGGCTAATGAATCAGTTTGGATCTGTATCAGTATGTACATCAATATATTTGAATGGCTGGGTCATTTTCAAAATAACATCAACTAGAATATGTATGAGACTTAATCTACACTTTAGCTAAACGCGCACAGCGGGCATAATTCTGCTGGTTGTGCGCGTTTAAGTATGATGAAATTTGGAATGTGATTGATTCACTGCGCTGGTGCGAGGTGGAATAAAAATTATAGCATCCCACAAATATGCTCAAAGCACAAAATGGTCAAATTTATTCCCGTGGGGGCGTTGAGCAAATTTGTCATCGACGCAACTATAGAGCTTAACGCGCACAACCGGCATAATTCTGCATGTTGTGCGCTTTGCGCCATTATGTTAGCCATAACAAATTTGCTGAACGCGCACACCGGGTCAAAGTGAACATCTTGCGATACTTGTTGTGCGCGTTGAGCAAATTTTTAAACCATTAAAAATTTGCTCACCGCGCACAACGGCCAAAATATAATTTTTGCCTGCTCACTTGCCACTGGTCATACATTCTTGGGAAAATCATATGTCTGGTATCAATCAGCTGTAGATTCAGGAGCAGTATTTTCTTATTCATGAGCACCCTTCTGTAGCTTGACGGGGTCTTCGATGTAGCCACACAGTTAATATGGTACTGCAGCAGTCACATCCTCATTGACTCATATGCGTTGTGCGCATTGAGCAATTCCCATTTTCCATGCGTTTTGCGCGAGGATCAATTATAATAGTTTCTCTCTTCTGTATTATTTAGCCCGAGGTGCGTGTCGAATAAATTTGTATTAAAAAATCTTAGTGGAGAGTAGTATTGTCGGGAGTAATTTTCCTATTAGCATCAATGTTTATCAAGGCGAAAAATCGATGAGTTTCCTTGTTATGCGCGGAGAGTAATTAACCAATTTTGATCCAGATGCTAAAATAATTGGGATTACGCGATTTTCGCGTTGGTATTCCGCGGTTTGCGCGTTGAGTAAATAATTGTTGATTCCCGAGATCCATTGCATTACTGTAGGATCAAGGACTTATTATACGCTTCATTTTGATTGCTCCAATTCCCCTATAAAATTGGCAGACAAGTAGCACTCATCTTCTCACAACTTCCTCTACTTTCTTCCATCATCTTCTTCTTTATTTGCCCCCACAACCTTCCTAGTGAAACATTAAGTCCTTCAGCTGTTCGTGGAAGGCGAAATCCTCACATTTGGAAACCCTTTTTCGGGCATGCCTGATTATAAATGGACGAACAGTTAAATGAATGCTATCGTCCATATCAGATATCTATATCATGCCCGTTACTCTGTGGTGTCTCTTGCCGAAGATGAAAGAACTCACCCTCAGACGAATACCCTGCACAACAACGACGTTTTCAATCCTGTCATGCTTGCTGAATAGCTGCCCGAACCTGGAGGATCTAGTCATTGGAGTAAGTACAAATTTTCTAATTATTTCCTCTGAATAATTCAAAACTACGTATGTATGTATGATGGCATTAAGCATTCTGTTTTGTTACCAGGATGAAATGTTTGATTTTCCAGACCCGGAAGCTTCAGCGCTAGAATACTGGGATCAGTAGATGCCTTCGGATTGCATGACAAATACGCTGAGCACGGTAACTGTAAACGTGGTCGATGTACACCGCAAGGGCTCGCAGCCAATAAAGCATTCGAGCACCTCGGGATCGATGCTAACAGGAATTTCGCCTTTTTTCGAATTCCGACGCGATTGTTCTTCATTTTATTCTTCAATTTGGATGCGAGACAAGCGATCGAAAACAACAGGAAGGAGTGCTTGTGCCTCAGAGCCAGAGGGACAGTAGCCATCCACCGCCAACCTATGTGACCAAGGGCCGCCATCTAGGCTTAATCATATGTATCAGTTTGTAAGAGCATAGGCTAATGAATCAGTTTGGGTCTGTATCAGTATATACATAAATATAGTTGAATTCGATAGAATATGTCTTCAGATTGGTTGTGCGCGTTAAACCATTGTCTATAAAATACCTTAGATGCTCAAAGCGAACACATGTTAAAGCGCACAACGACTCAAAGCGTCTACACATGTCGTTTCTTGTTGTTCGCTATGAGCAATTATTTAAACCATTAAAAATTTGCTCATCGCGCACAACGGCCATAAATTTGTTAGTTCCTAGCTTTGTGCAATTATGTTAGCGGCTATTAATTTTTCCAGCTCACATCCCACCGGCCGGTCAAACATTCTTGAGAAATGCACATGTCTGGTATCAATCAGCTGTAGATTGACGTGCAGTCTTTTGTATATTCATGAGAACCACCTTCTGTAGCATGACGGGGTCTTCGATGGAGCCACACATTAACTCTACTTCGGTCGCATCCTCATAAACCAATACAAATCGCTGCCATGCGTTGTGCGTTGTGTGCCTTGAGCAATTCCATTTTTCCATGCATTTTGCGCGGTGAGCAATTCTGATTGTTAGTTTGTTACTCGATCATGTATTATTTAGCACGTTGTGCGCGTCGAATAAAATGTTTTTAAAAGGATTAGTGGAGATTAGTATTGTTGGGAGTAATTTTCCAATTGGCATCATTGTTGATCAAGGCGAAAAACCGTTTAGTTTCATTTTGATTGGTCCAATTCCCCTATAAATTGGCGGACACGGAGCTCTCATCTTCTTACAACTTCCTCTAATTTCTTATATCATCTTCTTCTTTTTGCCCACACAACCTCCGTCTGGAAACAATAAGGTCTTCTTTTGTTCGAGCATGATGCATGAGGTAGAAATGGACGAGATGGAGTTTGATATGGGGTGTAAAGATGAGATGGTTTTCTACTGTTCGGGCCTGATGCTTGAGATAAAAATGGCGATAGAATTCAACCAGGACTTTTTTCACGCATTCACGTGGAACGGCCATCTCCTCTTTTACACTATCTAAAAATTTTCAATCAGTATACGAAGTCGATTGAATATGTAGCCGATTTAATCTAAAATGTCTTTAGATTGATTATGTATCAGAGATAATCTAAAAGTTTGCATGTAAACAAGTTAATTTAATCATAGACGGAATTTAACAACTTGCTTGGAGGGACATTTTCGCGTTCTTTACAATACGTCGATAAAGACGCCAGTGGTTGAATGCAGGCCGTTGGATGGCGGGCCGTTCCACTTTACTTTAAACTGCATCAGGATGTGCGACGGGAGGTCCAGGAGTGGAAGGCAGGCCTTTGGATGGCGGGCCTTGGTTTCGTTCCAATTTACTATAACCTGCACCAGGATGTGCGACGGGGCGTCAAGGAGTGGAAGGCATGCCGTTGGATGGCGGGCTGGGGTTTCGTTCCACTTCAGGATGTGCGACGGGAGGTCGATGAGTGGAAGGCAGACCGTTGGATGGCGGAGGGACCCGTTGTCTGGGAACGGTGGTGCCCAGTGGGGTGATTGGCATGGCGATGCCTTCACCGGTGATTTGGACCGACACCCCGCGGGCGACGACGCCTCCACCGGAGGTGGAGGTTGTCACGGAGTAGGCGCTGGAGGGGAGGAGCGGTCCGCCCTAAGTCCCCTGGCGTTAGTTCTCCAAGGGAATTCGGGGAGTGGAAGGCTGGCCGCTCCATGTGTAAGACGAATAACTCGTCGGCGATCCGCCTGAAAAAGGAAGAATTCGTCGGGAAGGAGAGGTCCGGTATCAAAGGAGGGCCTATCCAACGATCGGGCCAACGGGAGGTTTCTTTTGAGAGGGGAGGAGTGTCTAGAGGCAAATCGTCCCAACACCCTGGGATTGTGAGGAGAGATCGAATACGGGGGCTTTTCTTTCTTTGCTTTGATCAATTATGTCTCAGCGTTGAGCAATTAAGTAAGCGGCTACAAAACCACTCATACCTCAGAATTACTCACCGCACACAACCACTCAATCCCAGAATAAGCTCACCGCACAAAACCCACTCAAAACTCAGAATTGATCAGCGAACAAATCCTCTCAAAACTCAAAATTGCTCATCGCACAGAACCACTCAAACTCAGAAGTGCTCACCGCACACAACCTCTCAAAAATCAGAATTGCTCAGCGCACAAAACCACTCAAACCTCAGAATTGCTCACCACACACAACCAATATTGTCTGTGAGGGTGAACTGCCACAAAGTTCTCCACTGGGTCACAATTGCTCTTGCTTTTGAGGACATTTGTGTCATTTTTCGGGTCAAAGGTCTCCCTGAGAGCTTTCAAATCGCTCCAGCTACATCAATTCTCTCCCATCGCAATTAACGTCTCTTCATCTCTCTGACATCAATCCGCTATAGATGAGCAGTCATTTGTATATTCACGAGAACCCCTCTGTATCATGACGGGGTCTTCGATGTAGCCACACATTAACTCTACTTCTTCTCATCAATACAATTCGCTGTCATGCGTTCTGCGTTTTGCGCATTGAGCAATTCTCGTTTTCTAAACGTTCTGCGCGGTGAGCAATTATGATAGTTACTCGCCTCTGTATTATTTAGCCCGGTGTGCACGGCGAATATAATGTATTAAAAAATCTTAGTGGAGAGTAGTATTGTTGAGTGTAATTTTCCTATTATGTGATCAAGGCGAAAAACCGTAGGGTTTCATGGTTTTGCGCGGAGAGTAATTAACCTATTTTTTCCACATTCTAAAATAATTTACCCTTTGGAGATGCTCTAAATGTTGATTCCCGAGATCCATTGCATTACTATAGGATCATGGACTTTTTATACGCTTCATTATGATTGGTCCAATTTCCCCTATAAATGGCGGACAACGAGCACTCATCGTCTCTAAACTTCGTCTACTTTCTTCTATCATCTTCTTTATTTGCCCACACAACCTCCGTATGGAAACAATAAGGCCTTCAGCTGTTCGTGCATGCTTGATATAGATATGGACGATAGCATTCATCCAGTACTCTTTTCACGTAAAGGTAAATGGTTCATGTTGGAAACTTATGCAACGAAGGGCTATCGTCCATTTATAATCAAGCATCCCCGACAATGCTGGGGGGTGTTGCAACTGCGATGAGAAAATTTTTCCCAAACAACACTATGAAAAATGTGTACGATGATCATACCATATTCTTTTGGGGTGATATTGGCTATGCTGTCTCTCATGTTTCAGGAAAGCTGCTGGGGGTTGTACCATGATAGATTGTTATTCCCTCCTATTATGAATTGTGGCTATGTATTAGTTTTGCGTGTCTTGCTATACACTCCATCTCCATCTCCATCTCTTCTTTATACACTCCATCTCCTCCATCAAACCCTTCATCGTTTCACTATACATCATCTTTGACGCACAGACACTCCATCCTATCCTTTCCGATCTCTTACACTCCCAAACACAACTTCTTATGCAACCATGTGTTGTTTTACATCTTCTCCGGTAACGGAGTTCCAAGCGGTGTCTTTTGTCCTGACTTCATGTTACAACGACGACAGCAATGACGGTAATACGCGAAACGGTCTGCCGACTTTCCAATTCACGGCGTCTCCTACAAAGGACAAAGTTCCACGTCATTGCAAACATCTGGTATGACAATCATCTTGAGCAGATCAGGGCAGAAATTCGGCAACTGCAACGTAGATGTGGAGCGCATTGCCCGTGTCGTACATCGCCACAGGGGAATCGGGGTTCCAGGCGTTGTGATTGACATGGCTACATACTTGACTGCAGGTTACAACGACGCGACACTCATATCCAACTATCCAAGGACGTTAATAAACGCAACGAAGATGTGCACCCGATGAACTCACGGAAGTTGAAGGGGGAAATACGCAGATCACGCGCCACTTCATTGCAAACATCTGTGAAGACACTCAAATGTATCAGTTTGTAAGAGTAAAGGGATATGTATCTGTTTGGATCTGTATCTGTACGTACTTCAGTATGTTAGAATGGTTTGGCCATTTTGGAATGGTCACTGTTTGAATATGTATCAGCGTTAATCTAAAGGTTTGCATGCAGTTTCTGAATCAGATTGACTAGGTAAAGTTTCTAAGTGAAGTTTGACTGTTGGCATATTGCGGAATCACAATTTTAGTATGATGAAAATAGGAGTGTGAATGATTGACCGTGGGAACAAAAATTACAGCATCCAACAAATATGCTCAAAGCGCACAACGGGCAAAATTAGTCCGTGCGGGGCGCGTTGAGCAAATGGGCTATCGTCGCAAATTTGCTCAACGCGCACACCGGGCATAAGGCTACTAGGTGTGTGCGCGTTTAACAATTGTTGATAAACTACCTTTTAAATGCTCAAAAAGCGAACCACCGGCTTTCCTTTTTGCCCGTTGTGCGCGTTGTTTTGCCCGTTGTGCGCGTAATGTTTGCCCGTTGTGCGCGTTGTTTTCCAGTTGTGCTCGTAATTTTGCCCGAGCCTAAGGGCATAATTTTGCCTGTTGTGCGCGTTGGGCTATTTTTTTACTGGCTACAGTTTATCCCAACGCGCAAAACTTAGGCAGGCATTAATCATTATAGAGCAGAACATCCGGCTGGTAGCAATCCGCTGTATATTAACGATCCCTGCTCTGTATGTTCACCAACACTGATCTGCAGACTCGAGGGGTCTCTTAGACTATTAGTAAGACCAAAGGTTCCAATATATCGCCGTTGTGTGCCGTGAGCATTTCTGTTAACCATTAAAAATTTGCACGGTGCGAGCAATAATAACTGAGGATATATCAGCAAATTTTATTGAGTGGACGAGTAGGAGTTTTTTTTTCGCACTAACAAAATTGCTCACCGCGCACAACCGGCCAAAATTATTTGTTCTGATCGTGGTGAATGGTGAGCAATTGTAGTAACCACTAACAAATTGGCTAATAAAGGCGCTCAACGGGCAAAACTTATCAATGGGAGTTTGTGGTAAGCAATTTTGTCAGACAATAACATATATGATACAATAACCCTACTCTCACTTGGAGTATTGGACACACTAACAATGACACATTCTCATCGCATAACAATTTGGAACAAAGGTTGATGTTATTAAAAATACCCAGAGCGCAAAACCGGCACTAATATTGCCAGTTCTGCGCGTTGAGCAATTTGGTAGGTAAAGACATAATTACTCAAAGCGCATAACGGGCAATATTACTGCAGTGTTGCGCTCGGTGTAATTGGTATGATACACAACATCAATCCATACCGATGATGACATTTGCACATTTCGGAAGCCATGATAAAATTTCATCCGCCAAAGTGGTCCATTTTTATACCAAAAAAAACTTATTACATTGATAAACGTTTTATCTTACAGATACTAAAAACCATCAGCGGTAGCAATTTTCGTATCTTTTACCCTATCAACGAATGACTGCATCCTTTGCTCGTAACCAGCCGGCCATCCATCGGCCACAGGGTCATGCGATCTTGTCCACACAACTAAAGTCGGAGGGACGTCACCTGATGGTTGAAGTTGAAGGATAAAAAAGTGATTTCTGTTCACATAACCCAACGTTATGTGGAGTCTGGAGGATAGGTTTACTGGAGGACTTCTCAATGGAAAAAATGTCACACACATATCATTTGCAATCAAATGTACTACACAGTTGTAGCATGAGGCAATGACATGTCCCATGTCTGGCATCTGCATCCAATTTTCCACTCCTGCACCTTTATCAGTAATAAAATAGTTCACTGCCTTCAAATTATTATTATATGAAACCTCACTCAGAACACGCCTGTACAAGCCGCTGTATGTCCGCATCTCACGGAGCAAATCAGCTCTGACAGTCCGCCAATCGGAATCTTTCAAGCCCAACTGAACTGCCACATCCCTGTACCCACAGTTGCCATCTGCATCCACGTCTACGCCGCCCACCATGAGGGGCTGTAGCTTCTCATGAAAATCCAAATAAAATGGTATGAGGAAGTTGGCAGGCAAATCATCAACATAATCATCACGGGGAAACGAAGGTTTCGGCTTCTTTATTTGAAGTTTCAGACGCCTACTACTTTCCTTCGAAGGCCGCCTCTTCCATTTAGGCTTCTCCTTCGCCGCCGCAGTATGCTCCGCAATTGAATGCAACCGTGGAGCCTTAACAGGCTTCCTCCTAACTGTAGGCTTCTCCGTCACATCCGAAAAATGATCAGAAATCTCATCAACCAGGGGAGAAAGTTGTTTAAGCATGCCATCCATCTCCTCGTGCTCATCAAAATACGAGGCCACAGCCGTCTCCTCCTCCCTCCCAGCAGTCTGAGCATCCACATTATGATCCCCCGTCTCCACCGTCGCCCCCAACTCCAACGTAAGCTCAGCTTGCATCAACCCAGTATCCTCTATCTTCTCATCCTCCACATCCTCCACATTCGCCTCATCCTCCTGCGGCTCCTCATTCTCCCCAGCTGCATTCTCCCACTCATCCATCTCAACAGTCTGGTCAGCCACATTACGTTCCACCGTCCCCGCCGTATCCACCAACTTCCCAGTATGCTCCTCAGCAATCAAATCAGTAGCCACTTCCTTATCATCATCCTCCTCGTTTGCCTTCTCCTCATACACCTTTGGCTCCACAGTCTCAGCCGCTGCATTATCCTCCACCAGTACCTCCTCAGCATTCTGCACCTCCACGTTAAGGGCAACCGTCTCCTCCGTCTCCACCATCTCCCCAATAACATAATCATCTACAGTCAACTCAGCAGCCACTGCATTCTCAGCCTCATCATCCCCATAAACATCATGCACCCTCGGCTCCACATTCTCATCCGCTGCATTAACCTCATCCTCCTCCGCAGCATTATGCTCCTGCCCACTAAGAGCCAACTTCTCAGCAGCCTGCTCCATCGCATTACGATCCACCACATCATCCTGCCAATAAGCAGCCAATGCAGTCGCCTCCTCAGCCTCATCCACCTTCTCCTCATCTCCCTTCTGCTCCTCCTCAACATTATCGACATGCACCACAAGCTCATCACCCACAATTCTACACGGTGATGCTAACTCCTTCAACTTGTTTACCATACCCACACTCTGCCCCCTTAGTAATCGGGAACGTGCATTATAAATTGATTTGATTGGTGTTTCATTGAAGGACTTAGTTTCCTTCAGGCTTTTCAAAATTGCTGACGGCGGCACCTTTCTATTTGCCAAGTCTCGCAATGCTTCCACCTCTTTTCCCTGCAACACCCCGTCGTCGGAATGGCCCACGACATAATTAGCAGCTTGATGGTTGTGCCTGCCATCAACGACCGTTAAACTCCACTCGCCGCCATCGCCCACCTCATTACCACGCAATTTGAACGGGCATCCACACTTGTTGGTTCTAACTGGCCGGTTGCTCTTTCGTACTGGTCAGTGTCCCCTGTAGTTCCCGCTTCTTGCACATGCATAGTAGGCAGCGGGAGTCCTATTGGACGATTTATTCATACTCGACGCACTGGTAACAATCACATGCCCCTGTTGTCGTCCGACGCTCTTTATCCACTGAAAGAGTTCGTCTCTACTTTTAAAACGTTGAAGCGTTGTAAATTCGGCTGTATAATCCATATACACCTGTATCAAACAATTCATACAACTAATTGGACCGGGAACCAAACATTAGTTACATTATTGACGTAAAGAAAAATCAATATTACCTCCGAATTTTTTAGCATCTCCATCAATCTCAACTGTATCTGCAGGCAATTAAAAACCAAAAATTTCACCTCCTCTTTCTACACATTGTAATTGTAATTAGGATATCAAATAAAATGTACTTAACATTGTATACTTACCAAATCGCGATTTCGACAAATTTAGGTCGAAAACCCCTAAATCGATTGCTCTCGCTTCACCGATTTGTTTGAACGCAGTAGTTGCCACTGTGATGTAAATGTCGAGCCAAGTAATAAAAATCAAATCTTTGGAATTTCCGTCTGTGCGCCTTGAGCAATCTACGAAAAACTGGCCGTTTGATATTCCGCCTTGAGCAATCTGTGGAAGGTTATGGCTGTGAGCGGTGAGCAGAATTTATCAAGGGATGAAAGAGGGTCCAAACGGGTCCAAACTGGTAAAAATTTTAACCCGTTGCGCGCTTCGAGTAAATTCGGTGGTTTAGTTGGCTAATTTTACTCAGCGCGCACAACGGTTATATTTTAGCATGATTCGAACCGTTTTGCGCGCTGAGTAATATTACATGGATTGTCAGGCTTGACATTAGTAACGGTAATCGTTATTAATCGCGACGCTGAGAACGATTTTTACCGCGGTGCGCGCTGAGGAGATCTAAAATTTGTTTTTAATATTTATTCTATTGGATTCCTCATATTCTTATGCCGATGTTAACAACATTATTGATACGTATAAAATAATATAATACCAACGTGATAACTATCATTAGTTGTATTAATTAACACCCTTAAGAAAATCTGGATAGATTGAGTGTGTTATTAAGCATTCAAAATCCAGTATATATCAGTTTGTACCCGTTCACCAAAAAGTTAGTAAGAGGCAAACTTGATTAGTAGGTCTATCGTTGAGCATAACTTATAGCTACCATACACCAAAGCACGGCATACAGATGATAACATTTGCACATTTAGGCAGACATGATAAAATTTCATGCTACCAATCTGTCAATATGAAATAAACAATCCACAGTAAAATGATACAAAGTTTTATCCTACAATATTTCAATAACGTCAACGGTTGCAATATCGTGCCCAAATACTATTGACTGGAATTGATGCATCCTATCCTCATAAGCAGCCGGCCATCCGGCTGACACATCGGAACGGTATCTTAGCCACATACTTGAAGTCGGAGGGACAAGACCATATGGGGCAAGTTTAACAATAACGAAGTGATTATTGTTCACATGACCCAACGTTATGTGGCGTCTGGATGATAGGGGTACTGGAGGAGTTCTTAAAGGAAAATATGTCACACACTGATGAGGTGCAAGAATATGTACTACACATTCGTAGCATGAGGCAATGACATGTGCCATTTCTGGCATCTGCATCCACCATTTAGCTTTTGGACGGTCTAACAAATGGCCCAGTACCACTACATTCTTTTTAAATTCCACGGCACCCATAAGTTACCGGTACAAGCCGTCGTGGTTCTGCATCTCTTCTCGCAAGTCATATTTCACCTGCCTCCATTCGTCCTCACCCAGTCCCAACTGAGCTGCCACAGCCCTATACCCACAGTTTCCGTCTGCTTTCACATCTACGACATGCACTATAAGGGGTCGTAGACACTCAGGAAAAGCGTTCCAATATGGTATTATTATGTCGGCAGCCAAGTCCTCGTCACTATCATCATGTGAAATTGATTGTTTCGGCTTCTTTATTGTACGTTTCCACAACGGTCTACTTCTTCCCTTACCCGGCTTACACGTCAATGTAGACGTATCCGTTATCTCAGCATGCTGCTTAGCAATCTCCGCTACCAGGGTAGAAATTTGAAGACGTAGAACCTCATGCTCCTTCTCAAAGGCCTTAGCCACTGCATTCTCATCATCATCCTCCTCCCCAGCAGTCTGATCCGCCTCATTACGAACCACCTTATCATCCTCCCCACCCATCTTCCCAGTATGATCCTCCTCCTGCAACTCAGCAGGCACTGCATTCTCCCAAAACGCCTCCCCCACCTTCTGATCCTCCCCCTCATTATTCACAGCCTTCACATTCTCAGCACCCACAATTTTATCAGCTGATGCTAACTCCTTCAACTGTTTTACAATACCAACCTTCTTCCCCGTTGTAACCGGTTTCGTGCATTATAAATTGCTTTGATTGAGGTAGAACTGAAGTTTTTATTTGCCTTCAGTACTTTCAAAATTTCAGCTGGCCGAACCTTGCTATTCGCCAGGTCACGCACTGTTTCCATCTCCATTCCCTGCAACGTCCCGTCATCGGAATGGCCATCGACATATTTAGCTGCTTCATGGTTGTGCCTACCACAAACGACTGTTACCTTCCACTCCTTAACGCCCACGCCCACCATATAACCACGCAATGAGAAAGGACATGAACACTTCTTGGTTTTAACAGGCTGGTTGGTCTTTTTTAGCTTTCGGTGTCCCCGATACTCACCGCTTCTTTCACACGCAAAGTACACAGCATGATGCCCTTTGGCCGTTTTACTTAATCTCCCCGATCGTGTAACAATCACATGCCCATGACTTAACCCGACGTTTTGTATCCACTGAAACAGCTCTTTTCTATCCTTGAACAGTTGATTGGTGGTAAAGTCGGTTGTAAAATCCATAGTATCCTGTATCAAACAATTCATAACCTGATCCTCAAAGATTTAATGCATTATTGCCGAGAAGATAAATCAATATTACCTTGGATTTTTGTACCGACTTCATCAACCTCAACCATGGATGAATGCATGTAAAATCAAAATAAGAAAGGCAGATAAACTGTACTTAAAAGTATAGACGTACCAAAGAGTCGATGTTGATAAATTTAGGTCAAATACCCCTAAATCGATTTCTCTCGATTCAGCTCTTTGTTTGATCTCACCAGTTGACTAAGTGATGTATCCTTCGAGCAATTAAATAAAAATCAAAGCTTTTGGATTTCGGTCTGGGCGACTGGAGCGATCTTTGAAAATACTTGCCGTTTGAAATTCTGCCGTGAGCAATTTGTGTAATTGTCTGTCAATTCGCTGCGAGCAGAAGGTATCACGGGACAATTTCGGGTCCTACCGGGTCATATCGGGTCTACAATAATTTACCCGTTGTGCTGGTTGAGTAAACAAGTCTAGTTTGAAATATTACTAGCAAATAACCCGTCCACATGTGCACGTGGACTTGACCAAAACGGTTGTGGGCGGTGAGCAATTACGGGTTTTGAGTGGTTGTGTGCGCTGAGCAATTCCGAGTTTTGCGTGGTTGTGTGCGCTGAGCAATTCCGTGTTTTGATTGGCTATGAGCGGTGAGCAATTCCCAGTTTTGCGTGGTTGTGTGCGCTGAGCAAGTCCGTGTTTTGCGCGGTTGTGTGCGGTGGGCAAACTGCTAGACGGTTTACAGAGGAGAGAAATTTACATTTTTGCCCTCCCACTGTTCGCGATGAGTAATTTACACTATGAACCACTATTTCTACGCATCCGTATATACAAATGCATCGTAACAGCTTCCATATGCGATCAGTTTTGTGACCTAAGGCGGGAAAAGCTAACGAGATAGGGTTTGATCAACAGAAATTATTCTAATTCGCTGAGGTATATAGACTATAAGAGTTCCTGCTTATATCAAACGAAGGTCCTTAAGGCAGTGCAAAAGATTTGTGTCATTGGGTTGGGGTGCCCTAAAATAGTCGACTGCGACCGCATTGCATCGTAAAGTTGGTAAGCCATTAATTGATGCTAATTAATTTGGTATTTTTTAATAATTTCAGAAATTTATTGCTGCAATGTACATTTGGAACATGATTGCGTAGCAATTACGAAGATTGAGATGGGCTCGGTACACATTGAGGGGATCTGGGATGAAGCGGCCAAAGAAGCAAAGGTTTGAAATTATTTTGCTTTGTTAACTGACTAATTTACTAGAAAATAAAGCTTAACATTTAGTGACAATATTGGTATCTGGTACTTAATTCAGCGTATTGTTGAAGGCTCAGAGGTTAATGAAGATTATACAAATCAGTTCACAACAAATAAAATTTTCCCCAGCATAGAAGAGCTTGGTAAATGGGTAAATGGGGTCGGTGTGAAAACCGGGAATTTGGTTGTTACAAAATCATCAAATATGAGTACAAAGGGCAATAGGGTCCCAACTTATTATTTTTGTTGTGAAAGAAGTGGGACATATCGGCCACACAGGCCGGATATATCGGCCAAAAAATCAACTCGAAGCAAGAAGTGTTCATGTCCCTTCTACTTGAGGGCTAATGGTGTGGCAACAGATAAGTGGATTTTGACAGTTGTACGTGGCAATCATAACCATAAACCCGCAATATACATCGAGCGACATCCAGATGAGAGGAGGTTCGGAGGTGGGGAGATGGCCACGGTGAGAGACTTGTCACATAGACTGCTTAGGCCAAGGGAAATCTTGAAATACCTGAAGGAAAAGGATAATGCAACATCTACCACAATCAACACTATTTATAAAGCCAGATAGAGGATGAAGGCAGGGGAAATGGCCTGGAGAGCAGAAATGCAGCTATTCCTTAATCTACTGACACAGCGTAATTACATTGTGTATCATGAAGTGGACGAAGTGACAACTGCAGTGAGGACTATATTTTGGGCACATCCGCAGTCGGTTGAGTTATTACGAAAATTTCCAGAGATTCTGGTTATGGACTGCGCATTGAAGACCAACCGCAACAGGCCACCATTGATGGAGATGTATGGGGTGACGTCCACAGATATTCAGTTCGCAGCGGCATTTTGTTACACGGAGGCCGTACGTGAGGAGAAATACTTGTGGGCCTTGGGGAAGTTGAGCTCTTTGCTGCAGGGATACAGGATGCCACGTGTAATTTTGTCAGCACTGGAGCCAGCACTTATGAATGCCATTGGCCATGAATTTCCCCTTGCAGTGCACCAAATATGTAGAATGCACATATCCAAAAATATTGCCAAAAATTGCCAGCCCTCTTTTGAAGATCAAGAAAAATGGTTAGGTTTCATCTCTAGCTGGAATTTTTTGGTGGGGGCACGCAAGGAGGAGGAGTATGTTGCTAAACTGAAGGCATTGAAGACCGAGTACAAAGATTACACAAGGGTCGTGAGCTATGTGAAGACATCTTGGTTGGACAAGTACAAGGAGAAGTTTATTTCTGTATGGACAGATGGCAATCTCCACTTTGGAAATGTCAGTACCAATAGAGGGCAGACCAAAAGAGCCCAGACTGAACATTCTAAGCTTAAAAGGGCATTGGGTTCATCGGCCTTCAGTTTATCCGCTTCTTGGCCAACCATACATGAATCATTAGAGGGGCAGCATATCGAGATCAAGGCATCATTCGAGAAATCTAAGATCATGTTGCAACATAATGTGCATGGGTTCTTGTTCAAGGAGCTGATAGGATTTACAGCCGCTGTGGCGTTGAAGATAATGTCTGTGGAAGCTGATAAATCTGACCCTATGGGAACGGACCAATGCACAGGTGATTGTCTAGCTAGAATGATTTATGGTGTACCATGTGCCAATGAGATTGGCAAATACACAAGGGAAAATCGCCCCATTCCCTTAGATGACGTAAATTCTCATTGGAAGCAGCTAGACATGGAGGCTAAGCCGGAATTGATGTCTGAAGAAGATGGGCTTATACATGCTGAATTAGAGCGCATACACAAGCTCTATGCTCAACTTGATGGGCCGATGAAGCAGGAGTTGTTAATTAAGTTGAAGGAGCTAGCTACCCCGGCGACAAATCTGATTACAGAGCCGCAAGTTAATGTCGTGTTCAATGGAAGAAGAAAAAGGGATAATAATTTGACAAATGAAGATACAGCCACCCACATTCATCCTGCTCATTTTGATCATGACTTCGCCGATGCGGCTAGTTGCTCTGCTCAAATTCCACCTGAAGTCTCATCGAAACAAGAAAGCGTCGGCCGTGTCCAGCCGAGACGGTCCCAAAGGATCAAAAATACGTCTGCCCCACCCATTCCTCATCAACTTGCTAGAAAGAAACCAACTGGCAAAGCCGCCACATCTGGCAGTATGACTGGGGTTTCTGCTATAGCTTCATTTGCAGCAGCAAATTATGAAGCAAAGGACGCTAGAGCCGTTCAAGGAGGCATACCTTATCTTGATCAATTCCCCGCTGCAATCGCCAAATATATATCGAACATCACAGATGTGACGGCAGATGGGAACTGTGGTTACAGGGCTATATCTTCACATCTAGGGATGGGAGAGGACCAGTGGAAGGTGGTCAGAAGAGAGTTGCTTCAAGAGCTGCGTGACCACTATGATGTGTACTCAAAGGTGATGGGTGAGGAAAGTGCACAAGAACAGGTAGTGTCAATTAACTATATGGGTGACCACCCCTCGATGCAATATTGGATGACCTTCCCTGAAGTTGGACATATTATCTCAAGTCGTTATAACTGTGTAATACATCTGCTGTCAATGCAACAATGTCTTTCATTTTTTCCGTTAAGATCAGGACCACACCAAGGTACGAAACGTGGTCCCTTCACCATAGGTTTTGTAAATAATAATCACTTTGTAAATATTCAACTTAAAGATAGAAGCCCGGTCCCACCGGTAATAAGGCAATGGAAGGCTAACCGCCTGCCTGCGGCCGAAGGATGGGTGGAAGGCCTTGAAGAGAGGATGCGACAATTCGAGACATTATTCTGTAAAGATGTAGGCAAATCTCCCACTGTAATTACCGTATCATCAGAGCATTGACTTTATAATTTTGTGCAAATGTAGTGACTGAGTTTATAATGAAAGAATATACTGAATTTTTTGGGATATTTGTACAAAATCTATGGGATTTCTGCACAACGGGAACTCAACGCGCCATCATGTCTTTGCTTGTTATACGCTTTGAACATTTATGTTATGGGATACAGTGGCTAAATTCGCACGACTGGCATAATTTTGCCGGTTGTGAGCTTTGAGCAATTTATGGTACAGCATTAAAAATTTGCTCACCGCGCACAACGGCCATAAAGGAGAATGCTAAGAGTTGGACTCATAATTGTTTGCTTTGGTATGTTATTGATGTTGAAGACCGTATACTGTAGTAAATGTGTTATTTATGTTGCATGAAGTGATTTCCACCTCTGCGTATTCTTGAATCTTTCTCTCCTTGACGATGGTCTACTTGAATCTACGGCATAAGTCCAATATCCCAAGTTCGTTTAAAGGAAAACTCTATACGTAACAATCTCGATGCATGTAGAGGCTATGTGAATGCTGGAGAAAATGACTCCAATGAAACACACTGACAAATCAGATTCATCCATACACATCAGGTAAAAGGTGGGACCGGTGTGAGCAATGAGAAAAAAATTGTATATCTGGTTCACTGTGATGCTAAGCTCAATTCCAACGCAGTTCACGTGCACTAAGTATATTCCCGGGAAATTTCGATATTTCACACCATCCTTGCCCATTTCTGTGATGGATGTATGCTAATAGTTTTAATATCCACAAGAAATTAAGCAATCGGTGTACGAAGATCGCTAATGGTTGGCAAACAGATATTTAAACTAACTAGCGGTAAAAGACTGCACCAGACGGTGTTCATTGCCAATTGAATGTTCGGGGTTCATTACTAACGCGTAAACCATCACATGTTCACCTCTCAAAATATGAAAACCATTTGGGGTACTAATATGGCCACGATTCACACAGACGCCTCGCTGGAGGGGGCGTTGGTAGCCAAACCGTCCTACGTTTGGGCCGATCCTCCACTGGACTCCCGACCAGATCGCTGACGCTTCCTCGCCTCAGCCTCATTCCTCACGTCTGCAATCGAGTTTGGAGGAAGCGAGTTTCTCTCCAACTCACCTATACGAGCCAGGAGACTGCTCTTCTCTACGTACCATCGCTCTTCGGAGCTCTTCCGAACCGCTGACATAGAGGCCGCCCGATCTTTAGCTTTCGCAACCTCCCACTCCGCCTGAGATCTGCGGTCTCTCTCTTTCATCAGCTGCTCCTTCAAATCCTTAAGTTGAGATTCGAAGGAAACCGCCTTTTTCCGCTCGGCAATCAACAATTGCACCACTCGGCGACGCAGTTCCGCCCCGACCAATGATGTCTGCAGGGAATCATGGATAAGTAAGACTGTAAGAGTAAGGCAACAGCACAACGAGACGACATTAGTACTTAACCTGGTAACTGCCATAAACGACTGAGTTAGCGAGCCTTTCAATGTCAATTTGACCCAGGACACTTTGGTCAATGGGAAGGATGGAGTTCTCCACCAGCCGACTGGCCACCCCCCTATCCACCAAGGCAGACTCGCCGTCCCAGACGGGGAAGAAGGGTCGGTGACGGTTCCCCTTAGTACCTTCCGATGGAACGTCAGTGGGCGGATTCAACAGCAATGCCCCTCGTACGCCGGGGGGACATAGCCTGCCGGAACGAGACCTCCCCATGGCCACGTATCTCTTAGGGGAGTCTCAGGCAACTGCGGCCGCACATCCCCCCTGTCATGAAGGGAACGGTTATCATCTACGTCACCATCTCTTCTTCCCTCTGAAGACTGGCCTTGCAAAGTTTCTTCGTCCCACTGACACGATTTCTCAGCCATATCTGCAGTGAAGGCACAAATCATGGCGAATGGTGATATATCCCCAAATTTGGCGGGATAAATATCCTCCACTTGACCGGCCGCCTGGCGGGGTTTTCTGGGGTCTTCACGGCGTTTTTTGCGGTCTGCTACATCCATACTCCGAGTTTGGCGGCAACTCAAATTTTTTGCCGGTTCCTGCATTATGGGTGGCCATCTTGCTTCTTGACTCTCTCGCTCTTCCGTTTGTTATTACAAGTATAAACAAACGGCGGATTAATTACTGAGCGCGCAAAACGGGGCAAGATTTGAACCGTTGTGCGCGGTGAGCAAACATAATTTAGTCACGCGCATTATATGTGTAAATGAGGGATAGTTGTGCACGGTCGAATATTTGGATTTATTATACGAATTTCCTCATCGCGCGCATATGGCATTACTGTATACAGTTGTGTGAGGAGATATATTAAACGACTAAAATGTTTTACTTGTCAGAATGGATACAAATATTCGCTGATATGGCGCTTACGTGAAAAACTTTTCTCAAACAAAGTACAAGCAAATTCGGCAGTTGGATGAGTAGATGACCGGTCGAATTCTTGTTTGTGGTCCCACCAACCTCTCACCTCATCCGCAATTTCCATCTCTACGTACCATCGCTTTTCGTCTTATTAATAGTAACACATGAAAGTGGAGCCCACAGATGGAAAAAGATATAATTTTTCAACGCAGCACAGCGGAACGTCGTGAAACCTACTGCAAATTCGAACACGAAGGTCCACATATTGTTTAGCGGGCCCGACAATATATTCTCGAGTCTCGACACCCCACTATCCAACCCCATTGAATCTAGTTGGTAGATGATGTGACATTTAATTAGGTATTTTTTGCCATATATAGTTTACGTGAATTAAGCTATATTCGACGACTCCATGCAAGTCTAAGCGGAAGTTGGCCGGTTATATCATCTCCAAACCACACTGCAACAACACGCCAAATATGGCGTTTTCCCTCCATCAACCGCCCTGTAAAACTGGAATCATTTTGCCGGTTTGCTACAGGGCCATCCAAATTTGGAGAGTCAATGTAGCAACTTCCGATGTATAAAAAAACAGTGTAGCAACCTACATCCAGTTTTTGTATGTCTGTTTATTAGACCATACCTAGGACATTCATTACGATTCTGTTTGTTTATTTCGATCCCCCTATGGCATTATCCAAAAGGCGGCAGTAAAATAACAACAATCGTGCCAAATAAGAATCTAAATATATATATAATCCAAAAAATCATAAAACCACATTATAAACTTAGGTGATAAGAGGAACGAAAGTCCAATATCAACATTGAGATACACGAATGAAACTTAACGTCTCAAATCACAACACATATAGATATAGCATACATGGAGACCATATCACAAAATTCACACATATATATGATATATGATCAACAAATATAGTGCGGAATTAAAATTAAACCCAAATAATAAATAAATGCAAACACAATTATGTTTCAAGTGTTCGGATTACCCAAGTAACTTCCCGCCTTGTTCCCGGTTATCCTACGTCCCTTCCACCCGGATACCTCCGAATACTCAAGTTAGAACACTAACTTGAGGTTGCCTTTAAACCCACTTGTAGCAACCCAACAAGTGAAATCGAATACAATCGATGTCCTTCACTCCTACAACTTGGGAGTAAGCAAACCGCTCTCACAAACCTAGCACAAAAACAAAATAACGAAAGTTATGAAATTATGAAAGCAACACTTACAATCCCATATGCCTTGAAGTAGAACTTGAAGGAGAAGTGTGTTGTGTGTTGAAGACTCTCTTGGAAGAGAGGAGAAAGCCCTTTCTCTTGACTACACCTATTACCTTGACGATCACGTTCCTTTTGAATGCACATCGCTCCTGCCTTTGCACCGGCTCCATTATATCAGTTCCCGCCTGTTACTCAGGAATCACTGTCAATAGAGAGGACTACTGCCATAAAGGTGGAGGCCGAGGTAATAGATCGGGTGCCAAACGGCGGCTCTAGGCTGGAACGATATACGTGCACCTCATGGGCATTCACGTTCTGTTTGAATGCACATCTCTCCTGCCTTTGCACCGGCTCCATTATATCAGTTCCCGCCTATTACTCAGGAATCACTGTCAATAGAGAGGACTACTGCCGTAAAGGTGGAGGCCGAGGTAATAGATCGGGTGCCAAACGGCGGCTCTAGGCTCGACCGATAACCGTGCACCTCATGGGCATACACGTTTCGTTTGAATGCACGTCGCTCCTGCCTTTGCACCGGCTCCATTATATCACTTCCCGCCAGTTACTCAGGAATCACTGTCAATAGAGAGGACTACTGCCGTAAAGGTGGAGGCCGAGGTAATAGATCGGGTGCCAAACGGCAGCTCTAGGCTGGAACGATATACGTGCACCTCATGGGCATTCACGTTCCGTTTGAATGCACATCGCTCCTGCCTTTGCACCGGCTCCATTATATCAGTTCCCGCCTGTTACTCAGGAATCACTGTCAATAGAGAGGACTACTGCCGTAAAGGTGAAGGCCGAGGTAATAGATCGGGTGCCAAACGGCGGCTCTAGGCTCGACCGATATACGTGCACCTCATGGGCATTCACGTTCCGTTTGAATGCACATCGCTCCTGCCTTTGCACCGGCTCCATTATATCAGTTCCCGCCTGTTACTCAGGAATCACTGTCAATAGAGAGGACTACTGCCGTAAAGGTGGAGGCCGATGTAATAGATAGGGTGCCAAACGGCGGCTCTAGGCTCGACCGATATACGTGCACCTCATGGGCATTCACGTTCCGTTTGAATGCACATCGCTCCTGCCTTTGCACCGGCTCCATTATATCAGTTCCCGCCTGTTACTCAGGAATCACTGTCAATAGAGAGGACTACTGCCATAAAGGTGGAGGCCGAGGTAATAGATCGGGTGCCAAACGGCGGCTCTAGGCTCGACCGATATACGTGCACCTCATGGGCATTCACGTTCCGTTTGAATGCACATCGCTCCAGCCTTTGCACCGGCTCCATTATATCAGTTCCCGCCTGTTACTCAGGAATCACTGTCAATAGAGAGGACTACTGCCGTAAAGGTGGAGGCCGAGGTAATAGATCGGGTGCCAAACGGCGGCTCTAGGCTCGACCGATATACGTGCACCTAATGGGCATTCACGTTCCGTTTGAATGCACATCGCTCCTGCTTTTGCACCGGCTCCATTATATCAGTTCCCGCCTGTTACTCATGAATCACTGTCAATAGAGAGGACTACTGCCGTAAAGGTGGAGGCCGAGGTAATAGATCGGGTGCCAAACAGCGGCTCTAGGCTGGAACGATATACGTGCACCTCATAGGCATTCACGTTCCGTTTGAATCCACATCGCTCTTGCCTTTGCACCGGCTCCATTATATCAGTTCCCGCCTGTTACTCATGAATCACTGTCAATAGAGAGGACTACTGCCGTAAAGGTGGTGGCCGAGGTAATAGATCGGGTGCCAAACGGTGGCTCTAGGCTGGAACGATATACGTGCACCTCATGGGCATTCACGTTCCGTTTGAATGCACATCGCTCCTGCCTTTGCACCGGCTCCATTATATCAGTTCCCGCCTGTTACTCAGGAATCACTGTCAATAGAGAGGACTACTGCCGTAAAGGTGGAGGCCGAGGTAATAGATCGGGTGCCAAACGGCGGCTCTAGGCTCGAACGATATACGTGAACCTCATGGGCATTCATGTTCCGTTTGAATGCACATCGCTCCTGCCTTTACACCGGTTCCATTATATCAGTTCCAGCCTGTTACTCAGGAATCACTGTCAATAGAGAGGACTACTGCCGTAAAGGTGGAGGCCGAGGTAATAGATCGGGTGCCAAACGGCGGCTCTAGGCTCGACCGATATACGTGCACCTCATGGGCATTCACGTTCCGTTTGAATGCACATCGCTCCTGCCTTTGCACCGGCTCCATTATATCAGTTCCCGCCTGTTACTCAGGAATCACTGTCAATAGAGAGGACTACTGCCGTAAAGGTGGAGGCCGAGGTAATAGATCGGGTGCCAAACGGCGGCTCTAGGCTGGAACGATATACGTGCACCTCATGGGCATTCACGTTCCGTTTGAATGCACATCGCTCCTGCCTTTGCACCGGCTCCATTATATCAGTTCCCGCCTGTTACTCATGAATCACTGTCAATAGAGAGGACTACTGCCGTAAAGGTGGAGGCCGAGGTAATAGATCGGGTGCCAAACGGCGGCTCTAGGCTGGAACGATATACGTGCACCTCATGGGCATTCACGTTCCGTTTGAATGCACATCGCTCCTGCCTTTACACCGGCTCCATTATATCAGTTCCCGCCTGTTACTCAGGAATCACTGTCAATAGAGAGGACTACTGCCGTAAAGGTGGAGGCCGAGGTAATAGATCGGGTGCCAAACGGCGGCTCTAGGCTCGAACGATATACGTGCACCTCATGGGCATACACGTTCCGTTTGAATGCACGTCGCTCCTGCCTTTGCACCGGCTCCATTATATCAGTTCCCGCCTGTTACTCAGGAATCACTGTCAATAGAGAGGACTACTGCCATAAAGGTGGAGGCCGAGGTAATAGATCGGGTGCCAAACGGCGGCTCTAGGCTCGACCGATATACATGCACCTCATGGGCATTCACGTTCCGTTTGAATGCACATCGCTCCTGCCTTTGCACCGGCTCCATTATATAAGTTCCCGCCTGTTACTCAGGAATCACTGTCAATAGAGAGGACTACTGCCGTAAAGGTGGAGGCCGAGGTAATAGATCGGGTGCCAAACGGTGGCTCTAGGCTCGACCGATATACGTACACCTCATGGGCATTCACGTTCCGTTTGAATGCACATCGCTCCTGCCTTTGCACCGGCTCCATTATATCAGTTTCCGCCTGTTACTCAGGAATCACTGTCAATAGAGAGGACTACTGCCGTAAAGGTGGAGGCCGAGGTAATAGATCGGGTGCCAAACGGCGGCTCTAGGCTGGAACGATATACATGCACCTCATGGGCATTCACGTTCCGTTTGAATGCACATCGCTCCTGCCTTTGCACCGGCTCCATTATATCAGTTCCCGCCTGTTACTCAGGAATCACTGTCAATAGAGAGGACTACTGCCGTAAAGGTGGAGGCCGAGGTAATAGATCGGGTGCCAAACGGCGGCTCTAGGCTCGACCGATATACGTGCACCTCATGGGCATTCACGTTCCGTTTGAATGCACATCGCTCCTGCCTTTGCACCGGCTCCATTATATTAGTTCCCGCCTGTTACTTAGGAATCACTGTCAATAGAGAGGACTACTACCGTAAAGGAGGATGCCGAGGTAATAGATCGTGTGCCAAACGGCGGCTCTAGGCTCGACCGATATACGTGCACCTCATGGGCATTCACGTTCCGTTTGAATGCACATCGCTCCTGCCTTTGCACCGGCTCCATTATATCAGTTCCCGCCTGTTACTCAGGAATCACTGTCAATAGAGAGGACTACTGCCGTAAAGGTGGAGGCCGAGGTAATAGATCGGGTGCCAAACGGTGGCTCTAGGCTCGACCGATATACGTACACCTCATGGGCATTCACGTTCCGTTTGAATGCACATCGCTCCTGCCTTTGCACCGGCTCCATTATATCAGTTTCCGCCTGTTACTCAGGAATCACTGTCAATAGAGAGGACTACTGCCGTAAAGGTGGAGGCCGAGGTAATAGATCGGGTGCCAAACGGCGGCTCTAGGCTGGAACGATATACATGCACCTCATGGGCATTCACGTTCCGTTTGAATGCACATCGCTCCTGCCTTTGCACCGGCTCCATTATATCAGTTCCCGCCTGTTACTCAGGAATCACTGTCAATAGAGAGGACTACTGCCGTAAAGGTGGAGGCGGAGGTAATAGATCGGGTGCCAAACGGCGGCTCTAGGCTCGACCGATATACGTGCACCTCATGGGCATTCACGTTCCGTTTGAATGCAGTTCGCTCCTGCCTTTGCACCGGCTCCATTATATTAGTTCCCGCCTGTTACTTAGGAATCACTGTCAATAGAGAGGACTACTGCCGTAAAGGAGGATGCCGAGGTAATAGATCGTGTGCCAAACGGCGGCTCTAGGCTCGACCGATATACGTGCACCTCATGGGCATTCACGTTCCGTTTGAATGCACATCGCTCCTGCCTTTGCACCGGCTCCATTATATCAGTTCCCGCCTGTTACTCAGGAATCACTGTCAATAGAGAGGACTACTGCCGTAAAGGTGGAGGCCGAGGTAATAGATCGGGTGCCAAACGGCGGCTCTAGGCTCGACCGATATACGTACACCTCATGGGCATTCACGTTCCGTTTGAATGCACATCGCTCCTGCCTTTGCACCGGCTCCATTATATCAGTTCCCGCCTGTTACTCATGAATCACTGTCAATAGAGAGGACTACTGCCGTAAAGGTGGAGGCTGAGGTAATAGATCGGGTGCCAAACGGCGGCTCTAGGCTGGAACGATATACGTGCACCTCATGGGCATTCACGTTCCGTTTGAATGCACATCGCTCCTACCTTTGCACCGGATCCATTATATCAGTTCCCGCCTGTTACTCAGGAATCACTGTCAATAGAGAGGACTACTGCCGTAAAGGTGGAGACCGAGGTAATAGATCGGGTGCCAAACGGCGGCTCTAGGCTCGACCGATATACGTGCACCTCATGGGCATTCACGTTCCGTTTGAATGCACATCGCTCCTGCCTTTGCACCGGCTCCATTATATCAGTTCCCGCCTGTTACTCAGGAATCACTGTCAATAGAGAGGACTACTGCCGTAAAGGTGGAGGCCGAGGTAATAGATCGGGTGCCAAACGGCGGCTCTAGGCTGGAACGATATACGTGCACCTCATGGGCATTCACGTTCCGTTTGAATGCACATCGCTCCTGCCTTTGCACCGGCTCCATTATATCAGTTCCCGCCTGTTACTCATGAATCACTGTCAATAGAGAGGACTACTGCCGTAAAGGTGGAGGCCGAGGTAATAGATCGGGTGCCAAACGGCGGCTCTAGGCTGGAACGATATACGTGCACCTCATGGGCATTCACGTTCCGTTTGAATGCACATCGCTCCTGCCTTTACACCGGCTCCATTATATCAGTTCCCGCCTGTTACTCAGGAATCACTGTCAATAGAGAGGACTACTGCCGTAAAGGTGGAGGCCGAGGTAATAGATCGGGTGCCAAACGGCGGCTCTAGGCTCGAACGATATACGTGCACCTCATGGGCATACACGTTTCGTTTGAATGCACGTCGCTCCTGCCTTTGCACCGGCTCCATTATATCAGTTCCCGCCTGTTACTCAGGAATCACTGTCAATAGAGAGGACTACTGCCATAAAGGTGGAGGCCGAGGTAATAGATCGGGTGCCAAACGGCGGCTCTAGGCTCGACCGATATACATGCACCTCATGGGCATTCACGTTCCGTTTGAATGCACATCGCTCCTGCCTTTGCACCGGCTCCATTATATAAGTTCCCGCCTGTTACTCAGGAATCACTGTCAATAGAGAGGACTACTGCCGTAAAGGTGGAGGCCGAGGTAATAGATCGGGTGCCAAACGGTGGCTCTAGGCTCGACCGATATACGTACACCTCATGGGCATTCACGTTCCGTTTGAATGCACATCGCTCCTGCCTTTGCACCGGCTCCATTATATCAGTTCCCGCCTGTTACTCAGGAATCACTGTCAATAGAGAGGACTACTGCCGTAAAGGTGGAGGCCGAGGTAATAGATCGGGTGCCAAACGGCGGCTCTAGGCTGGAACGATATACATGCACCTCATGGGCATTCACGTTCCGTTTGAATGCACATCGCTCCTGCCTTTGCACCGGCTCCATTATATCAGTTCCCGCCTGTTACTCAGGAATCACTGTCAATAGAGAGGACTACTGCCGTAAAGGTGGAGGCCGAGGTAATAGATCGGGTGCCAAACGACGGCTCTAGGTTCGACCGATATACGTGCACCTCATGGGCATTCACGTTCCGTTTGAATGCACATCGCTCCTGCCTTTGCACCGGCTCCATTATATTAGTTCCCGCCTGTTACTTAGGAATCACTGTCAATAGAGAGGACTACTGCCGTAAAGGAGGATGCCGAGGTAATAGATCGTGTGCCAAACGGCGGCTCTAGGCTCGACCGATATACGTGCACCTCATGGGCATTCACGATCCGTTTGAATGCACATCGCTCCTGCCTTTGCACCGGCTCCATTATATCAGTTCCCGCCTGTTACTCAGGAATCACTGTCAATAGAGAGGACTACTGCCGTAAAGGTGGAGGCCGAGGTAATAGATCGGGTGCCTAACGGCGGCTCTAGGCTCGACCGATATACGTACACCTCATGGGCATTCACGTTCTGTTTGAATGCACATCGCTCCTGCCTTTGCACCGGCTCCATTATATCAGTTCCCGCCTGTTACTCATGAATCACTGTCAATAGAGAGGACTACTGCCGTAAAGGTGGAGGCCGAGGTAATAGATCGGGTGCCAAACGGCGGCTCTAGGCTGGAACGATATACGTGCACCTCATGGGCATTCACGTTCCGTTTGAATGCACATCGCTCCTGCCTTTGCACCGGCTCCATTATATCAGTTCCCGCCTGTTACTCAGGAATCACTGTCAATAGAGAGGACTACTGCCGTAAAGGTGGAGACCGAGGTAATAGATCGGGTGCCAAACGGCGGCTCTAGGCTCGACCGATATACGTGCACCTCATGGGCATTCACGTTCCGTTTGAATGTACATCGCTCCTGCCTTTGCACCGGCTCCATTATATCAGTTCCCGCCTGTTACTCAGGAATCACTGTCAAAAGAGAGGACTACTGCCGTAAAGGTGGAGGCCGAGATAATAGATCGGGTGCCAAACGGCGGCTCTAGGCTCGACCGATATACGTGCACCTCATGGGCATTCACGTTCCGTTTGAATGCACATCGCTCCTGCCTTTGCACCGGCTCCATTATATCAGTTCCCGCCTGTTACTCAGGAATCACTGTCAATAGAGAGGACTACTGCCGTAAAGGTTGAGGCCGAGGTAATAGATCGGGTGCCAAACGGCGGCTCTAGGCTGGAACGATATACGTGCACCTCATGGGCATTCACGTTCTGTTTGAATGCACATCGCTCCTGCCTTTGCACCGGCTCCATTATATCAGTTCCCGCCTGTTACTCAGGAATCACTGTCAATAGAGAGGACTACTACCGTAAAGGTGGAGGCCGAGGTAATAGATCGGGTGCCAAACGGCGGCTCTAGGCTGGAACGATATACGTGCACCTCATGGGCATTCACGTTCTGTTTGAATGCACATCGCTCCTGCCTTTGCACCGGCTCCATTATATCAGTTCCCGCCTGTTACTCAGGAATCACTGTCAATAAAGAGGACTACTGCCGTAAAGGTGGAGGCCGAGGTAATAGATCGGGTGCCAAACAGCGGCTCTAGGCTCGACCGATTAACGTGCACCTCATAGGCATTCACGTTCCGTTTGAATGCACATCGCTCCTGCCTTTGCACCGGCTCCATTATATCAGTTCCCGCCTGTTACTCAGGAATCACTGTCAATAGAGAGGACTACTGCCGTAAAGGTGGAGGCCGAGGTAATAGATCGGGTGCCAAACGGCGGCTCTAGGCTCGACCGATATACGTGCACCTCATGGGCATTCATGTTCCGTTTGAATGCACATCGCTCCTGCCTTTGCACCGGCTCCATTATATCAGTTCCCGCCTGTTACTCAGGAATCACTGTCAATAGAGAGGACTACTGCCGTAAAGGTGGAGACCGAGGTAATAGATCGGGTGCCAAACGGCGGCTCTAGGCTGGAACGATATACGTGCACCTCATGGGCATTCACGTTCCGTTTGAATGCACATCGCTCCTGCCTTTGCACCGGCTCCATTATATCAGTTCCCGCCTGTTACTTAGGAATCACTGTCAATAGAGAGGACTACTGCCGTAAAGGTGGAGGCCGAGGTAATAGATCGGGTGCCAAACGGCGGCTCTAGGCTCGACCGATATACGTGCACCTCATGGGCATTCACATTCCGTTTGAATGCACATCGCTCTTGCCTTTGCACCGGCTCCATTATATCAGTTCCCGCCTGTTACTCATGAATCACTGTCAATAGAGAGGACTACTGCCGTAAAGGTGGAGGCCGAGGTAATAGATCGGGTACCAAACGGCGGCTCTAGGCTGGAACGATATACGTGCACCTCATGGGCATTCACGTTCCGTTTGAATACATATCGCTCCTGAACGTGCAGTGGCTACTAAACAATAGATATTTATAGATCGTTTGCGAGACGCAATCGGTATGCCACGTAATGATGAAAGTACAACCGCCATCTCGTACAATCTTATTTCAGAGGTACGTAATGATGACAGTAAATGATTCTGCTTTCTTCTCAACAATGTTCACGTGTGGTAACTGGAGAATGAGTCAAGTATAACCTCGGTTTCCGTGTAACCCCTTCATTACGATTTTTTTGCTCATCCGAACGGATGCTTTACCCCAGCCGTCTGATGAGATCGTTTTAGTCAGTTCCACTTCCATATGTAATACAGCGGCTGAGATTAAAATAACCAATCATTATATATATGTGGAGTCAGTAGCCGAGGGGTTTCGCGGAAAATTTCATTCCTCTTTCCTTTGGTCTGTCCTTCCGTTTTCTTCTTCATCTCAACACTCTCGCATTTCATACTCTGGTTTCTTCATGCCGCCAAAATGATCTCGTGAGTCGACTTTTTCTGACCCTTGGGCAGTTAGTGATGATGATTCACCGTCACCTGAACACGATGATCCCCTTCCCTCATCGTTCCTGGCCTATAGACCCATTCTGCGTGATTCGCTTTCGCTTGGTCCAACTCAAGGTGAACACAATGTGCTGTTGCCTCCTACTGGGTTTCCTCCTTTACATGCAGGTTCATCAGTTCCATCTCCGGCTGAAAAAGCCCCACTCGAGGACAACAGTAACGGCCTCCTCTCTATGGATGGGATGTCTCGCCGTCAGGACTCTGTTATGCACAACCTCCGTAGCAAACTCGAGGAGCTTACTACGTCTGTCTCTGTACTTACAGATGAACAACGTCAGCTTAAGGATATTCTCATAGGCAATGTAAGCCCCGCATCTGCTGCTTCATCATCCTCCCATCAGCCGATGAACTTTACTCGTAGATTAGGAGAAATTGAAACCCATCTCTCCAACACCAATCTGGCGATCTCACTTCTGCGTAGCGACTTCGACACTATGATGCTCATAATGTCGAACATACAAGAGAAGATGGAGACTCTGGTGCCCTCTCTTAGAGACATCCGTACTGTTGCCCCACCATCACCACCGCCGCCTCTGCCTCCGCCTCCAGGTTTTTGAGTTGGCCGGGCCTTTGGCGCACAAGCCTTTCTCTTGTCTTATATTGTATTTTTGATCATCGACGGAGAAGAGTGTTTGTGGGTAGATATTCTTTGGTGTTTTATGTCATTATGTACGAAATGTGGTTTCAAATTTGTTGTGGTATGTACATTGTAACTTATAAATGTTGTAGTATGATAGAATTCAGACCTTAATACACTGTCATTTAATTTGATACAATTGCATGACATTACGAAATTGATATATGTGATATATACAACGATGCTTACTTGAATCAATGTCCGAAATTGAAATTACCTATGTAAAAACTTTTTACCGTTATATGATTTACCCAGCGAGCACAACGGGCATAAATTGTGACCGTCCTTATATACGTTGTGATAAAACATTTACGTTTGCACACAATTACTCAGCGTGCACAACGGTCACATATTGTGTTTGACCGATGTGCGGGCTGTGAGCATACCCGTATCTGATTATCCACAATTACTCAGTTCACACAACTGCACGTATTTGTGACCGTTTTGCGCGCGGAGCCAAACTCGTTTTTTGAATTCTAGGGCTGACTAGGACAAGATAAAGAGTGGCTAGGATTTGATCCTGGGAAATCAATGGCTGAGATTGGATTTTATGGAAATTTTATGTTGGAAAACTTAAATTTTAGTGGGAAAAGTGGCTTGGAAACCAAAACTTTGAAATTAGATGTGTCTTTGGAAAGATTGTGGAGATTAAATTTGGGGGGGACGTGCCTTGGGAACCTAAACTTTGAAATTAGAAGTGCCTTGGGAAAGATTGTGAAGATTAAATTTAGGGGGGAAATGCCTTGGAAACCTAAACTTTGAAATAAAAAGTGCTTTGGGAAAGATTATGTAGAAGCATGATCCATTAAATTAAACAAAATAAAAAATTTAGTGTAAAACAATTTAGCGGAACAACAAATTAAATAATTAAAAGTGCCTTGAGTAATATTGTACAAACATAAATAATTTGCTCATCTTGCACAACAGCCATTATTTTCCCCGTTGTGCGCGTTGAGCAATTTTGTTATTGGCCTTCAAGTTTGCTCAACACGCATCGTAAAGTCCAAACCTTCTTGGGAACATCATCTGGCTGAAACAGTATGTTGTAGATTCACTCGTCTTTATGTCCAATACAATATCACGCACAGTGACTCTACTGTAGTCTATCGTCCTCATCAATGGGCCAGTCCAATTCGTCTATAAATAGCCTCTCTTCCCACTAGACCTGGTTGAACCACTCCACTTCTTAATGATAGTATTCTAACTGATTCTATCTGTTTCTACTTCATACACTATTTTTTCTTCACAATGCTAAATATTTCCCGTTGTTCATCACTGCTTCGTCTTCAACACACAAAGATGAACAATATACTACCGGTAATTGACGTGTACTGGAGTCTGGAAGATGTTATTTGCTCCTTCATATGTTCTACTACAGCAGCGGATTCTTCCGAGAAGAAGCAACCGTGATATATTTTTATATCAGTGCCTAAACGTAAAGTTGCATGTCTTTATACCTTATTTTTTACTTAAATATGCTTTTTATCGTTCATAATTGATGCTTCTTCAACGCATACAGTGGCATGCGCTCAAGAATCCAGATCAGCCAAATTCGTTAAAGGAGTGGCTACTTATACCGTTATGGACGATCTGGATGCTAGTGATATGGTGCGTGCTATTGGAGCTGATCATAAATGCCATCTTGCTTGAGCTGTTCAGCATGACTCTGTCACTGTGAACAGTTTTGCGTAGTGGGATTCAATGTACCATTAGGATATTCCCGTGATTGAATTTCATACCAGTTCCAAACTGTGAAGTTGCAAAATGTTTAGCTGTAGTTTCAACTTTGTTGTGTAATGCACAGAATAATACATAAATGTTGTAGTATTTTGGAATTCAGACCCTAATACAAAAATGATATAGGTGATATATATGTCCGACGTTGATATTACTGAGCAAAATTGTTTACCGAACTATAAATAACATTTATGCATTATGTACATTATAATGCATAATGCTGTAGTTTGTTAGAATTCAGACATTAATACTATGTCATTTAATTTGATACAATTACAGGACAATACAAAATTGATATAAGTTGATATATACATTGATGCTTACTTGAATCAATGTCCGACATAGATATTCTGATCAAACACTGTTCACCGAACTATAAATTCCCCAGGGCGCTCAACAGGCTCATGCTATATGCTGTGATAAACTATTTACGTGTGCACACAGTTACTAGCATGCACAACGTTCGTATCGATATGTTCGACCGCTGTGCGCGCTGAGCAAAACAGTATCTTGTTATCAACCATTACTCAAATCACACAACTGGACGTAGATGTGACCCTTTTGCTCACAGAGCCAAACCGTATGCAATTAAACACAATAGACCATCGCACACAACAGTCAGATGCCATGACCGTTGTGCGTGCTGAGCAAAACTGTATTACATGCTCCATTACCTACAGTTAATCATCCCGTCATATGGGCAACATAAGGAAAGGTTACGAGCACTGATCAAATTACCCCCACCTGGGCGCGTTGAGCAAAACGGTCGTAACGAATAATTGCTCTGCGCGCAAAACGTTAATAAAAAATCCCAAAATATAAAAGAAACACAAAATCGAGCGAGAATTAAATAATGTTCAGTCTGACATTATTTAAAAAATCAAAATTTAAGCAAATTTGATGCGCAGCAGTTGAATGATGGGTGTAAAGACATTTAAGTGATAAGACAACACATATCCTACTGTTTACATAATAGGACATCAAAAATAGCAGATTTCTTTGATTTTTTTTTAAAATACATTTTGGATATATAATACAGCGCGCACAACGGATCAAAATACACCCAGCTGTGCGCGTTGAGCAAAGTGGACGTTACGAATAATTACTCTGCGCCCACAACGTTCAATACAAAATCCCCATAATTAATAACTTCAGCGCGCACACCATTCAATATATAATCCCAATAATAAAGAAGAAAACAAAATTGGGGGAGAATTAATTAATATTCAGAGTCACTTCAGACTGACAGGCCAGTTAAAAAAATTACCATTGAAGCAAATGTGATGCGCAACAGTTGATTCATGGTGTAAAGACATTTAAGTGATAAGACAACACATATCAGACCGTATTCTGAATAAGACAGCAAAAATATCTACATTTCTTTGATTTGTTAAAATTTGATCCTTAGTGCGGGGTATATAAAAAGGTATCTATACATTTATAAAATATAATACAGCGCGCACAACAGATCAAAATACACCCAGCTGTGCGCGTTGAGCAAAAAGGTCGTAACGAATAATTCCTCTGCGCGCACAATGTTCAATACATTTAATTCCCATAATTCCCATAATTTATTACATCAGCGCGCACAACGTTCAATACATTTAATTGCAACACATATTCGACTGTTTGCGGAATAAGACAGCAAAAAGTTATACATTTCTTTGATTTGTTTAAATTTGTCACTTAGTGCGAGGTATAAAAAAAGGTATACGTTTTTTGAATTCTAGGGCTGACTAGGACAAGATAAAGAGTGGCTAGGATTTGATCCTCGGAAATCAATTCGTCTATAAATAGCCTCTCTTCACACTAGACCTTGTCAACCACTGATTCTATCTGTTTCTACTTCATACACTATTTTTTCTTCACAATGCTAAATATTTCCCGTTGTTCATCACTGCTTCGTCTTCAACACACAAAGATGAACAATGTACTACCCGCAATTGACGTGTACTGGAAGATGTTATTTGCTCCTTCATATGTTCTACTACAGCAGCGGATTCTTCCGAGAAGAAGCAACCGTGATATATTTTTATATCAGTGCCTAAACGTAAAGTTGCATGTCTTTATACCCTATTTTTTACTTAAATATGCTTTTTATCGTTCATAATTGATGCTTCTTCAACGCATACAGTGGCATGCGCTCAAGAATCCAGATCAGCCAACTTCGTTAAAGGAGTGGCTACTTATACCGTTATGGACGATCTGGATGCTAGTGATGATGGTGCGTGCTATTGGAGCTGATCATAAATGCCATCTTTCTTGAGCTGTTCAGCATGACTCTGTCACTATGAAGAGTTTTGCGTAGTGGGATTCAATGTACCATTAGGATATTCCCCTGATTGAATTTCATACCAGTTCCAAACTGTGAAGTTGCAAAATGTTTAACTGTAGTTTCAACTTTGTTGTGTAATGTACAGAATAATGCATAAATGTTGTATTTTGGAATTCAGCCCCTAATACAATGTCATTTTATTTGATACAATTGTAGGACAATAAAAAAATGATATAGGTGATATATATGTCCGACGTTGATATTACTGAGCAAAATTGTTTACCGAACTATAAATAACATTTATGCATTATGTACATTATAATGCATAATGCTGTAGTTTGTTAGAATTCAGACCTTAATACTATGTCATTTAATTTGATACAAGTACAGGACAATACAAAATTGATATAAGGTGATATATACATTGATGCTTACTTGAATCAATGTCCGACATAGATATTCTGATCAAACACTGTTCACCGAACTATAAATTCCCCAGGGCGCTCAACAGGCTCATGCTATATGTTGTGATAAACTATTTACGTGTGCACACAGTTACTAGCATGCACAACGTTCGTATCGATTTGTTCGACCGCTGTGCGCGATGAGCAAAACAGTATCTTGTTATCAACCATTACTCAAATCACACAACTGGACGTAGATGTGACCCTTTTGCTCGCAGAGCCAAACCGTATGCAATTAAACACAATAGACCATCGCACACAACAGTCAGATGCCATGACCTTTGTGCGTGCTGAGCAAAACTGTATTACATGCTCCATTACCCACAGTTAATCATCCCGTCATATGGGCAACATAAGGTAAGGTTGCGAGCACTGATCAAATTACACGCCAAACGTTCGTAACGAATAATTGCTCTGCGCACAAAACGTTAAATAAAAAATCCCAAAATATAAAAGAAACACAAAATCGGGCGAGAATTAAATAATGTTCAGTCTGACATTATTTAAAAAATCAAAATTTAATACAATTTGATGCGCAGCAGTTGAATGATGGGTGTAAAGACATTTAAGTGATAAGACAACACATATTCTACTGTTTACATAATAGGACAACAAAAATAGCTACATTTCTTTGATTTGTTTAAAAAAAATACATTTTGAATATATAATACAGCGCGCACAACGGCTCAAAATACACCACGCTGTGCGCGTTGAGCAAAGTGGACGTTACCAATAATTACTCTGCGCCCACAACGTTCAATACAAAATCCCCATAATTAATAACTTCAGCGCGCACAACGTTCATATAAAATCCCAATAATAAAGAAGAAAACAAAATTATAGGAGAATTAATTAATGTTCAGAGTCACTTCAGACTGACAGGCCAGTTAAAAAAATTACCATTGAAGCAAATGTGATGCGCAACAGTTGATTCATGGTGTAAAGACATTTAAGTGATAAGACAACACATATCAGACCGTATTCAGAATAAGACAGCAAAAATATCTACATTTTTTTGATTTGTTAAAATTTGATCCTTAGTGTGGGGTATATAAAAAGGTATCTATACATTTATAAAATATAATACAGCGCGCACAACGGATCAAAATACACACAGCTGTGCGCGTTGAGCAAAACGGTCGTAACGAATAATTCCTCTGCGCGCACAACGTTCAATACATTTAATTCCCATAATTCCCATAATTTATTACATCAGCGCGCACCACGTTCAATACATTTAATTGATAAGACAACACATATCCGACTGTTTGCAGAATAAGACAGCAAAAAGATATACATTTCTTTGATTGGTTTAAATTTGTCCCTTAGTGCGAGGTATATAAAAAGGTATACATTTAGAATATATAATACAGCGGGCACAACGGAACAAAATATACACAGCTGTCCGCGTTCAGCATAATGGTCGTAATGAATACTTACTCTGCGCGCACAACATTCATTACAAAATCCCCATATTTAATAACTTCAGCGCGCACAACTTTCAATAAAAAATCCCAATAATAAAGAAGAAACACAAAATTTTTGTAGATTAATTACTGTTCATACTGACATGCAAGAAAAAAAAAATCAAAATTGATGCAAATATAATGGCAGCAGTTGATTGATGGGTGTAAGGAAATTTAAGTGATTTGACAACACATATCTGATAGTTTACAGAATAAGACTGCAAAAATATTCCCATTTCTTTGATTTGTTAAAATTTGAGTTTTAGTGCTCACCGTGCGGGGGTTTTAATTTGTATACATTTTGGACATATAATACAGCGCGCACAACGGATCAAAATACAACCGGCTGTGCGCGTTGAGAAAAACGGTCGTAACGAATAATTACCATGTGCGCACAACGTTCAATACTAAATTCCCATAATTAATATCTTCAGCGCGCAGAACGTTGAATAAAAAATCCCAATAATAAAGAAAACACATAATTGGGTGGAGAATTAATTAATGTTCAGACTGACATGGCAGATAAAAAAATCAAAATTGATGCAAATATAATGCGAAGCAGTTGATTGATGGGTATATAGACATTTACGTGATAAGACAACACATATCCGACAGTTTACAGAATAAGTTAGCAAAAATATTCACATTTCTTTGATTTGTTTAAATTTGTGTTTTAGTGCGGATTGTGCGGGGTATTTAAAAAGGTATACAGTTTGCATATATAATACAGCGCGCAAATCGGATCAAAATACTCCCAGCTGTGCGCTTTGAGCAAAAAAGTCGTACGAATAATTACTCTGCGCGCACAACGTTCTTCTAAAATTCCAATAATTAATTACCGCAGCGCACACCACGTTCAATAAAAAATCCCAATAATAAAGAAAACACAAAATTGGGGGAGAATTAAATAATATTCAGACTGATGGGTGAACAGACATTTATTAAGTGATAAGAAACACATATCTTACTGTTTCCAGAATAAGACAACTTATACCTATGTGTTGATACTCATGGGTCACGCTGTTTGATTTGAGGTGTTCACATCGCTATAAATGTATTTATGAGTAATATTGTATAAACATAAATAATTTGCTCAACTCGCACAACTGCCATATTTTTACCCGTTTTGCGCTTTGAGCAATTTTCTTAGAGGCAATCAATTTTATTAGCGTCAATTTCTGTAGCCCACAGTAACCCCACTGTAGTCTCAGCCTCATCCATGCGGACCATACCCAGTCCAATTCGTCTATATAAAGTGATTCACTTCCCTCTAGACATCGTCAACCACTACTCCTCTCGATGATAGTGTTCTATATAGTTATACCTATACACTATATTTTCTTTTACATGCTAAATTTTTGTTCTTACTACTGAATGCTTCGTCTCCGACACACAAAGATAGCCAATAAACTTGCGGCAATTGCCGTGTTGCTGAAATTGAATTCGTCACATTTATATGGGCATCAAAGATGGAGTCTGCTACTTCAGATATCATCAACGATGGTGTTGGCTCCTTCAGAAGAAGCACACGATGTTTTCGAATGCTTCACATTGCCATTAGCCTGAAGGTGCCACCAAGGTATCGGCTCTCAAACTGCGCAATCTTCTCTGAAATTGTGCATCCTCATTTGTTTCCATGCTCAGAAGAATTTCTTACGAGTGCCATTATTGCATTTCATACCAGAGCAAAAATGTGAAGAATCTCTATTGGAGCTGCTCATAACTGCAATATCCCCAGTAGACACGGTCACGGCATGAGAACTTGTCGTATGAGCAAAACTGTATTCCATTGCTCAAAGTTAATCAGCCCGCCCTGCGTCCAAAAGTAGTGACCTTTGTGTCCACTAAGCAAAAATATTAACTATACTGTGATTTGTCACATTTACTCTCTTCTGATATGATGCTGTATGTTTTTTTGGAAAAACTTGGACATGCACCGAAAGAGTATCGGTGTATTTAGATTTTTCTCTTTTGGTAATCGAAACCAGATGTTTTTTACCGTTGTGCGCGTTGAGTATAAAAAGGTCTACCTTCAAGCAATTTTTCTCTTCGCGCACCACCGCACTCGGATACTAGTTGGAACAACGTCTGGCTGGTATCCATCTGCCATATATTCACGAGCACGAACTGTTACTCTACGGTGTTTCCATCCTCGTACTTGGTCAGTCCAACTCGTCTGTATATGGTTTCCGTACCCACCAGACCTCATCAACCACTACCCCAGGTGATTATAGTTCCTTTATCTGATTCTCTCTGGTTCTTCTAATACAATGTTTTTTCTTCAAATTTGTAATTTTGTTGTTGTTCATGAGTGCGTCGTCTACAGCACACAAAGATGGCCAATATACTAGCGGCAAGTGCCGTGATGCAGAAATTGAATTCATCACCTTTATATGGCGGCGAAGATGTTCTTTTGCTCCTCTTCGCATGATCTGTTCTTCTTCATTACAAACCTCAAATGAAGGCAAAGATGTTCTTGCAATCATTACAGCTTCATTCTCGTCCATGCCAACTTGCAAAAATTCTTTGACCCTTCGTAAGTTCCGTTCAGAATCATTGCATACATAACTGCTTGATGATAACAACTGTTCTACCTAAGTCTAATTATATTTACTTTTTTATTCTCTCTTTTCCTAGGGGAGTTTGTACTTGCTGGTATCCCTCCTGCTACCACGGGTGTTCGAAGTGTCATGGTTTGCCTTGAGATAGATGCCGACGGTATCTTGAATGCCTCTGCAGAGGAAAGTATGTGTGCAGAAAAATAAGATCACTATCACTAACGATAAGTGCCACGTAGACCCAGGAGGAGATTGAAAGGATGTTCCTTGAGTCAAAGAAGTATAAAGCAGAAGATGCAGCGAACAAGAGAACGGCGGAGATGGAGTGTTATGTTCATTGGAATGCATAAATGTTGTAGTATGTTGGAATTCAGACCTCAATATAATGTCATTTAATGTGATACATTTGTAGCCCATTACACAGACCTTAATACAATGTCATTTAATGTGATACATTTGCAGCCCATTACAAACTTGTGATTGGTGATATATACATTGATGCTTGCTTAAATCAAATTCCAACAATGAAATTTAATGGGAAAAATTAGTGAAAAGTAATATACTAAGATTTACACAGCGCGCACAACTGGGAAACGGCGTGAACGTTGTGCGCCTTTAGAAATTTTGATCGAGGCCAACGATTATGCTCACATCGCTCAGCACGTCAGTGGATCTTTATCTGGGAACAGCATCTGTGTAATACATACAAGATTATTCTGTATATTCACGAGAAATCGTCTGTTGACCTTTATTTAGTAGAAGTGCTACTTTTGTTTATACCAGCTTCCATTTACCCCTGGACACTAATTAATCATCCCACATAATTGCTCAGTGTGCACAACTTGCAACAGAAATGAAAGTTGTTCGCGCTAAGCAACGCTTTCTACAATTACCGAGTTTTGCTCGTCGCGCACAACGGTGTTATTTAACAATCCGTTGTGCGCTCGGAGCTAAACTGTATACAATTACACAGTACACACAATTACTCATCGCGATCATATACGGAAGGTCATTCTCCCGCCAGTCTCGTCCTCGGTGACGGGGCCGTGTCGGCCGTCCAACAGGGTTCCCGGGTGTCGACCTGGAATCAGGGGGAGGTAGTAAACGCTCTCACTCGGTGTCTGTTGCAAAAATTCCCTTCATTAAATTCTGAAAAAATTACATATGACTCGCTCACGAGCAGCAGTCTTACAAAAGTAACGATTCCCAAAATTTAGGAAGACGACGCACCGTCGGCTGTAAAGAGGTCCTTTATCACTCTCGCCACCCTTTCCATCTTGGCGGTGGCCCGAGATTTGAAAGCGTCGACCTCTTGCTCCTTCTCGAGAAGCTTGGCCTGAAGGTCAGCAACCTCCTTCCTCGATGCCTCAAGATCAGCTCGGAGTTGAGAACGCTCTCTACCCCACTGATCTTCCAACTGCTTCTTGGCGCTTGACAAGGCGGCGAGGCTGGATTTCGCGTCCGAGGCCGCCCAATCCGACTTGCCCTTGGCGGCCATTATCTTCCCCAAATCTTCCTCCAGCTTCTTCACCTGAGCTCTGAGCTCAGAAGCCTCGTTCTCGGCATCCGCCACCCGGCGCTGCCCCTCGATCAGTTCGCGGGCCCTGCGGCGCAGACCTGCCCCGAAAATGGTCACCTGTAGATGGCGACAATCAGCAAAACCAGAAGGGGAATCAAAATTCGGAATTCACATTGGCAACGAACCTGAAGGCCACTGCGAACGAAGCAGTTGGCCATCGTCTCAAGGTCGACCCCATTCAGGAAATCGACATCCCTTGGCAGAGTGATATTCTCCGCCAGACGAGCCCCCGTCCCAAAGTCCAGGAGGGCCGACTCGGCCGTCCCCACGATGTACGGTGGCCGATAGGTCTCCCCATGAATCTACGCATGATGGCCAGACCCAATGCGGTTCGACTGCAGAAGGTGGCCGAACTCTGGAGGTATGGGGCCGACGGAAGGGACCGGAGGATCAATGTCCTCGTATGGCCACCCGTCGTGTGGCATGCTGGAGGACGATGCGCCCCCAATTCGAGGATCAGAAGGAGCCGCCTTCAAAGACCGCACAGCTTGACTTGAGGAGCATCCAGCCTCCCCCAACTCCAGCATGAGGTTCCCCGATTCCTCCGATTCCTCCGATTCCTCCCATTCCTCCTCTTCCTCCTCTGCCCTCTTCCTCTTACGGCCTTCTTCATTGGCCCGCTCCATCGCTGAAGTAACCTCTCTGTATGCTCCTCCCGCCATTTTTGTTTCTGGAAGAAATAATAAGATGATGAGATTTCCTCGGAGCGCAAAAGCCATTGGCCTCACCTCCAATTTCTTTTATTACGCGAACGAATGGACAAGATGATCGACACGTGTCGGAATTTTGGCAAAAAAAACGGTTGAGATAGGCGAAAGGTTTTGGCGGCCTTAATCCAAATTCGATGCTTCGAATGCCGTGCCCTATTAAAGGAAATTACCTATCAGGCGGCCTCGATCCGCATTTATAATCGAGAACGAATCACGGGGGCCAATGTTGAACCCGTGTACGGCGCCGAAAAGGCATGGGATTATTGCTCATCGCACAAAACGACTCAAACCCTATAATCGCTCTCCGCACACGCCCACTCAAAACTCACAATTGCACACAGCACACAACCATTTTTTTTCCCATCCACGTTTACATGTGAAAGGGTAAATTTATTATTCGTATCACCGTTGCATAATTGTTAAGAAATTCCTTGTCACAACTAGTCCTTACACAAAGTTTGGAAATGGTGCATGTCAGCAGGCAGAGTGTATGTCATGGCATATACATCTACTGTAGTAAAGGCAGTAACAACTATACTTATGAACATGTGAAAGCGTGCACGTGCAACAGGCAAGGTGTACAACAATGGATCGACACATGCAACAGGCAGAGTGTAATGCAAGACTGACGTGCATTCAATCATTGAGATACAAAAACAATCAATTCAAAGTGTCAAATAATACATCTTATGCATGTAGTCCTCATCAAAGGGTGTTAGTGTTACGATTTGATGTATGATGAGAGTCTTGTACTTTTGCCCTTCTTTTTTCGAGTGAGTTGTGAATATGAAGATGTTGGTGTATGTATAAGATGTATCAATGTATCATTAAAATGGAATATTGTATTATTTTCTCAGTCTTTTTATCTGTGATGGAGTTTTACTTGTACTTCCCTGCAAGTGCGAACTACCTGCAGTGTTCTTTCTGCTCTCTTCTTTTATTTCTTTCTACGTAAAAACACTCGTCTTTTCGGGTATACATGGTAAGGGTTCGTACTTATCGGATATCCCGGGGACCGGGTCGCATTGAATGAAGGCCAGTCGAACGAATTCTCCCGCCCATGGGGAGTGGTATTCAAAGTGCCGCCTCTGTGAGACTTTGACACGTGTTCCTTGCTGACGGCTTGGATTCCAAGGGACCGTCAGTATAAAGCCTTTCTCTTTTTAAATTCTGCTTTACCCGTTGCTCGTTACCCTGATTTTCATCTTTTTTGCTCAGATGGTGGGTCGGGATTTCAGTGAAGACGTTCCTGACGTTCCTCACCATCCGCCCTTGGGCACGGCCGAACCTTCGCCCTTCGTGGCGAATCAGATTGATTCGCCCTCCGGTCTCGACCTCGGAGAGGGGGACGTGGCGGCCGTCGAGCAGGGTTCCCGTGTGTTAACCGGGAATGAGGAGAAGAAGAGACGCTCTCACTCCTGGTCTGAAGGTCCCGAGAGGAAGAAGAAGAGGAGTGAGAGTAGTCCAGCTGTCCTTCCGAGTGGCCGCTCCTTCAGGGAGAAACTAGCAGACTCTCTGGTATGTCATATCCAGCATGTCGGACCCTTTTTTCTTCAACGCCTGTTTTGTTGATGGCGACATTCATCCCTGCGGTCTTGCTGGTTTACCCGGTTGCTGTAGATGGTCTTGAGGCGGCCTTGGCGCAGGAGCGCCTGAGGGCTGAGGCGGCTGAGAAATCAGCCAAGGAGGCCCACCAGTTCAAACTGAGAGTTGCAGAGCTCACCTCGGAGGTGGGATGTTTGACGGAGGCTCTGGCTGTCGCCATGAGTTCGGCCAAGTATGCTGAGGATGCACTGTCCCTCGCCCGGGAGGAGCATAGAAAGGCGAAAGGCGCTCTTTGGGCCGATATAGGCGACCTGCGGGAAGTGGCCCATGGTCGGATCGTAGCTGAGGTCCAGAGGGACTATGGGGATGTCCTGGCTCCGAAGATCGTGGAGTCTATCCGTGAGGGATTCCGGGAGTTCTCGGCCATTTTTGCTGCTCAGATCGAGAGGTCCTTTCAGGATGGTTTGGCAGCGTTCGAGGCGCAGGGCTGAAGAATGCTTCCCTGACCTCCGGTTGTCCCTGGTCACCCTACTAGTTCGGGAGAAGACGAATCGCCTGTGGACGCCTCTTCTCGAGCTCCTGCATCATAGGTGGATCGAACCCTTTTTTGTTTCTCCTTTTTGTTCGTTGTACTTGGAGATATTTTTGATCAATGGAAACAATTTCTAGAATGATTTCTTGACAATTGGCGTGACCTGCTGTAACAGATAAATTATAAGATATGAGATCGACAGCAGCATATAGATTTCTCGAATGATAGGCATCATCCTCATACTCTCATAATTAAAACTTTGGGTATTAAGTTTTAGTTTGTACCCGCAGACCTAGGAATTCAAAGCCACACTAGCTGCATTTTGAACTAAAATACCAGATAAATCATTTTTCATAGATACAGCTTTCCAGAGATTCAGTTTTCAGCACATTTAATGATGGGCTTCATTACATAAATGCTTTTCATACCACTGCCACTTTTTCTTTGGTGATGAGCTTGATGACTGAGCCCACACGCATGGCCAAAAGGCTGAAGAGGAAATTGACAAACTCTTTGCCCGCTTCTGCGAACAACACTCTCTTCATCCCCTTGTCTATGAAAAGCTTCAACCTCGTTTGGGTGGCCATCTTCACTGCTGCATCAAACTGGTGATGGTTTGTTTAAGCTATGGTCTCTGGTTGTTTGGGAAGGGTTAGCTTGATATGGTCAGAGTAATATTTGAGCAAGGTTACTTCTTTCTCATGCCTTTCACAGCACTCGAAGTGTTGTGGTTGAATATATTTTGTGGGTATGGAAGCCATTTATAGACGAATTGGACTGCCCTTGGATGAGGATGAGCCTACAGTCGAGTGTAGCATTACTCCTTCCTCATGACTGATAACCATCACTCGAAGTGTAGAGGTTGAAGAGGGCTTGTGCGTAGGAAAGCCATTTTATAGACGAATTAGACTGCCCTTGGATGAGGATGAGTCTACAGAAGAGACCCCGTGAGTCTACAAAGCAGTGATCGTGAATGTACATAAGATTTTATTCATCGCGCACATCTTCCAAAATTATTTGCTCTCCGCGCAAAACGGCATTATTCTTGCCGGTTGTGCGCGTTGAGCTATTTTGTTTGCTCAACACGCACCACCACAGTCATACATTATTGGGAACTCAATCTGCTGTAGATTCACGGGCATTCTTCTGTATAATCACAAGCAATTTGCTGTAGACTCACGGGGTCTCTTGTGTTGCCTCCCAGTAACTCTACTGTAGTCTCATCCTCATCCAATGGCATCCAAAGTCGTCTATAAATGGCTCCCTTCCCACAAGCCCTCGTCAACCACTACACTTCTTGATGATATTATTCTATCTTATTGTATCTTATTCTAGTTATATGATATTTTCTCTACGACATTCTATTTTTTCCTTCATCACTGCTGCGTCCTCAACACTCAAAGATGGACAATATACTAGCGGCTAGTGACGTGATGCAGAAATTGAATACATCACATATATATTGATTCGAAGATGTTCTTTGCTCCTTCATATGTTCTGTTTGTCGTCATTGAAGCTATCACCTTCCATGCACACCCGTTTCTTCACTGCTTGTATATGCTCTTTGATACTTCGTTGCAGACATCACTGCTCGATGATAATAAATGTTCTATCTTATTCTAAGTCTACCCGTACAATATTTTTACTTAATTATGCTTTGTTATGTGTTCATCACTGATTCTTCTTCAACGCAGACAGGGGGACGGATGGCCAAGATACAAAGAAGCAAGTGACGCTGATGCAGCTGCTGGAGCAGCTCATAAATGGCAACAAACTTTAAATTTTTTTCATGGTGGGAATCCCTGTATCCCTAGTATAGTCTAGTGCTTTAATTGCTTAGTCGGGCAAAAACTGTGATGTTGCAAAATGTTTAGATGTAGTTTCTACTTTGTTGTGCTATGTACATTTGAATGCATAAATGTTGTAGCATGTTGGAATACAGATCTTAATACAATGTCATTAAATTTGGTACAATTGCATCACATTACAAAATTGCGTGATGCTAACTTGAAGTACCCACAATTACTCAGCTCGCACCAACGGCAACAGCATTGAACGTTGTGCGAGCTGAGCACAACTGTCTACGATTGTAACGACTGCTTTTCATGCATCTGGATTTTATATATTATAATATGTGTTTTGGTGGATTTTCTCCTCTTGTGTGGTTTTCGTCTCCGTAGATTTCATTTTCGATCGATTCGTCGTATTTTTCTCGCTTCTTCCTTAGGATTGTCGATTTCGAAGTATGTCACTCGTGAAGGACTTCATAACGGTCATATCTAACTGTTAGATCAAGCCTAGGAGTCTTAGGAATCGATCCCGGGGCATCGCGCTCCGTATCGGTACTTTTCTGTGCTCATTAGCCGGTGTAAGAAGGGCCACCGACCGACTAGATGACGATGCAGTCGGTCGGCAATCCTTCTTGGACCGACTAGTGAGCTTTCTAATTTTCTGAGGAAGCTACTGTTTATCGTTAGTCGGTCTAAGAACGTTGGTTGACCGACTAGGTTGCAAACTAGTCGGTCAGCAATGCTTCTTGAACCGACTAACTCATCATCTTATTTTTGTATCAGTTACTGTTTACTCTTAGTCGGTCTAAGAACGTTCATCGACCGACTAGATGCTAAACTAGTCGGTCAGTACTTGTTCATGGACCGACTAACTCTAGAATCCTATTTTCGTTCAGGAGTTACTGTTTGCACTTAGTCGGTCTGCGTTGGACGACCGACCGACTAGTTGCCAAACTAGTCGGTTAGTGGTTGTTCTTTGACCGACTAGTCTGTGTTAAAACCCTAATTTCTGGGCAGCCGCCAGCCTAGCCTATAAATACCCCTCCCAAACGACTTCATCTTCTCCAACACGACCCTAAGCCCTAGTTTCTCCCCCATTGAGCCCCCATCTTCCTCCAAGCTCCATTTCTCCATTCCAAGCCCTAAATCCATCATCCAATCCATCCATTCACTCATTCCACCCCTCATCTTCCCCAAATCTCCATCAAAACCCATCAAATCCCCAAATCCCCTAAAACCCTAGTTTCCCCAAACTTCTCCAATCTTTTCCAGATCTGATCCTAGGGTTCCCCGGAGTGTTCCTTCCGTCTCCTCTTGGTAAGAAATCGATTCCTCTATGTTTTCATAGCCTATTGGTATTTTTATGAAACCCTAATAAATTTCATGTTGTTTGATGGTTGTTCCCCCTATCAGTGATTTCCCCATAGATTGGCATCCGTGTGACGAAGTAGTCGCCATCCCCGGTGCTAGGCAAGTGAAACTTGCATCTCTTGATTTAGGCCATGTCTTAGGCCATTTACCTTGCTTTAGCGTAAAAGAGACTAGACGGTGCAAGGATAGCCGTTTAGACGCCATTGACCTAGCTTGACAACGAAGCTTGGTCCGTCACTTTCATCATGCTTGTATGTCACGTTTACTTTCCTTAACGGTACGCGAAAATAACTGTTCATGTCATCCATGCATCCTTAACTGCTATTGCATTTTAACTGCCATGTTTAATTTAATTAACGGTACGCGAATATGTTCATGTCATTGCATTTCGCCTGTCACGTTTAATTTAAATTAACGGTATGCGAATTATCTGCTCATGTCATTGCATGCTTGAATACTCATCATGATTGCGTAGCATCGCTACATACTAGTGTTACTTGTTCCGGCTAGGTGCACCCCTACGCCATACTTATCAAATACACTTTCTGGCTCGTGTTCCAGAAGACGAGCTCATCACAGCCTGTGGGCAATAGGGCACTCGTTGAGTGATCCCTTGTACTTGATACCTGAACACAGCCTGCGGGCAATAGGGCACTCGTTGAGTGATCCCTTGTACTTGTACTTGTTACTTGACATTACATGTCACAACAACCCCTTGCCACTTGTACTATACTTTACCTTACTTGTTACCACCGTACTTTACTTGCCATGCACCATGTTTTAACTGCTAGGTTGCTAGTTTACCATTATTTCCCGTTTCCTTGCACAAGTCGTTCGACTTGCTGACATGTGCCCCTTTCTCTTTTGGGTGACACATGTTAGAGCCCGAGCCTGAGTTACTTGTTGGGGACGAGGTGTTTGCAGACGTCGAGCCCGTGCTTGTGTTTGACGGGGAGGACGTGGACACTGGGGACCAGTCCTAGTGTCCTCGTTGTGTTTTACTTTTATTAGACAGTTGTTTTGTTATCGGTGCGTGGCACCTATACTTTGCTTTGTTGTTGTCGTTTCTTTTGTTGGCCTTGTTCTGGGCCTTTAGACTCTTTTCTTTTAGCCTGGTGGCTTTTCTGGATGTTGGACTCTTGTTGATGTTGGACAAATTTGTGAGATGTGGAATTTTATTTCAGTCTCTCCTTGTGTTATTATTGCTATTCTGTTGTGGTTACAGGGACCTGTTTTTGTATTGTGGATGCTTATCGGGTTTGGGGCTTCACAGCTCCACTCTCGTGCGGACCTTTTCACGTACTCGCCTCCATTTTAGGGAAGCGGGTCGTGACAGGTTTTAGTGGTGGCCCATGCAGGTCTTTCTGTAACTGCGATTTTGGAATAGCAATAATAATATTTGAATGTCCAATAAATTAAGTTCGACGTACGAGTCATAAGCTATGAGTCTAATCTGATTTGTTTTCCGTGTCATTAGATGGCAGGAAGGCGTTTCACCCGTGGTGGTGGTAGTGGTGCGCTCCCTCATGATGAGGAGCCTGAGCGGGAACCCACCAGCGGTGAGATGATGCGGATGATGATCCAGATGATGCAAGTGCAGCAGGGCGTGCTTTTGCAAGTCCAGAATGCTCTACCTGCTCGAGCTGCCCGGGCTCTTCCCGATGCCCCTCGCTCTGAGCCAGGAGCGAAGCAATTTCGGGAGCTGGGTCCCGCATACTTTGATGGTTCTGAGGGTCCTCTGGCTGCCGACGAATGGATAAGGAACATTGAGGATAACTTGGCAATGGCAAAGATTAACCCGGCTGGATGGGTTGATCTGGCTAAGAGGAAGCTGAAGGATAACGCCAGGAATTGGTGGGATGCTGAAGAGAAGATGCTGGTGGAACCGATCGTCTGGGCTACCTTCAAGTCCAGATTCGATGGAGAGTTCTTCCCGAAGGCTGCTCGGCAGGTGATGCTGCAGCGCTTTATAGATCTGAAGCAGGGGAGCTTGTCGGTGGATCAGTACCACCAGGAGTTCACGAGGCTCAGTCGGTTTGCACCTAAGATGGTGCAGGATGCCGATGAGAAAGCTCAGCGATTTCTCCAGGGACTTGCCTTGGAGCTTCAGAGCTCTGTGACCTCTTCTGACTTGGAGACATATCAGAAGGTTCTGATTGCTGCGAGGCGGCAGGAGTTGAATTTGAATCAGAGGAAGGGACATGTTTCCGGAGCGGGGAAGAGGCCTATGGAGCAGGCCAGGGCGGTGGTTAGGCCTGGTTTCAAGCCTAGTCATCCTGTGCAGTTCAAGAGGCCAGGAGGGCCTATCCTGAAGACTTGCCATTTCTGTGGCAAGACTGGACACCTCAGGGATCAGTGTAGGAGGTTTCTAGGACAGTGCATTGTCTGCGGAGATCCTGCCCACACCATCCGGGAGTGTCCGAAGTCGAGACAGCCTTGGCGGGCTCCTATTGCAGCACAGCCGTTGCAGCAGCGAGCTCCTGTGCCCGTTGGACGTGGGGCGCCCCTTGTTCCACAGAGACAGGCCTTTCGGCAGGCTGTTCTGCCGAGAGGGCAGGCCTTTCTGATGACCGCTGCGGAGAGCGAGGCTGTGGATGAGGTTATCGCAGGTAATCCTCAATCTAGCTGTCATTTTCCGAGCTGGTTTTGATTGTTTAATTGTGTTGTTTGCTTGAACATGGTTGTTTGCTAGAATAGGGTTTGATTGTTAATTGATTGATTAGGTGTGATTTTGGTGTGCACATTTCCTGCACGAGTCCTCTTTGACTCTGGTGCATCGATGTGCATTATTTCTCGGAGCTTCGTGGAGAGGCACTCCTTGTCGACATCCCCTCTTCCCAAGAGTTGGAATATCGTCACAGGGAATGGTGTGGTCTCGGTGCATCGTGGTTGCAATTCTTGCTCGTTAGTGGTCTGTGGACATGAGCTTTTTGCGGATTTCATTGTCCACGACATCATCAACTATGATGCAGTTCTTGGGATGGATTGGCTGGCGAGCTTCTATGCTACGATCGACTGCAGGAGGAAGAAGGTGGTGTTCGAGATTCCCGGACATCCAGTGTTTGAGTTCAGTCGTGGTAGCAGTTTGCTTGGTCCTGTCAGATTTCGGGCCAGGCCGGTGGAGGCTGTGGCTATGCAGATGGAGCTGGAGTGGCCAGCTGTGGTGCGTGATTTTGGCGACGTCTTCCCCGAGGAGATGTCTGGTTTGCCGCCGGATCGAGCTTTGGAATTTTCTATCGATCTTGTTCCAGGTGCGCAGCCGATTTCGAAGGCGCCGTATCGTATGGCACCTGCTGAGTTGGAAGAGTTGCGGAAGAAGTTGGATGAGCTTTTGCAGAAGGGTTATATTAATCCTAGCGTGTCTCCGTGGGGAGCACCGGTGTTGTTGGTTAAGAAGAAGGATGGTTCGCGTCGCATGTGCGTGGACTATCGGGAGTTGAATGCGGTAACCATTAAGAATAAATACCCGTTGCCTCGCATCGATGATATTTTTGATCAGCTTGGAGGTTCGAGGGTGTTTTCTAAATTGGATTTGAGGAGTGGTTATCATCAGTTGAAGGTGAAGAAGGGAGATGTTCCGAAGACAGCGTTCAGGACGAAGTATGGACAATATGAGTTCGTGGTTATGCCTTTTGGCGTAACTAACGCGCCCGCAGTCTTCATGAATCTAATGAACCTGATTTTCTACGACTTTTTGGATAAGTTTGTCGTTATCTTTATTGACGACATCCTGATCTATTCGAAGTCGGAGGAAGAGCATGCCTCGCACTTAAGGACGGTGTTAGAGATTTTGAGGAAGCATCGTTTGTATGCTAAGTTTTCGAAGTGCGAGTTTTGGCTGGATAGAGTTGCTTTTCTCGGGCATGTGGTGACTGGAGATGGTATCTCAGTGGATCCCGAGAAGATTCGGGCCATCAGGGAGTGGCCTGTTCCGTCGTCAGCGTCTGAGATTCGGAGTTTTCTTGGACTTGCTGGTTATTATCGGCGATTCATTAAGGACTTTTCTCGTATTGCTGAGCCGATGACCAGGTTGACGCGGAAGGATGTCGCTTATGTTTGGTCGGGTGATTGTGAGAGGGCTTTTGGTATTTTGAAGGAGAGGTTGACGACTGCCCCTATTCTTGTTGTGCCTGATCGCAGCGGTGGATTTGAGATCTTTTGTGATGCTTCTGGCAAAGGTCTCGGTTGTGTGTTGCATCAGCATGGGCATGTTGTGGCGTATGCGTCTCGTCAGCTTAAGGTTCATGAGAAGAATTATCCGACGCATGATTTGGAGTTGGCTGCCATTGTGTTTGCTCTTAAGATTTGGAGGCACTTCTTGCTGAGTGAGAAAGTGAAGATTTTCACCGATCACAAAAGCTTGAAGTATATTTTCACTCAGAAGGAGCTCAACATGCGACAGCGTCGGTGGTTGGAGCTTATGGCGGATTATGATATTGATTTGCAGTTTCACCCTGGCAAGGTGAATGTGGTTCCGGATGCTTTGAGTAGGCTTCCAACGGTGATGATTTTGACCTCGCAGTGGAGATTGCAGCAGGATTTTTGCGAGTCTGGTGTGGAGATTGTTCTTCCTGGAGAGGCTTCGTCGTTGATGTACATGCAGGTACAGTCGACGATCGTGGATCGGATTAAGGCTGGCCAGGCTGAGGATCCGAAGCTGGTGAGGATTCGGGAGCAGGTGGAAGCCGGTCTGCGGACTGACTTTTTGATTCATGAGGATGGCTCGCTGAGGTTTGGAGCCAGGTTGTGTGTGCCTGCTGGGGATATCAGAGAGGAGCTGATGGTGGAGGCACACAGTTCGCCGTATTCTGTGCATCCTGGTGGCACCAAGATGTACCAGGATCTTCGTCTGAATTATTGGTGGCATGGTATGAAGAGGAGCGTGGCTCGGAGTGTAGCCAAGTGCTTGGTTTGCCAGCAAGTGAAGGCGGAGCATCAGCGTACGGCCGGGTTGCTACAACCGCTTCCGATTCCGGAGTGGAAGTGGCAGCACATCACTATGGATTTCGTGACTGGACTACCTCGGAGTCCGAAGCAGAATGACGCGATTTGGGTGATCGTAGATCGATTGACCAAATCTGCGCACTTTATTCCGTTCCGAGTAGGACAGTCCACTGAGGCGCTAGCGAGGAGATATATGGAGGTAAAATTCTTTTACTCTCTGTTTTATTTCCTTTTCCTAGTTTGGATAGTGATGTAACGTGAATCGTGCAGGAAGTTATGCGACTTCATGGAGTCCCCGTGAGTATCGTGTCTGACAGAGACACGAGGTTCACATCTCAGTTCTGGCAGAGTTTGCAGAAGAGTTTGGGTACGCGTCTGAGTTTCAGCACGGCGTACCATCCGCAGACGGATGGCCAGTCCGAGAGGACGATTCAGATTTTGGAAGACATGCTGAGGGCGTGCATGTTGGATTTCAAGGGTTTGTGGGAGGACCATCTACATCTGGTAGAGTTTTCCTACAACAACAGCTTCCAGGCGAGTATTGGCATGGCGCCTTTCGCCGCTCTTTATGGGAGGAAATGTCGATCGCCATTGAGTTGGGATGACGTTGGTGATCGGGAGTTGTTGGGACCTGAGATGATCGTGGAGGCCGTGGATATCGTCAGGAATATTCGGGAGAGGTTGAGAATTGCTCAGGACCGTTTTAAGCATTGGGCGGATGTTAAACGTCGTCCTTTGGAGTTTCAGCCGGGCGACCATGTGTTCTTGAAGATTTCCCCGAATCGTGGTGTGATTCGTTTCGGGAAGCGTGGAAAGTTGAGCCCGCGATACATTGGACCGTTTGACATTTTGGAGAGGGTTGGCGAGGTAGCTTATCGCTTGGCCTTGCCGCCATCTTTGGAAGGAGTTCACAATGTTTTCCATGTGTCGCAGCTTCGTCGATACATTAGCGATCCGTCTCATGCGGTGGATTTTTCGGAGATTACCGTTCGCCCCGATATGACGTATGACCAGTATCCAGTGCAGATTCTGGACAGGCGTCAGAAATCGCTTCGGAACAAGGTTGTCAATCTTGTGAGGGTGATGTGGCGACACGGTTCACCTGGAGAGTCTACTTGGGAGAATGAGGATGAGATGCGGGAGCGTTTCCCACTTTTGTTTCCGGACTCGTGAATTTTTGGAAATTCCGAGGACGGAATTTTTTCTTAAGTTGGGGAGGATGTAACGACTGCTTTTCATGCATCTGGATTTTATATATTATAATATGTGTTTTGGTGGATTTTCTCCTCTTGTGTGGTTTTCGTCTCCGTAGATTTCATTTTCGATCGATTCGTCGTATTTTTCTCGCTTCTTCCTTAGGATTGTCGATTTCGAAGTATGTCACTCGTGACGGACTTCATAACGGTCATATCTAACTGTTAGATCAAGCCTAGGAGTCTTAGGAATCGATCCCGGGGCCTCGCGCTCCGTATCGGTATTTTTCTGTGCTCATTAGCCGGTGTAAGAAGGGCCACCGACCGACTAGATGACGATGCAGTCGGTCGGCAATCCTTCTTGGACCGACTAGTGAGCTTTCTAATTTTCTGAGGAAGCTACTGTTTATCGTTAGTCGGTCTAAGAACGTTGGTTGACCGACTAGGTTGCAAACTAGTCGGTCAGCAATGCTTCTTGAACCGACTAACTCATCATCTTATTTTTGTATCAGTTACTGTTTACTCTTAGTCGGTCTAAGAACGTTCATCGACCGACTAGATGCTAAACTAGTCGGTCAGTACTTGTTCATGGACCGACTAACTCTAGAATCCTATTTTCGTTCAGGAGTTACTGTTTGCACTTAGTCGGTCTGCGTTGGACGACCGACCGACTAGTTGCCAAACTAGTCGGTCAGTGGTTGTTCTTTGACCGACTAGTCTGTGTTAAAACCCTAATTTCTGGGCAGCCGCCAGCCTAGCCTATAAATACCCCTCCCAAATGACTTCATCTTCTCCAACACGACCCTAAGCCCTAGTTTCTCCCCCATTGAGCCCCCATCTTCCTCCAAGCTCCATTTCTCCATTCCAAGCCCTAAATCCATCATCCAATCCATCCATTCACTCATTCCACCCCTCATCTTCCCCAAATCTCCATCAAAACCCATCAAATCCCCAAATCCCCTAAAACCCTAGTTTCCCCAAACTTCTCCAATCTTTTCCAGATCTGATCCTAGGGTTCCCCGGAGTGTTCCTTCCGTCTCCTCTTGGTAAGAAATCGATTCCTCTATGTTTTCATAGCCTATTGGTATTTTTATGAAACCCTAATAAATTTCATGTTGTTTGATGGTTGTTCCCCCTATCAGTGATTTCCCCATAGATTGGCATCCGTGTGACGAAGTAGTCGCCATCCCCGGTGCTAGGCAAGTGAAACTTGCATCTCTTGATTTAGGCCATGTCTTAGGCCATTTACCTTGCTTTAGCGTAAAAGAGACTAGACGGTGAAAGGATAGCCGTTTAGACGCCATTGACCTAGCTTGACAACGAAGCTTGGTCCGTCACTTTCATCATGCTTGTATGTCACGTTAACTTTCCTTAACGATACGCGAAAATAACTGTTCATGTCATCCATGCATCCTTAACTGCTATTGCATTTTAACTGCCATGTTTAATTTAATTAACGGTACGCGAATATGTTCATGTCATTGCATTTCGCCTGTCACGTTTAATTTAAATTAACGGTATGCGAATTATCTGCTCATGTCATTGCATGCTTGAATACTCATCATGATTGCGTAGCATCGCTACATACTAGTGTTACTTGTTCCGGCTAGGTGCACCCCTACGCCATACTTATCAAATACACTTTCTGGCTCGTGTTCCAGAAGACGAGCTCATCACAGCCTGCGGGCAATATGGCACTCGTTGAGTGATCCCTTGTACTTGATACCTGAACACAGCCTGCGGGCAATAGGGCACTCGTTGAGTGATCCCTTGTACTTGTACTTGTTACTTGACATTACATGTCACAACAACCCCTTGCCACTTGTACTATACTTTACCTTACTTGTTACCACCGTACTTTACTTGCCATGCACCATGTTTTAACTGCTAGGTTGCTAGTTTACCATTATTTCCCGTTTCCTTGCACAAGTCGTTCGACTTGCTGACATGTGCCCCTTTCTCTTTTGGGTGACACATGTTAGAGCCCGAGCCTGAGTTACTTGTTGGGGACGAGGTGTTTGCAGACGTCGAGCCCGTGCTTGTGTTTGACGGGGAGGACGTGGACACTGGGGACCAGTCCTAGTGTCCTCGTTGTGTTTTAATTTTATTAGACAGTTGTTTTGTTATCGGTGCGTGGCACCTATACTTTGCTTTGTTGTTGTCGTTTCTTTTGTTGGCCTTGTTCTAGGCCTTTAGACTCTTTTCTTTTAGCCTGGTGGCTTTTCTGGATGTTGGACTCTTGTTGATGTTGGACAAATTTGTGAGATGTGGAATTTTATTTCAGTCTCTCCTTGTGTTATTATTGCTATTCTGTTGTGGTTACAGGGACCTGTTTTTGTATTGTGGACGCTTATCGGGTTTGGGGCTTCACAGCTCCACTCTCGTGCGGACCTTTTCACGTACTCGCCTCCATTTTAGGGAAGCGGGTCGTGACAACGATTACCAACATTTACTCATCGATCATAACCGTCAAAGTTATGAACCGTTGTGCGCGTGGGGCTTAACTGCTTACAATTACCCATATTACTCGGCGCGCACATCCGTAACATTATTGAACGTTGTGTGCGCTTATTAGGAAGCCTGTAAAATTACCAAGTTTTGCTCAGCGCGCACAACTGGTAAAAGTTGTAAACGTTGTGCGCGCGGAGCTAAACTGTATACAATTACCCACCATTACTCATCGCGGACAGCTACATGCCTCATTCTCTTGAATCTTCATTCTCTTCAGCTCTACTGCTTCTGCTTCTTACTCCTTAATCCCATTAATTTTCTTGACATTTGTCAGGTTCTGCAGCAACAGAGAAATTATAAGATATGAGATCCGCAGCATCGGATATAGGTCTCGAATGATAGGCATCATCCTCATAGGCTTATAACCAAGACTTACTGTTTTAATGTTCAATTTGGACCCCCAGCCCTCTTAATTCAACTCCACGATGGCTGCATTTTGGACTAAAAATATAGGAGGCTGCCGTTTTCAGATGACCATTTTTAAAGAGAACCAGTTTACTTACAACCCATTTACACTGATATGTCCGTGACAGATGCATGTAGTATATTTCTTCCAAGCTGATACAAAATTGTTACCTTTAGGATATAAAAATGTCATCCTTCATATCACAGCCTTGTTAAGTCATCGGGCGAAGATTTTTCCTACAGAGATTATGGAGCAATGATGTTACAATAATTTATACTAGTATATAAAATAGTAACCAGCTGTGCTCATATATACCTTATTTCTACCAGCTGTGCTCATACGACAAGTTCTCATGTCATGACCCTTTTCTGCACAAACACTGCATGTCCTTGTTCTTGTTTGACTTTGTTCTTGGGAGACTTGTATTCCAGACGGAATCCTTGACGCCACTCGTGGTCGGCCTTTAGTTCTAGCTTTTGCAGGATCATGCATAATGACATCATTTACTCCCACTTCTTGTTTGATAGGTGCACTGGACCCCACCTGTGATCTTGGCTCTCCAGAAGCAGTTTGCGCTTTATTAGTCATATTATGCTGGTCCAAAAAACTGTTTGCCCACCCAAAGACGACATCAAACAGAAGGGGATCTCTTGTTACCGCCTCCACGACTTTATCGAATGATGAACGAAGTCTCCAGGCTTGAAGTGGAGTAATTTGAGTTAGACGCACTCCGTGTACTGTGCTAGTCGACGAGGCCCCAAGACTCATGATGCTATGTCTTGCATTTAGAGTCCACCTGGGTAAAATATATCTCTCAGGGATGGCTTGCATATCATACTTTTGCTTCATCATATATAAAATTTGCGTGCATAGCAAACCTTCAGTCACCGCCCTTGCACACGTACACCTGAACATTCCCTTAGATATATTGCATTGAACATTATGCACGTAGCTCTTTCCATCAATCCGCATAGTTACTCTATACGTGCTCGTGTCCCCTTCCGTGCTCACCCTTTCGTGCCGACAGTATAAAGTATTTTTGAAACGATTTTGAAAAATGGAAAATATGTTTCTAGTATATACCTTTGCGGCATGAACCTCTAACTCATGCATGCCGCTAAATTCTGGTTTGTTCCGCATACAAAAAGTATCTTCTCTCTCCTCTTTGTCTCGCTGAAATTTTACGGCTTTATCATATTGATCAATGAACTCGTATAATGGAGTCATACAGTTTACGTATCCATCAAAATACGCGTTCATGCTTTCACTCCTTTGGCTGGACGCCATGCCTACACACAAAACAATAAATGAATACCATGTGCTGAGTTTATTTTGATCATATATTTTTACACCAATCTCTATCGTATTAACATTCATACCCGCAAAGAAAGTATCCAGTAGGTACGCCTTAATCCAATGCTGTGCTTTCTCATGCATCGTATGCAACCACTTCCAAGCTTTCATTTCATTTTTTGTTTTTCTGTCAATGGCTCCTGAAATTCCGTTTGGTACTTCTCCATTAAGATGCACCAACAATTCTCAGCTTCTTCAACATTTTGACTGTTCTTACACCAGTTTGCATAGTCTTCTTCAAATTCAGGGTTATAAGAAGACCGCAATGAACGTAGATGCTCATCTTCGTGCAGACTGATATGCCATATGCAATACCTGTGTTTTGTATTTGGAAAAACTCTTTTATTGCATTGCATATTGCCGGGTCTTGATCGGTGATGATAGCTCCTGGTGCTTTATCCCACATACATGTTAACCACTGTCCGAATAACCAAACAAAGGTTTCTTCCTTCTCATCAGCAAGAAGAGCACATCCAAATAAAATAGACTGTTTATGATTATTGACACCTGTAAAAGGTGCAAAAGGCAACATGAATCTATTTGTCTTATAAGTGACATCAAATACAACAACATCTCCAAACTGGCTGTATGATGTCCTCGCCCTTCCATCAGCCCAAAATATACTCCTGCATACATTCTCTTCATCATGCTCAATAGCATAATAGAACTGAGAGTCTGTAGCTTGCCTTTTAATAAATTGTTCTATTACTCTAATGCATTCCTTCCCAATGTTGTTCTTTCTTTCTACTTGTCACGCCCCGCTTCCCATTATACTTGGGGCGAGGACGTGAACGGGCCCGCTTAGGTTGGAGCGGTGAAGCTCGAACCCAATAAGCGTCTGTGAAAACACCTTTCGCAGGAACTTGCATGCAACTCAGAACAACAGAAATATTTAAACCCAACATCCAGATAAAGTACACAATAATAAAAGGGCCCCAAGCATGGCCTACAACGATAGCGATACAGATAAAGTGGGTACACACCCTACAAATCACAACGGTGAAAATAAATAACTGCAGCGGTGATAATTCAGCAACTAGTCCACGGTAGGGTGGACTTCAGGATCAGCAGAATCCTGGTCTATTGGATCACTCTGATCCAGCAACTCGTCCTCCAAATAACCTGTCTCGTAACCTGACATACATTCAAACAACATGAATGTATGTCAGCAAGGGTCTGCAAGCAGATGTCAGATGACCCAAGGCAAGATATATATAACAAGTTATATATATGGCAGTTTTACAGCAGTTAAAAGAATTTACACTAGCATGTATTTCAATGAACTGAAGCAGTTAAAACATTTATGAAGCAGTTAAAGCAGTAAGTTTCATTAGCATGGTATTTCAGTAGTAAAAATTAACATGGCAGTTGAGCAATATATCATTATTCTGTAATTAACTTTCTTTTTCGATTATTTAACTGTGCGTGCAAGTCCGTGAATAAGATTCCCGCCGTTAGACGAATAGTAAATAAATACACCTTCAAGTGCCCCCGAAGGCGACTCGTTTACTACCGGCTAGTGCCCGGGAACCAACCCCACCCAAGTGTATTTCCTGAATCACGTGCCAGGATGCTAATCCGTCATATACTGAAACACGAGTCCAGACTAGTCGCATGTGACGTAATCACATGTGACCGACGAGATTAACTAATAGCCAACGGCAGTAACATCGGTAGCCAACGGCAACTGGTAGCCAACGGCATGTAACATCGGGAGCCAACGGCATTTAACTACAGGAGCCAACGGCATTTAACTACGGGAGCCAACGGCATTTAACTACGGGAGCCAACGGCATTTAACATTCTATAAGTATCAACAGTTCTAAAATTAACCGTACATGTCCAGAAACATTACCATTCACAAAGTGTGTACATTTCGATTATTCAGGGGTCCACACACACGCACACGAGTTTAAGTCTAGCAGTTCTAAAAAGTGTGTGTTTGTGTCAGCAATTAAATGTACAACATCAAATCTCACAAAAACATAAAATAACTGCACGCTTGCCTGACTGGGACAGTTTGGGTTGTCCGAGTAACGGTAGGAAAGTTTGCGTCGTATCTGCGTCACCATAACATTTATTATAATCAACAAAAAGTGTTTAAAACGAGAATTAACGAATTAATCTATTGCGAGTTACGCAACTATTAAGTTAACCCCTAAATTGGGTTCGTCTAATTTTTTATGGGGTTCACTGGCTAGGGTTGTGTTTAAATTGGGTTATACAAACAGGGTACGCCTTATTTTATTCACATATTATTACATAACATTATTGACAAAGTTAATACGTGCTGAAATAATCATTAACTTTAACAAGCTAATAATAAAACTAACAACAACTTAACTTAAGCTAATTACATGGGTTATCATGGCATTAAATATTACACCTACAACCACTAACTAAGTTTGACTTGGGTAAACATTTAACATGTTATAACTTAACATTATCAAATATAAAACCCTAACTTTATCTTACTAACATTTAATACAACCCCCCCTACCTATTACTAGGCCTGTCCCCTTCCCCCTTTATTAAAATAATAACCCATCTTCCTCATTCTAATTCTCCTTCTTCTGTCATTCGTTCTTCTCTTTCTACATTTTTTTTTTGTTTAAAAACATTTGCAGGCCATGGCAACTCACGCAAGGGAGGGGAGAAATCTTACTGTGCGTGCGCGAGGAGGAGGGGCTCACGGAAATGGGGCGGCGGCCTCCGGCGAGCGGCGGCGCGGTGCTGGCCGGCGGCGGCGGGTTCAGCTGGCGCGCGCGAGGTGAGGGGAAGGGGGCCGGTTCAGTTGCGTGGGTGGAGGAGGAGGAAGGAGAAAAAGGAAAGAGGAGGAAGATGAAGAGATGAGGGTTTGATGAAGATGAAGATTGTTTTTCTGATTTGGGTTTTTTTTATTCTTCTTGTGATTTCAGATTTGGTGTTTGGAAAAAAAAATGGGTTTTCTTGAATTTGAATTTCAGATTGGAGATGGGTTTGGGGATGATTTGGTGATTTGGGTTGGCTGATTTTGTTCGGGGGGTTTGAGAAATTGAAGAAGGATTTGCCGATGAAATGTTTGCAGGTTGAAGATGGTGACTTTGTCTGATGGAAAGATTTTGCAGGGTGGGTTTATGTTGTATGAAGATGATGGATTGTTGGGAAGGATTTGAATCTGTTGAATTTGTTTGGGAAATCTGGTTTGATTTCTGAAATGGAATTTGGTTTGTGGAAGATGATTGAGTTGGGAATGATTGCGGGAAATATCTGTTGTAGGATTTTTGTTTTGAAGGGATGAAGACGGTGGGTTTTGCAGATGAAGTAGAGCCTTAAGAAGCTAATTAGTCGTAGGCAACATTAATGAGTTTAGGTTTGAGATTAGGATAGAATTAAATGATGTTTGTTGAATGAAATGAGGGAATGCATCTGCCTAGCCTAACGTATACGACTTCTCCTCTCCCAAATCTAAACGTGTTTGTTGAATGAATAATTAATTAATTAATTTATAAAATGTAATTATTAAATTAATAAAAGTAATTAGTAAAAATAACTAAAATAATTAACAAAATAATTAAAGTTTTTTTTTAATTAAACGTGATGATTAATAACCGATGATACGGTAAATACGGAAATACAGAGTCGAAAATACCGGCACGCACGAACTAAAGCACTGCTAAAAATACAGGCCGTTACACTACTCTCCCATGATCAATGCATTGTTGCGTAGTAATATTGACATTACTACTACTCGTGGCATTTAGAATCCTTGCAATCTTTGCAGGTCCTACTCCACAGCCACGCATCTGATCAACTAAATTCCTACATGTTCCGTCCATCTGCGATCTTTTATGTGACCGTAGCATCTGGATCTTCGCTGGGCTTTTTATCAACTCATGATTATGATCATCATTAAAGGAGTTTATCCGCCATACTCCTCCGGTGATTTTATCAACTGTCATTCGAGCCATACAGCCTTCTCTCTCATTTTTCCTTCGATTAACGTCCCTCCCTATCTCCCTCTTATCTTTTAAGCTTTTATACCCTTCTTTGTTGCACGTATACTTCCTCCTCGTGGTATTGCCATCTTTTCCCTTTCACGTAGATCCCTTTCGGGTTGCAAAACCTTTCATTGCTGCATATGTATTATAAAATTGATACGCATCTTCTTCTGTTTGAAATGTCATTCCAACATGTGGGCTGCCTTTTTCACTATCACTATGCCTATCCTCTTGATATACGCTGTTTGCACTGTCATTTTCAGCTTCAATCTCATTTGGCATCTCCTGATCATGCACATAGGGTTCACTCTCTTCGATTTTCATTTTCTACATTAGAAACAAGTAAAAATATCAGTAATATTGCCGCAGCATGACTGCTATACATGTCTATCCAAGTATCAGTCGATCATCATCAGCATGTTAGTTGAAACCACACTACTATTACTAATCATGTTAAAACCTTGCGTATTATATCTATTCTTTTTCAATCTGATCTAATTGTTACCATCATATTTGATGACCGGATCAAATCCATCAAAAAATCAAACATATCAACCGTTTTGCGCGGTGGGCAATATTATGTACGCCATTCGCTCCATGTTGTTGTGCTATATGAGCTGCTTCGGGAAGTTTTGATGGACATCTCATTTTGCTCAACGCGCACAACGGGTGCGATGGTTGAAGGGTTGTGCGCGGAGAGTAATTTCCATCGCAACACTTCGCTAGTTTGGAAATTACTCACCGCGCAAAACGGGACAAAAATTTAGCCCGTTGTGCGCGGAGAGGAATTTCCAGGCTAATCGTCCAACGGTTGGAAATTACTCCCCGCGCAAAACCCTTCAAAAATTTATCCCGTTGTTTGCGTTGAGCAATATGAGATGTCCAACAAATTAGGGATGACGATCCTTACCTCGATGGAGGAGAGTAACAGGGGAATCAACGAGAGTGTGATGGCCTGGATTTGGGGGCGATCTTAGGCGTGGGCTGTTGAAATCGAAGACCTTGTGCAAAACTGGGGATCTACTCCAGCTTCTGCGTTTTGCGCGGGAGTGAGCAAAAGAATTGGTGGCGATTGCTCCAGCTTCTGCGTTTTGCGCGGGAGTGAGCAAAAGAATTGGTGGCGATTGCTCCAGCTTCTGCGTTTTGCGCGGGAGTGAGCAAAAGAATTGGTGGCGATTGTATTTTAGTACAAAAGGGGTTAAAGGTAATTTAGTACAGAGGCGCGTTAAAAAGAGCTTAAGGGGCGTTTTGGTAATCGCACAAAAAGGTCAGATATTACCATGATCGCTGATCGGATCGGACGGTCAGGAGGGGTCGAGCGCAGGAATCCCATCTGAGCACGAGCTCAGGCGCATTTTACCCATATGTGTGTGTGTGTGTGTGTGTTCAGGCGTTGCCAGAAAATTTCAGGAAAAACTTGTGTTCTGGCGTTGCCAAAAAATTTCAGGAAAAACTTGAGTTGCTTTCATCATGTGATCAACTGAAATCTTAGCAATATTCATCGTTTCATGCTTTGCCGTATCACTCACAATTTTAGATTTCCATCAATATCTAATCGATTATACAATAAGGATATCCCACCCCTTTGTCCACATGGCTACCAAAAGAACACAGTCGGGTAGCTTGAACATGTCGCCATTCGTTTCTCAATTCAATCTCTTTGTCATCAAATTAGGTCTCACTGGCGAAAGTAGTCGTGCTCTCATCTCGGCCGCGTCTACCTCACTCTTGTTACCGGGCTTGTTGTATCCTGTGGCCGAATCCGGGACCCACGAAGCCGAAGCCGAACTCAATGGTGATGAGGAGGAGGAGCTAGTGGATTCAGAGGTTACACCATTTCCTCTGCTCCCACCACCACCAGCAGCAGCAGCAGAATAACACCTCCTATGTAACAAACAAATCAAGAACATAAATCAGTGTCAAAATTTAGTCGGATCCCTGTGAAATGAATCCTGACAGAATAACAGCTGTCAGGTACCTCTTGATCAATGCAACGAGGCCAGCGCTCAACATTGAATTTTCACGGGCCATATCTGCGGTTGAATCTAACAGCAACTGCTTTAACTGACGATTTTTTCCGTCAAAGAGATATTTTTCCGCTAGATTCTTTGATATGATAGTCGGCTAGATATTAGATAACCGAAATTTGTTAGGTATGCTAATCTTCTAAGCTAACATATATGTTAGTGTCGGCTAGATATTTTGCTGAATTTTGCCTACTTGTATCTATGCCTAAGTTCACATTGAGAAGTGATACAGCACTTGGCCAGCCGAACGAGCGCCCAGCCAATTGTTTTGAACGAACAAGCCGAGTAAAGCCAGCAACTTCGGCCCAGCAGCTCAGAGGCCCTCGTGTGCCGTCGATCATCTCCCCAGTCAAGGCGACAGCCGAGCTGGCCGTTAGACTCCCCTATCAATGCCGACCATTAAGTTCACCATCAATGAAGGCATTCAACAATTGACCGTTCAGCTCGTTATTAATGCCGACAACTCAGACCAAATACAATAAAGCACTTCAAAGGCTCGGACGTTTCGACTATCCTGCCTATAAGTATTCTCTCGGGCAACAAGAGAGAAGCTCATGGACATATCGAGTCGGCTTGGAGATTCTGGAACAATTCCACACTATCTGGGGACTTGGACTCGTTCTGGGGCTTCTTCCACTAGCTGGGACCTCTTAGAGACAATCCCTTCTACAACGTTTTCCATCGCAATTGTGAAATTGGCTCGAGTGAGGAACTAGATAAGTATTGGTTTGGCAGCCGAGCTATCTTATGCAGAGGTAGCTCGCCTGTGCTCGGATCAAACCTATCTGACTCTGCACTAGTCAGATACGAGGATGCCGAGTCATTGGACTTCGACAGTGCATTTGGTTCCTCGGTGGCTCATGGATCGGCTGCTCATGGATCGGCAGCTCTACAGTCCGAGCTTTGGATAGCTCGGACTCAACACTTCATTTGCTCGGTCTTTGGTGGGAAGCTTGGTAGTACGAAGGGGCCCACTATAGGGCGGCACCCTATTTGTTGTTGACTTGCGATAGGCGTTGAATTTCGTAAAAGGCGGGATTCGTATCTTTTGGGAACTCCTCGTCAATGATGACATCTATTGTACCCTATGGCTATATATAAGGTTTTTGAGATGGAGGTTTAAAGTATGTGGAACACAGAGAGAAATTTGAGCCGACATTTGTGAGAGTCAACTTTGAGAGATATTGTAGAGAGCTTTTGGAGAGAATTTGTGTGCTTCTTCTTCGTTGCGAAGAGAGAAGATTTGTGTTTATTCTTTCCTTTTGTAATAAAGCTTATTGGTGTTCTCTTGGCTGGCCGACGGCCTAAATCTGTTCTCTCTCATAGTGCGTGTTACATCATTGGGCCGGCACCCAAAGGGAAAAAGACATGTCTCCAACTAAGCGAAGGAGCCCACAAAGGAGGAGCTGCAGCCCATCAAGCCTGTGAAGCCCACATGAGAGATTAATCGTCCGCCTGGTCAAAGCCCATGTATAATCTACCCGTTGAGCTTCCGAAACTTAACGAGATGGTTAATTATGGACTCGTTAATGGCGGGACGAGTGGATGTCGCCATAATGGGGGACCCTTATTTTCCAACGACACTAAGAGGATGCCTCCACTTATAAATTGTAAAAACACCAATAGTACATGGGACTCTAGAGGTACAAAATACTAGACACTTAGTTTATTCTTTTCTCTATTTTCCACATCTATATTTCTTCCTCCAAAAGCTCGACAAGATAAGATCGAGTCGATCTCCCTTGGTTCGATCTTGACTGCCCCGTGCCAACTTAAGTCCATACTAATTTAAGCATCAGAGTGGATTTAGGTTGGAACCTAGATCTGACCCCCCCCTGACGACTTTCTGTGTTGCAGATACCTCCAGGGTCGTTCCCGCAAGCAAATTGAAGGGTCGTTACGAACGACACAATGTCACGCCACGCTTCCCAAAACTACGGAGGCGAAGCGTGACTAAGGCCCGCTTAGGCCAGAGCTGTGAAGCTCGGACCCAATAAGCGTCTGTGTGGTACTCCAAGACGAAGGAACAGGTCCCTGCAGGTTAGTACGGAACAACAAAAGTACTAAAAAGGAAATATTCATTTTATTCCAAAATATTCATCCAGAGTACTGAGAGTCCAACAAAAGCCTGACGAGGCTACAACAACTGAAAGATAAACTACTGGTGCAAGCACCCAACCTAGACAGAAAGTAAACGGTGCTATGCACCCAACTAAACTGCAGTGAGACCTCTGGATTGGCCTCGCGAAGGCCTCTAGCTCTGGTCCTCCTCGGGCACGTACTCAGGATCGATGTCCTCCGGCTCTACGTCCTCTGGTAGCTCCGCCTCGTCAACGTACTCTGGCTCCACACCTGACGTACAACACCCAAAAGAAAGGAACTGTACGTCCGGTAAAGTCTACAAAAAGGGTTAGACTCTACTGCAAGTGTACTGAACTATTAAACAACAGTTTACTGGTTGATTAGCATGCTGGGGTTATAACAGAGTATCAAAAGGAAGTAAACGCAGCAAGAAAGTAAAGCGTAGCAAGCAGTAGTCGTAACGTGTGCTACCGACTACGGGACTAACCTAAACGGGTTGTGACAAGACGTGACAAGACAAGCAGGACAGGACAGGACAAGACAAGACAAGACACGTGTGACTCGAAGGGTTCACGCCTTACGGTTCGAGGGGGATCAGACCCTCTCCCCGTGCGCACGCTCAACCCTACCCCAACCCAAGTGCACAAGACAAGTCCGTACAAGTGATCACTCACTCTAGCTTGGAGAGTGCCCTATTTGCCCGGAGGCTGTGTATCTGTACAATGGATCACTCTCTCTAGCTTGGAGAGTGCCCTATTGCCCGTAGGCTATGTATCTGTACAAGGGATCACTCTCTCTAGCTTGGAGAGTGCCCTATTGCCCGCAGGATGTGTATCCGTACAAGGGATCACTCTCTCTAGCTTGGAGAGTGCCCTATTGCCCGCAGGCTGTGTATCCGTACAAGGGATCACCCACTCACTGGTGAGTGCCCTATTGCCCGCAGGCAGTGCAAAACAAGACACGACGTGACATGACAGGGATGGTTCTTCTAGGGGGTCCACACGCACGCACACACAAGATAACCCTACGATGTCAGAAGTTGTTGTTGAGCTTAGACTTCGTCGTCAAGTCTAAGCCGTCAAGGGGTGTCCCAGACGCTATCATTTCACATCCGGTTTTCTTTGTTCACAGTTTAATAGTTCTAGCAGTCTAAGGCCTAGGCACTGCCAAAAGTGCAAGTGAGTACACTTGCCTGCGGTGGCGAGTGTGTCATCCGTCCGGAGCGTCTCGTCCAGGCGTCGCGTCCGCGGTAGTCCGTCTGAAATAGGGTCACGGCGACGGTGTCAGGTCGCGTTTTTCAATAAGTCATATTAGGGTTAATTTCTAGATTGGCGGGACTACCCTATTCGTCAAAAGTCACATTTTGGTGTTTCGTTCAACCGAGATCGACTTCTACCCTATGTGCACAGAAAAGTTGTCTGATTGTCGATCTTTCTACGGTGGCAATCATTTTACAGGCGCTGAAAGTAAACTTAGTTATAGTTGTCAAATTTTAGTTTAGGGTTTGATTTTGCTACGGTGTGGGTTCGCTACGAGTTAGGGGAACCAACCTTTCCGGTGTTTGACGTAGAACGGAAGTAGAGTCTGAACGGCGGGATCTCCTCGTCGTCTACGGCGTCCCGGCTATGGGTAGAGTAACCAGAAACGTTCTGACAGCGAACTGAAAGTGCGGGCAGCGTGCAGAGATAGCGAACAGCGAAGGCGAGCCCGGTAGTGATACATAAGAGGGTTAACGGCGTTGAGTGGCCGCGGAACAGTGAGCAAATGGGGAAACAGCGGCCACGAAGTCAAAACAGCGAACCAAAGAGGGTTAACGGCGATGGGGGACGTCGTACGGGGTTCCGCTACGTCGAGCGCCGCAAGCGGGGAGAGAGAGACAGCCGACGGCTGTCCTAGCAATTGTCGACGCTCCGTAGGAAGAACAGCGGCAAAAGCTGCTGCTGTGATCGATCCCCGCGGCTGCTCGCTGGAAGAGCGGCGACAGGGGGCCCCAGGGGAAACTGGCGGCTGTGCGATGGTCAAAAAACCACAGCAGGCGGCGACAGCTGCTTGGCGAGGCTGAACGGGGTTACTGGCGGTCGGGAGCGGTCGCACGGTGGCCGGAGATGTTGGCCACCGATGAGAGGGTGCCGTGGAGGGGGTCTCTGGCGGTGGAGATCGTCAGCACTGGCGGGGCGGTGCCGGAAAAAGCACAGCAGCCGCGAGCTGCTGTGTTGCGTTCTTCCACGCGTTGCGGCGGCGTTTGGTGACTCTGCGGCAGTCAAGCTGGCCACCGGCGGGCTGAGGGTGGGGAGCTAGCCGTCGGAAAGAGAGGGGCAACAGTGGGTTAGGGTTTTGCGTCGGGAAGGTGGAGGGAGATGGCGGCTGTGAGTTGTTGCCCTAGGGTGTAAAACGTGAGGGGATTTAGGGTTTATAAAAATAATAAATTTTGTTAATCACCTATGGGATTTGGGTTAAGTGTGGGAGAGAGTAGAGATAGGAGGGGTGTACATAGGGTAGAGAAAGGGTGTGAGTAGTGACAGAATAATATCACCCTTGATACGTGTGATTTCATTTGGGACTTGATGAAATTGCGACCTGACACCGTCGCAGTGATCCCTTTTCAGACGGACTACTGCGGACGCGACGCTTGGACGAGACGCCCCAGACAGACGACACACTCGCCACCGCAGGCAAGTGTACTCACTTGCGATTTGACTGTGCCTTAGTTCTAGTTGTAGAACTGTTAGATTGTGTGTGATGAGAACCGGACGTGAAATGATAGCGTCCGGGACGACTCCTGACGGCTCAGACTTGACGACGAAGTCTGAGCCTGACAACAACAACTTTGATGCTGTAGGGCTATCATGTGTGTGCGTGTGTTTGGACACCCTAGAATAACTCTCCCGTACACTGGTCGTGTCTTGTCACTGTTATCCACACTGGTCGTGTCTTGTCACCGTGTTACCAAAAAGCCTGCGGGCGTTTCGGATGCTTCCCTCCGCGGAAGTGATCCCCGTGATACAAAAAGCCTGCGGGCATTTCGGATGCTTCCCTCCGCGGAAGTGATCCCCGTGATACAAAAAGCCTTCGGGCGTTTCGGATGCTCTCCATGCGAGAGTGATCCCCGTGACTGTTACCAAAAAGCCTGCGGGCGTTTCGGATGCTTCCCTCCGCGGAAGTGATCCCTGTTACCAAAAAGCCTGCGGGCGTTTCGGATGCTTTCCTTGCGGAAGTGATCCCTGTTACACAAAAAGCCTGCGGGCGTTTCGGATGCTTCCCTAGCGGAAGTGATCCCTGTACTTCTTGTCCTGAGTTCCTGGGTTGGGGTAGGGTTGAGCGTGCGCACGGCAAGAGGGTCTGATCCCCCTCGAACCGTAAGGCGTGAACCCTTCGTGTCACACTTGTCTTGTCTTGTCCCGTCCTGTTTGTCCTGTCTTGTCCCGTCACGTCCCGTCTTGTCTTGACACCTGTAGGTTAGTCCCGTAGTTGGTAGCACACGCTACGACTACTACTTGTCCCGTTTTACTTTCATGCTGCGTTACTTCCTGTCGTGTTACTCTGTTATAACCACAACATGCTAATCAACCAGTAAACGGTTGCGTAAAAGAACCTCAGCATGTTAATCAACCAGTAAACCGTTGTTTAAAGTTCGGTGCACTTGCAGTGAAGTCTAACCCTTCTTGTAGACTTTACCTGACGTACAGTTCCTTTTTCTTGGGTGATGTACGTCAGGTGCTCAGCCAGAGTTCGTGGACGAGGCAGACGCACTGGAGCACGAGGAGCCGAGGACGTTGATCCAGAGTTCGTGCCTGACGAGGATCAGACCTTGAGGTCTTTTAGCTGCCACTTTCAGAGGTTTTTAGGTTTGTTTTTAAAATTTTTGTTGCCACGTTTAGGCTTCTTTTTAGACTTTGTACTTGTCGGATATTATAACTCTAATTTAATGAATGTATCTTCCTTTCCGTACTTTCTGTTGTTTCGAACTATAATAATGCAAGAACCTGAAGCAATTTTTCAAATGGTACCTCTACAGACGCTTATTGGGTCCGAGCTTCTAAAGCTCTGGCCTAAGCGGGCCTCGTCACGTTCCTCTTCCGTCCATTTTGGGAAGCGGGGCGTGACAGACTCCAATTCATTTCTAAGTGATTGTGCTTGGATTGTTAATAACAGTCGACTGCTGAACGTTTTACAGTCACCTGTCTCAAAAACAGTCGACTGTCTTTTGTTCTACAGTCGCCTATTATGCACAGACTTTTACAATCTAGTTTTGGGCCTCTCTGTTTTAATTCGCACAGGTGACTCATGAACGATTCACAGGCGCCTGTCCAAGTGACAGTCGACTGTGTTTTGTTTATCAGTCGCCTGTCTATCTTTAGGCCAAACTCTAATTCCTTGATTTCTCTGGCCAGTCGGCTTATGTTGTATTTACAGTCGACTGACCGATGGATCAGTCGACTGTGAATGTTGCATCAGTCGTCTGTCCATGAGCCAATTTATTGACTCAACTCTCTGGAAAATTTCAGGGTTTTTGACAGTCGTCTGTTTAAGGAATTACAGTCGCATGTTCTAATTAACAGGTGACTGTGTTCTTCTCTTCAGTCATCTGTCCTGTTATTTCTGATATTTTCCAGTATTCTTCAACTTACCCATCTCTCGACCAGTCACCTGTAGAAGGATTTACAGTCGCATGTTGGTTTAACAGTCGACTGTCTATGCTTCACCAGTCGACTGTCCACGTGGTAAGTTACCGTTATGAATTCTCACCTACCCATGCTGACTTTGCAATAGTCGACTGTGGTTTCCTCATCAGTCGACTGTCGCGAGCGCAAATTCTATCCGTTGGGAATTTTCTCACGGATTCCAAAAGGGTTTTTGCTAATTCTGTTTTGTGGATTTGAAAAACCTATATAAGGGGCTTCTACTGTTCCATTGAAAGGTTTCCTAAGTTGATATTCAATCTCTCAAGCTTTCATTCTCAAGTTTAAAAGCTCTCAAATCCAAAGCCCTAAGATTTCCTATCTTTGATCTCTTGCTCTCCAACCTAGAACCAAAGAGTTATCTTCTAGGCATTTGGTGCAGTCAAGAGAAAGGGCTTCTCCTCTCTTCCAAGAGAGTCTTCAACACACAACACACTTCTCCTTCAAGTTCTACTTCAAAGCATAGGTGATTGTAAGTGTTGTAAGGATCCTGTCTTTGGGGAAAACACTAGAAGGGGGGTTGAATAGTGTTTATGCAATTTAATTAGGAATTTAGGCCAAATAAAATGCAATCCAACAAATAGTGCGGAATTGAAATTAACCCAAAATGAAACACACGCAAACGCAGAGATGTTTCAAGGGTTTGGATTACCCAAGTCACTTCCCGACTAGTTCCCGGTAATCCTACGTCCCTTCCACCCGGATACCTCCGGATACTTAAGTTAGAAACCCTAACTTGAGGTTTCCTTAACACCCACTTGTAGCAACCCTACAAGTGAAATCGAATACAATCGATGTCCTTGACTCCCATAACTAGGGAGCAAGCAAACCACTCTCACAACCTGAGAGCAAATTCAAATAATGAGATTAATGAAATTTGAAAGCAACACTTACAATCACCTATGCCTTGAAGTAGAACTTGAAGGAGAAGTGTGATGTGTGTTGAAGACTCTCTTGGAAGAGAGAAGAAGCCCTTTCTCTTGACTGCACCAATTGCCTAGATGATAACTCTTTGGTTCTAGGTTGGAGAGCAAGAGATCAAAGATTGGAATTCTTAGGCCTTTGGATTTGAAAGCTTAAATCTTTGGAAAAGAAAGCTTGAGAGATTTTGCAATAGCTTAGGTAACCTTTCAATGGAACAGTAGAAGCCCCATTTATAGGTTTCAAATCCACAAAATAGTTTAGGCAAAAACAGCTTTGAAATCCGTGAGAAAAATCTCAATGGATAGAATCTGAACTCGCGACAGTCGACTGCTGAAGAAACCTCAGTCGACTGTTGCACAGTCAGCAAGGGTATGTGAGAGTTCATAACGGTAACTTACCACGTGGACAGTCGACTGATGAAGAAAATACAGTCGACTGTTAAACTAATAGGCGACTGTAAATTCTTCTACAGGCGACTGGCCGAGAGATGGATAAGTTAATAAAATCTGGAAATCTTGCAAGATAACAGGACAGACGACTGATGAGGATAACACCGTCGACTATACATCAGGACAGGCAACTGTAAATCCTTAAACAGACGACTGTCAAATACCGTGAGAATTTCCAGCGAGCAAAGTCAATGAAATGTCTCACGGACAGACGACTGATGTAGCATATACAGTCGACTGATCCAAGGGACATGCGACTGTGTATACAACATAAGTCGACTGGACATAAAAGACAGATCAACAAAGTTTGGGCAAAAGATAGACATGCAACGGATTTACAAAACACAGTCGACTGTCACTTGGACAAGCGCCTGTTAATCATTCATCAGTTGCCTGTGCGAAAATAAACAGATTGGCCCAAAACTATATTACGAAAGTTTGTGCATAACAGGCGACTGTAGAACAAAACACAGTCGACTGTTTTTGAGACAGACGACTGTAAAACGTTCAGCAGTCGACTGTTATAAAAAATCCTGGCACAATCAATAAAGAAATGAATTGGAGTCTAAGGAAAATTGATCTAAAGATGTCCTAAGACTGAATGTAGATGTGTGTGAGTGCTCCATCAATGTTCTACTTCTAAGCTACATACTAGAAGAGATAAAAGATAATTACATTGACGAATTCTCTCCTCTATCCATCGTATGAGCTTGAAGTCTTCATGGAGCTTCAATCGTCATCTACGATCATCCAATCCAAGTCATTTGCCTTCAATGAACTTTGTGAGTCATCCATTGCAAGTAGATCTTCATAATTTGCTTAGGCAATGGATTAACTGTAAAATAGGGGATTAGTCACAAGTATTTATGTTTGCTCATCATTAACACCGAGTAGGGAGAAGTCCAATACTCAACATTCTCCCCCTTTTTGATGATGACAAACAAACATAAACAAAAAGATAAATAATTGTGCGTAATGAAAACTTACTCCCCATACATAGATGCCAATCAAGTTAGTCAACAAATATTAGGGCATCTACATATCAATTGAAGCAAATGAGTAAGATATGCATGAATATTGAATTCAAGAAATCTAGGAATTAAAATCCCTATTCATTGTAATCTTACTCCCCCTGAATCTAAGGCAACTTCACTCTTAGATTCAAAGCGTTAGAACATAATTAGCACATTCATTATGAATCTTGTATGTTTATTTCTCTCCCCCTATGGCATTATCCAAAAAGGTGTGAGTAAATAACAACAACAATAATAGTGCTAAATACGAACTAACAACAATCAAGGAGTATAAAGATAGATAAAATCAAAAACTCATAAAGGCACATCATATACGTATGTGAATAAAGGAATTGAAGTCCAATATCAACATTTTAGATATATGAAACAAAAATAGTTTCAAAAGCGTATCACATCACAGATATCATGAATAAACCAATATCAAATCCAAATTGTCTCAAGATCACATCAGGAGAGATTATATCATTCATGGAGACAATATCACAATAAGCACAGATAAGATAATCAATTATTCATGGTATGACACAAGATCGAACAGCAACATCATATATATATATATCAAAAAAAGAGATGAGTACATATCAAGTGGACATCAACATGTCCAACCAACAGAAATACATACATCATGATCACAAAAAACTATCATGATAACATCGTACATCATCGAACATAATATCCAAACATCATAAGACATAAACTCCAACCAAAACCACTCAAAAACTAAAAAATCTATGAGTGAGTGTCATCAGGTGCTGCAGGGGAAGAAGCAGGCACAGTGACAGCAGGAGCATCCTCTGGAGGAGGGTCAACAGCAGCAACAGCAGTAGAAGCATCAACATCAGCAACAACACAAGTATCAGCAGCAGCAGTAGCATCCTGAGTAGAAGCTACATCAGGATGCACAACGGCAACAGTGACGATGGGCTGAGGAGGCTCATGAGACGGGGGAGGAACAAAACGTCTAAGATGCTCAGGGAAGGGTATTCCCTGATGCTGGAATGCTATAGAGGCCAACTCGTAAAGACCAGACACTATCTCAAGAAGGGTGTCAAAAGTTGGAGGAGCAAATGTAGATGGCTGGTTAGCTGGAGGAGCTGTGGAAGAGGACGGGGCTGAAACAGATTTCCTCTTCTTTGATGCAGTCAGCAGAGCCGAAGAAGACTTCGACTTCACAGACGCAGCAAGGAGAGGACCAAAAGGCATGGGGTCAAACAGAGACAAATCGATGGCAAAATGTCTGAAGACAAGAGTCAAAAGACCACCATACGGAATGTGCGACGAGGAAGAAGTAAACTTGACCTTGTCCATCATGTCAAAGAGGACACCGGCACAGTTCACTGACATACCAGAGAAGATAGCATACATACACCTCAGAATATCCTGGGATGGCTGGTCAGATGATCCTGTAGGATCCCATCATGCGATGATAGAGGATCGAAAGAGAGGAGACTTATGTTAGCATATGCTTCGCTATAATCTCTAAACTTCGCCCTTGGATTCGCCACAACGGTCGGTACTTCATCACAGAGGATCAAAGCAGCGTTTCACAGTCTAAATCTCTATTTAGAAGAAGAACTTAATGGAAGGGAGAAGAGGAAAGAAGGTTGCCTTATGCAAACTTATGGCATGAAGGATTAGCCTTGAAAGCCATACCCTTGGGTCCTATTTATAGGCCTTGGGGGTAGTTATTGTAGGAAATAACTACATATATGCTTATTAGCTTATATTAGTACCATTGCTTATCCTCTTCCTTATGCACTTATCAAGTGCCTTTATGCACTTATAAAATGACTTTTTCCACTTATCGAGTGGTCCTTTTCACACATGAAAAGGTTTCCTTCACACATGCTTTCATGTACGCGACATCCGAGGTCCATAGACCCTCATACATCCCCTCATGGGTGTATATATGTCATCCATATCCAACATCTCTCACTCACACTTGAGGGGATTGTAAGGAAACATCTTTTCCTTTAGTTCTTCTATTTATCATACTGAGAAATAGACCGTGTGACCGTCATGTGCATAGAGTCCGCTGTTGTGCACTTGTTAGAGATACACAGCACTCCTTGGGGTGCAAAGTTGAGTAGATCAACGCATGTTTTACCCTAGATTATTTCTTCACATTTCTTATACTTTATATTCAACAATTGAATCCCATCTGGATTACAATTGGCTGGCCAGCTTTGAATCTCTAAAGTCCAAATGTGAATATGAAATTAATCTTCCTCTTCTTGCGATCCTTTCGATCTTGACTTGACTCGCTTTTCTAACATGCCCCGCCGGACCGAATTGACCATAGTCCATAAGCAACATGCTAAGATAGCGATCACCCAGTCAAATCTAAAGGAACCAATTAGAGTCCATAAGGGCAAGAAGTTTAAGACCTATGTGGTCTTTGGGTCTCACATAATAGTAAACACAATTACTATTCTAACCCAATGGTCAAAGGCATACGTAGTATGAATACGTATTACAACATCACTCCTTTCCCAGGGAGCGTATGTCTTAATGATGTTGTAAGGATGATGATCAGACACCACAATGTCTGACTTTGAGTCCCTTTTACTACTCAGTAATTTCCTGGACCCACATCCCGCATAAGACAGATAAGATTTAAAAAATCTTCTTAGATCTTTTGTAAGCATCCATATGATGCAGATCTTTCATACGACCATTTTGTTTAAGTCATGACTCTAAATCATCCGTCTGACGATTTTGACTTTAAACAGGTCTCATCTTTATCTTATCCGTCTGATAGAATAAAGGCGGTTGCTCATGTGAGAGAGCCAACCTCAATCTGTCCGACATACTAGAAAAACATAGCTGAGATTAAAAGAAATGTACACAAAAATTTTCAAGAATCTCATATGTAATGTTAAAAAGAACTTATTCTTTTATTAAATTTGATCTTTCATAGACATGGGAATATACATTGATACAACTCAGCTCTTACGCAATCCTTGAGATGATAAGTGTTTGTAAAACACATCTCTAGGGATCGCCTTCGTAAGCGGATCCGCTATCATCTCATGCGTAGATATGTATCTAATGTCTACCTTCTTGTTCTTATAATAGTCTTTTGCAAATTTGTAGCGGATATCAATGTGTTTGGTCTTACAATGGAATTTTGGATCTTTGACATAGGCTATAGATGCTTGACTGTCACTGTATATTGGTACAGCACCTGAGTCACTTGCATCAATTAGCTTGTCTAAGAACTTCCTAAGCCAAACAGCTTCTTGGACCGCCATGCTAAATGCTACAAATTCGGCTTCTATAGTTGAAAGTGCGATGCAGGATTGTTTTTTGCTACTCCAGGATATTGCACCAGATCCGAGTAGAAAAACATGTCCTGAGGTCGATCATCGCTCATCGAGATCACCCGCCCAATCAGCATCAGTGTAGCCTTCGAGCCTCAAGGTATTTCCTTGATAGCATAAAGCATAGTTCGCAGTCCCTTTAAGATACCGCATTATCCTCTTAACCGCTTTTCAGTGTGTTTGCCCTGGATTGGATTGGTAACGACTTACCATTCCAACGGCAAAACAGATGTCCGGTCTTGTACACATTATAGCGTACATAAGACTACCAACTGCACTGGAATATGGAACTTTTTCCATAATTTCCTTTTCCTTTTGGTTCTTTGGACATATTTTCAGACATAAATTATCGCATTTGCTTATAGGAGTATCAATGGACGTACAGTCCTGCATATTGAAACGTTCTAGAACCTTCTTTATATAAGTCTCTTGTGAAAGAGAAAGAAGTTCCTTCGAACGATTCCTTGAAATCTTAACTCCAAGGATATATGCGGCTTCTCCCATGTCTTTCATCTCAAATACTGATGAAAGCCAAGCCTTGATATCCATCACAAAGCCCTTGTCATTTCCGGCTATTAAAATGTCATCTACATATAGAGACATAATAACATACTTGCTTTTGATCCTCTTGATATATACACAGTTATCTTCATCAAGCATGGTAAAACCATTTGATAAGACAACTTCTTGAAATCGTATATACCATTGCCTCGAGGATTGTTTAAGACCATATATGGATTTACGAAGTTTACAAACCTTATGTTCGTTTCCTTCTTTTACAGACCCTGTTGGTTGTTCCATATAGATCTCCTCATCCAATTCTCCATTGAGAAAGGCAGTCTTTACATCCATTTGATGTAATTCGAGGTCTAAGCAAGCTACCAAAGACAGAATCAAGCGAATCGAGGTAAAACGAACAACAGGTGAGAAGGTCTCTTCGTAGTCTATTCCTTCCTGTTGCGTAAAACCTTTCGCGACAAGGCGAGCTTTATATCTGTCTATAGAACCATCAGCCTTATGCTTGATCGTAAGAACCCATTTGTTCCCAATAGCTCTACGTCCTCTGGGTAAGTTAACCAAGTCCCAGAATCGGTTAATTTTCATGGATTCTAATTCCTCCTTCATCGCTTCCATCCATTTGTCTTTTGTAGGGCATGATACGGCCTGTTTGAAATTAGCAGGCTCGTCATCTTCTTGTAGTAAAGTCATAAAGGTTTGTGGGAATTCATCCTCAAATCTTAGAGGAGCTAACCTTGTACGACTACTACGTCGTATTTGAGATTCTTCAAGCCCTTGTTGACTCGAAGTTGGATCAATTCTAATATTACTCCCACTTGGAATGTGATTAGAATTGCTCCCACTTGGATCATTATTCCTATATGGAATAGGATTCGCATCATTCGTATCATCCATTGGTGAAGGTTGAAACGTATTTTCGTCTTCACCAAGAATTCTCTCACTCGAATGAGGTAATCCTTCTTGATCATAAATCTCAAATAGAGATAAGTCCTGACTTATCTCTCCATGTCTTGGAAACTCATTTTCCATGAAAGTAACATCACTCGACTCAAATTCAATCAGTCCTCCATTGTCTTCCTGACCAATGAAAACATAACCTTTGGAGTTTTCTGCGTATCGTATAAAGATACATTTCCTCCCCCTTGGTCCAAGTTTGCCATACTTATGGGAGGAAATATGTGCGTAGGATGCACACCCCCAAGGTTTTAAAATGCTTAAGTCAGGAGACCTTTGGTTCCCAACTCATAAGGAGTGGAGCTAACTGATTTCGAGTGTACGCGGTTCAAGATGAAAGCAGCCGTTAATAATGCATCACCCCAAAAGGTGATTGGCAAGTTAGCTTGCGCCATCATTGAACGGACCATTTCCATTAAAGTCCTATTTCTCCTTTCAGCAACACCATTTTGTTGTGGAGAATAAGGCATAGTTATTTGATGAACTATGCCCTTATCATCACAAAGTTCCTTAAAACTTGCTGATTGATATTCACCGCCTCTATCGGTTCGCAAGACCTTAATCTTGTGGTCTAATTGATTTTCCACTAAACTCATATAGTTTTTAAAGCAGGTTAATGCTTCACTTTTGTGGGATATCAAATAGATATGTCCGAATCGGGTGAAGTCATCAATAAAAGAGATGAAGTAGGACTTCCCGCGTCTTGTCTTGACATTCATCGGACCACATATGTCCGAATGGATGAGCTGTAATGGAACCTCGGCCCTTGTGCCGGTTCCAAATGGCTTGCGACAAGATTTCCCTACAAGGCAATGTTCGTAAGTCAACATTTCGACCTTTGAAACATTGGATAGAAGGCCACGTTTGGCAAGTCTATCCATATGTGTTGGTCCAATGTGACCAAGCCTTGCGTGCCAACAAATTACATCTGATTCATAAATCGAAGAATTTGTAACAAGCAAATTTTCATTAAAATTTGAGGAATCGTACATCGTATTTAATACAATGAATCCTTTGAAAACATACCCAGAACCAATTACAGAATTATTACAAGACAAATCCACATTACAATTATGAAAGAACCAACTATAACCAAGACCCATTAAGACAACCACAGATATTATATTCCTTCGAATATCCGGAGCGAAGAGACCATCATGTAGTAAGATAGTGCGGCCGTTGTCCAAGACGAGCTTGCACGTCCCAACATCTTTCATTTCAACACGTGTGTTGTTTCCTACATATATCCACTTCGTTCCTTAGGGTATCCGGTGATACTCCACGAAGGACCGTCTGTACCTTGCTATGTGGTCGGTGGCTCCTGAATCAATTATCCAAAAAGGATTAGATTCTACAAGAAATATTGAACTAGAAACACATATGTAACTAGTATTATTACAAGTTACCTTGTCACCTCCATCCGTACATGAACGGGCATAGTGACCTAACTTGTTGCACTTGAAGCACTTGATCTTCTTCAAGTCTTTCTTCTTGTGCCATTTCTTGTTCCCACCCTTTTGTTTGGGTTTCTTAGTAGACACTGGTTGCTTTTTATGGTCATGAGCAAACTTTGAGTGATGTTTACGTTTCTTTCCCCCGTGTGAGGAACTAGCAACCATGTGCACTTCTGCACTAGGCTTGGCGACCGCAAGGCGCTCTTCCTTTAACTCGAGGTGCTTAGAAACATCGTTGAAGTTCATGATGCTCTCATTATGAGTGAGATGCATCTTCATGTTGTCCCATTCGATTGGTAGGGAACGTATGACCGCTTGGATTTGTTGCTCATCAGTGATCATATGACCTGCATCCTTTAACTCTGAAATATGATTCACCATGTGTCGCAGATGCATTCCCATGGAATGATCTGGACGTTTTTTGTACGAATCGAATTTTATAGTTAAAGAGCGAAGTTTGGTCACCGAGGTGCCACCAAACTTCTCCTCTAGCTTGGACCATATGTCCATAGCTAGGTCATATTCTCGGAAGATTCGTATTATGTCGTCTGCCATACTTGACAGCAACGTAATGCGAGCAATTTTGTTCTTCCGAGACCAAGCATCGAAAGCTTCCTTGTCTCTTCTGTGTTGGGCCGTAGTGCCTAACTCAGGTTCAATCATTATGTTCTTCAGAGTTTCGTGCACGTCTTGCTCCTCTAGAACATATTGTATCTTCGTGGACCATAGTTTGTAATTATCGCCGTTGAGTTTTTCACCTTTGTTTAACTCAGCGACGATGTTCTTAGTAGCGGAAGACATTTTAGTTTTAAAATGCTGCAAAATACATAAAAAAAATTTGATCAAAAACATTGCATAAAATTTTATATTTGATAAGTTACTTTCGAAAAATATTGAAGATGTTGCTCTAGAATCGGAAAGGTCATTACGATGCCAATCACCATCTAGAACAACTTTCAATATTTCCCCATCACTTATCAAACAATAGTACTCTTATAGTACTTGCAGCGGAAAAGCGTTTTTGAAAAAACGTATTTTGAAAACGTATTTTGCAAACGTATTTTGCAACGGGAGGTAGTGGCCTGCCCCGGCCATTGCCGGAGTCGAGCCGTGGCCGTGCCAAGGCCGGATTCCCCTTGCATGGGGTTTTGCCGTATGCAACTGCCGCCGGTCCCGTATGGGCTGGCCATGCAGACCCCCATATCTCCTTGGTCGAGGCCGGGGCTCGGCCAGGGCCGGCCAGGGCCCTGGCCCCCTCGGCCAGGGCCTATGCTCTGGTCGTGGCCAGGGCCGGCCAGTGCCTCTGCCCTGGCCGGGGCCAGGGCCGGCCAGGGCCCTGGCAGAAGGCCAGGGCGCCTCTGCCCTGGCCTCTGCTAGGGCCGGCCTTGGCCCTGGCACAGGCCAGGGCGCCTGGCCCTGGCCTCAGCCAGGGCCGGCCTTGGCCCTGGCACAGGCCAGGGCGCCTGGCCCTGGCCTCAGCCAGGGCCGGCCTTGGCCCTGGCAGAGGCCAGGGCGCCTCTGCCCTGGCCTCTGCCCGGGCCGGCCCTGGCAGAGGCCAGGGCCGGCCAGGGTGCCTCGGCCTAGCCGAGGCCCGGGCCGGCCGGCCGGCCTCCTTGGAGTCCGGTCGCACACCCACCCTATGGGGGGTGGTCTTGGTTGTCATTGGCCGAATCGAACCCCTTGCCCATTGGGGAGGGGGTGCATCATGCACCAAAGAGATACGTGTTCATCTTCTCCGATGAGAAGTTTTGAAACCACCATCTTCTCCGATGAGACACCCGTTCATCGAGAAAGTGGTTATGCTTCAATGACAGTGTGCCAAAATAATAACACACTTTCAAGGCCGCAAACTTCATGCTCCACATGAAGAGAGTTCACATTGCCTATTGAATGGAGACTCAGCATCCATGAAGAGTGCGAGTTTGGCGAGATGAACGGTCAGTTCTTCCCGTCATGGAGAGTTCCTGCCATATCCGTAATGGCAAAAGACCCTTACGTGAAAGGAACAACTTTTAACGTTCTCTCTTTCACGATGCGCTCCTACCATATCCATAATGGAAGGAAACTCATTCGTGAAAGAGACAACGTGTCATTCATCGGTGAGACCGAGGCGAACCCGTGTCGCTCTGATACCAATGTAGGATCCCATCATGCGATTATAGAGGATCGAAAGAGAGGAGACTTACGTTAGCGTATGCTTCGCTATAATCTCTGAACTTCGCCCTTGGATTCGCCACAACAGTCGGTACTTCGTCACAGAGGATCAAAGCAGCGTTTCACCGTCTAAATCTCTATTTAGAAGAAGAACTTAATGGAAGGGAGAAGAGGAAAGAAGGTTGCCTTATGCAAACTTATGGCATGAAGGATTAGCCTTGAAAGCCATACCCTTGGGTCCTATTTATAGGTCTTGGGGGTAGTTATTGTAGGAAATAACTACATATATGCTTATTAGCTTATATTAGTATCATTGCTTATCCTCTTCCTTATGCACTTATCAAGTGCCTTTATGCACTTATAAAGTGACTTTTTCCACTTATCGAGTGGTCCTTTTCACACATGAAAAGGTTCCCTTCGCACATGCTTTCATGTACGCGACATCCGAGGTCCATAGACCCTCATACACCCCCTCATCGGTGTGTATATGTCGTCCATATCCAACAGATCCATACCTCGGCAGGATGTTGGACTTCACCACTAGGTGAACTGCCCAACCTCTAGCCGAAAACATAGACGACCTAATACCAGAATCCAGGGCTAAGTGTATCTCACGAAACATATCCCGAAGGACAGGCTGGTCAAGCTCATCGATATCAGAAATGGAAATATTGGAAGGAAACGATCCGGTGGAAGGAATCCTAAGAATGGTCCCTAGGAGAGAGGGATCAAGACGAATGGGGGTTCCCTGGACCACTGTGTCAATGACTCCGGAGGAAGAATACTCACCGCGAAGGCGGTTAGCATAGAATAGCTTAACCAAGAATGGATAAGCTCTAGGAGAGTCGCTCGGAGAGAAGCGAAAACGATCGGCCAAGTGGGTAGCAGATAAGATGTCAAAGAGACGCTCAGCAGTAAACGAGGGAAAAATGATGTACCGCTCCCTAAGAAGTTTGATCCCTAAGAGAGAGTGGTGCCGTGCCAAGCAAAGATCATCTCGGCAGATTGGAACTAGGGGATCAGAAGGGGGCGCAGCAGGAGACTTTTCTGAGGAACTCGATTCAGAAGGAGACTGATGGTGTGCCTCAGCAACAGGCTCATTGATGCTAACACCAACGGGCTTGCGCTTACGCTTGATCAAGGGCTGAGTGTCAGAAGAAGAAGACCCTGAAGGAGAATATCCCTGTGAAGCAGAGTGAGAGGGAGATTCGGCATGCTTAGAACAGGCTTTATAGGGCTTCTTGGTCTTGGATAAAAGTTTCCTATGAGCCCTAGGATTCTTAGAACCCATGATCTTCCCCTTACCCTTGGTCTTGGGTGCCATGGAGTCAGTCAATCGAAAGAAAGAGAAACGACAGGCGATGAAATCGAAAGACCAAATTCGCACGAGAGACTAGAGAGAGAGAGAGAGAGAGACAAACCAAGTCGAGAGGACACGAGGACGCAACGACGAAGCAATCGACGTGCGGGGAGGAGGAGATCGGCGGTAACGGTAGCGGAAAAGAGCGGGAAGTCGAGTCGATTCAATCGGAGGAGAGAGAAATGTTATGGAGAAAATGAACCGTCTCGAAGTATATATGAAAGAGGGAATAAATCTGGGCCGTTGGATCAAAGAATCGACGGCTCAGATCGAATCAACGAATCGTCACAACAGTAGACAGTCGACTGATGAACAAAAGCCAGTCGACTCGTTGAAGTGATAAGAATTAAGCTCAGGAAGATAGACAGTCGACTGTTGCGTAAAATACAGTCGCTTGTCCGATGGACAGTCGACTGTACAATACACATCCATCGACTGACCGAGAATCAATAAACTTCATCAAAATGACTGAGAGCTCTGTAAGAATTTGACAGAAAAGACAGTCGCCTAATGACCAAAATGCAGTCGCCTGTTCAACTAACAGTCGACTATAAAATTGTCATCAGTCGGCTGTGCGAAAGATATAAGATTTTGACTGAGAATATAGAGTAGGGCAGTCGACTGTCAAAGGAAAGACAGTCGTCTGTCCTGGTCCAAAAATGCACAGTGAGATAGAAATCCAAAGGATATGAACACTCACCCTAGGACCTATACTCTAATCACAAATACATCATAAAAACAATGTAATTTGATATATCAATTTAAACACAAATCACTAAAAACAATCTCATAGAATTCATGAAATCACATAAATCTCAATTTGCCTTTCTTAAACATATGTATGAAATATCAATGACGATAGGCAACATGATGAAATGAGCTCAAACAGAGTTATAACATATATGTTGAGCTTCTAGATTTCAGATTCACCCATAATTTCTAATTCTCCATGTAACCTCACAAATGAATCTTCTTTAAGAGGTTTAGTGAAGATGTCGGTAATTTGTTTTTGGGTTTCAATGTACTCTAAGATGATGTCCTTCTTAGCTACATGGTCATTTATGAAATGGTGTCTCACATCTATGTGTTTGGTACGGGAGTGATGTACCGGGTTCTTGAAAAGACAAATAGCACTTTGGTTATCAACCATGATAGGGCAAGTATCACAATTGACACCATAGTCACTAAGAGTGTGTCTCATCCAAAGAACTTGTGCGCATGCAAGACCCGTGCCGCTTCAGTCGTGGACAGTGATACCGAATTCTGTTTCTTAGAAAACCAAGAAACTAGGGAATTTCCTAGGAAATGGCAAGTGCCACTAGTACTTTTCCTGTCGGACTTGCATCCGGCAAAGTCGGCATCACTATATGAGATTAACTCATATGTGCTAGATTTAGCGTAAAGTAACCCATAATCTAGAGACTGATTGAGATAACGAAATATTCGTTTAACCGCAATCAAGTGTGACTCCTTAGGTCTAGCTTGATATCTAGCACACAAGCAAATGGAAAACATGATATCGGGCCTACTAGCAGTTAAGTAAAGTAAGCTACTGATCATACCTCGATATAGACGAACGTCTACATCTTTTCCGCTTTAATCCTTGTGTAGATGGGTGGTAGTACTCATGAGAGTCCTTTTGCTTGAAGACGATTCCATCCCGAATCGCTTAATAAGCTCCCCTGTGTACTTTGTCTGATGTATGAAGGTTCCCTTCTCCATTTGTCGAATTTGCAGTCCAAGGAAATAAGTGAGCTCTCCCATGTGGCTCAACTCAAACTCATCCTTCATAGACTTCGAAAATTCTTGACAAAGATTAAAGTTAGTAGAACCGAAAATAATATCGTCTACATACACTTGAATCAAAAGAATGTCATTTTCATAATCTTTAATGAAGAGTGTAGAATCAACTTCTCCCATTTTAGAACCTAAATCCAAAAGAAAGGTCTTAAGTCGATCATACCAAGATCTAGGAGCTTGTCTCAACCCATATAATGTTTTCTTAAGTTTGAAAACATGGTTTGGAAATTTTTCATGAATAAAACCGGGATGTTGAGAAACATGTACTTCTTCATTGATAAACCCATTTAAAATGCACTTTTAACATCCATTTGAAATAGTTTAAAATTCTTATGGGATGCAAAAGATAAAAGCAACCTAATAGCTTCTAATCTAGCTACGGGGGCAAAAGATTCTTCGAAATCAATACCTTCCTCTTGCCGGTAGCCTTGAGCTACTAACCTTACTTTGTTCCTTGTGATTACCTTGTTCTCATCCGTCTTGTTCTTGAAGATCCATTTGGTCCCAATGACTTGGTGACCATTTGGAAGAGGAACGAGTTTCCAAACTTCATTTCTCTCGAATTGCATGAGTTCTTCTTCCATTGCCACTATCCAAGAGCTATCCTCACAAGCTTCTTGGATGTTCTTCGGCTCAATGGTAGAGACAAATGCGCAATGAGAGAATTCTTCAATCCTCGACCTCGTTTGAACACCCACACCAATATCTCCAATAATTTGGTTATGGGGATGGTTGCGAACGGTCAGGTAAGCTTTAGGTATTCCTGTATCACTAGGAGCATATTCAACAATTTCATTAGAAGTGTTAGTCTCAATAATCGAATCATTAATCTTAACATTATTAAGAGAATCATAAAGAATATCGACACTATCATCATCAACATGAGGAAAATCAAAACCTTCGTAAAAAGATACGTGAAGTGATTCCTCAATCGTTGAAGAAGTTTTGTTGTATATCCGGTAGGCTTTGCTACGTGTGGAATATCCAACAAAAATTCCTTCATCGGATCTTGGCTCAAATTTGTCTAAATTACCAAATGTGTTCTTTATAAAACATTTTGAACCAAAAACTCGAAAATATTTTACTTGAGGCTTTTTGTCATAAAACAACTCAAAACAAGTTTTGTTCATACGGGGTCTCACTAGGATCCTATTGAGCACATAACATGCCGTGTGCACCGCCTCTGCCCAAAATTGTAGTCCTAAATGACTATCATGGAGCATAGTGCGTGCACACTCAATAAGAGTCATATTCTTTCTCTCTATAACACCATTTTATGGTGGTGCACGAGGAAAGGAAAAGTTATGAGTTATCCCGGTGTCATCACAAAACTTAGTAAAAGATTCATTCTCAAATTCTCCTCCATGATCACTACAGATAGTGATCATGGTGGATCCTAAAAGATTCTGAATCGTCTTTGCAAATTTGGTAAACTCTTCATAAGCTTCATTCTTATTAGTTAAGAATAAACCCAAGTAAATCTATTAAAGTCGTCAACTACAACTAATCCATAATGAGCATTACCTAAAGAAGCAGTTCTAGTTGGCCCAAACAAAGTTTTTCTTATTAAAAGAGATTTTAGGAAAACCTTTGACTAGATCATGCTTAACTAACTTATATAAGTACTTGAAGTGAACATGACCAAAACGGCGATACCATAATGGTTGTTCACTTGTGTTAGCAACTAAGCAATATTCTACGGTTTTAGGCAAGCTCAAATAATAAATATTTTTACGTCTAATACCAGAAAATAAAACATTTGAATCACAATCAACAATTGTACACAATCCTTCTCCAAAGTCAACCTTGTAACCTTTGTCACAAAGTTGACTAATGGAAATGAGATTGTGACACAAACCACTAACAAGAAATACATTAGTAATTAAGGGTTTGGAAGGATTACCAACAATACCTACTCTAATGATGGTTCCCTTTTGATTACCTCCAAAAGTGACCGTTGCACAATCCTTGATGCTAATCACTTCGGAGAGAAACGAGGGATCTCCCGTGATATGTTTGGAGCAATCACTATCGAGAATCCATCCTTTCCCTTTAGAGCTTATGGTACCCAATCTTTGTTGGGTCCAAGGGGATTAGCCCTTTGAAAGCCAAGTCCAAGTGGACTTCCGCTTCCCAACATAATTACTATTCCTAATCACATCATGAAAATAGGAATCAATATAAGTATTCCTATCAGTAAGGCTAGTGTTCTTAGGACCCCAAATGGTGTAAATCTTGGGAGTCATTTTCCTAGTTGCATGCATACTTGTTGGATTTCTATATGGTGCATGCTTCTTAGGAACACGGTTTCTAGCATAGAAATGGGGAGGTGGATATGCATTGTACATACTAGAATGATATGTATGCTTGGGAACATGCATGTGATATAAAGCATATGGATCATGAATGACATGTGGAGGATGAGCATACATGTAAGAATGATGCGTATGTGCATACGGGTGTATAGGAGCACGTACATGAGTAATTCTCATGTGTAGATTTGTACGTGTCCATGGGTGTGGAGCATAAAAAGTGTCATGATTATCCACTTATGAAGTAGTAGGTTTCCTACGTGGATGAATGTTAGTGTACATGTAAGCATGGCCTTGCTTTTGGTTTCCACCTTTAGTGGGTTTCTTGCCAAAAGGAAGAGATGGTGAAGTGGTGATATTCTTGGTAGGATTACTACCTATAGTGTATTTGACACCACTTGTGGATGCACCAGAGGAAGGCCTCACAAAATCTATAGTGACACCACTATAGGAAGTGCGTGCATTGGATGCATTTGCATTCACAAAACCAAAACCAACATGATGTGTGTCCGTAAGTTGGTTTGCACGCAAATCATCCAATTGTCCTTTTCCCTTATTGAATCTCACAATACGGGAGGACATGAGCTCATATCTCTCCTTAAGAGAAGAAATATTGGTATCCAAGGTGGACACCCGTGCTTTGAGCTCGTGCACTTGAGTTTTAAGAGAATCATTCTCTAAACTCAATTGTGTGTGTCGTGTAACTAGACCACTATTATCCTTAGGATGTGTTTGATCTAGTTGAGATTTGAGGCAATTCACCTCATCTCTCAAAGTGACATTTTGAGAAGCTAATTTTGCTTTCTCAAGAGTTAAAGTATCAACAATGGTGTCATTGTTGATAATCCATGGAATGGATGTCTTGCTAACATTTGATTTCTTTAAGCTAGTGTATCTAAGCATTAAAGATTGGTATTTAGCAAATAGTTCTTCATTAGAAATACGAAGTTCATCCATTGTTACCTCGGTATCATTCGTGTCGGAGTCACTCTCATCGGAGAGTGGATCTTCTCGGGTCATGAAGCACATGTGGGCGCTCTCACCCTTCTAATCATCGGAATCACTTGATGATTCTTCACTTGAGTCGTCGAATGTACCTACGAGTCCTTTCTTCTTATCTCTCTTGTTCTTGTCGGACTTGTGGTACTTCGGAGCCTTCCACTTCGCTTTGTTCTTTAGCATTGGGCAATCCCTCTTGATGTGCCCTGGCTTATTACACTTAAATCAAAGAGAGGAAGTAGCGTTAGTAGACTCAAAACATTTATTGGATGAGAACTTACCTTTGCAAAAGAAGCGTTGGAACTTCTTCGCCATTTGGGCCATTTCACCCAAATCCATCTCATTCTCGGATTCTTCACTATCGGAGGATGATGAATTGACGTTGAATGCCAATGCTTTCTTCTTGGCCTCCGAGGGATTCATCATAGCTCGAATCTTTAATCGGTTCTCTCGTCTTACCTCATAAGACATGAGAGTCTCGATAAGATTCACAACTGTGTAGTTCTTCAAGTCATTGACCTCCTCGATGGCGATCGCTCTTCTTTCCCATTTGGAGGTCATTCCCATGATAATCTTCCTTACCTTGTCTGGTTTGGAATAGACATGACCAAGAGCTTCCAATTCATTGATGATGTCGGTAAAACGTCCGTACATCGATGCAATGGTCTCATTATCCTACTTATGAAACAAATCGAAGTTTTGCACGGCAACATATAACTTTGAGAGTTTTACCTTGTTCGGTCCCTTATGGGTAACGACGAGATGGTTCCAAATTTGATATGCACTCTTACATGTGCATATCTTGTTGAACTCAATCGGATCCAACACACAATGAAGAGCGTTCATTGCTTTAGTGTTGTTGATCTCGGCGGCTTTCTCGGAAGACGTCCATTTGTCGAAATCTACTTCGGTGGGCTCGACGTATTCCTTGTGGAGGGTTCTCCAAAGTGAAACACTCCTAAGGAACGTCTCCATCCGGCATTTCTAATTGCCGAAGTTCGTGCCATTGAAATGCGGAGGGCGCACCGTAGATTGACCTTTGAAAAGTGTGGACGCTCCATCATGGTCGTGATTGTTGTATGAAGGCGGAGGAGGAACTTTGTTGTTGTTGGATGCCATAGCTATAACCTTGCACTTTGATACCAATTGTAAGGATCCTGTCTATGGGGAAAACACTAGAAGGGGGGTTGAATAGTGTTTATGCAATTTAATAAGGAATTTACGCTAAATAAAATGCAATCCAACAAATAGTGCGGAATTGAAATTAACCCAAAATGAAACACACGCAAACGCAGAGATGTTTCAAGGGTTCAGATTACCCAAGTCACTTCCCGACTTGTTCCCGGTAATCCTACGTCCCTTCCACCCGGATACCTCCGGATACTCAAGTTAGAAACCCTAATTTGAGGTTTCCTTAACACCCACTTGTAGCAACCCTACAAGTGAAATCGAATACAATCGATGTCATTGACTCCCACAACTAGGGAGCAAGCAAACCACTCTCACAACCCGAGAGCAAGTTCAAATAATGAGATTAATGAAATTTGAAAGCAACACTTACAATCACCTATGCCTTGAAGTAGAACTTGAAGGAGAAGTGTGATGTATGTTGAAGACTCTCTTGGAAGAGAGAAGAAGCCCTTTCTCTTGACTGCACCAATTGGCTAGATGATAACTCTTTGGTTCTAGGTTGGAGAGCAAGAGATCAAAGATTGGAATTCTTAGGGCTTTGGATTTGAAAACTTAAATCTTTGGAAAAGAAAGCTTGAGAGATTTTGCAATAGATTAGGTAACCTTTCAGTGGAACAATAGAAACCCCATTTATAGGTTTCTCAAATCCACAAAACAGTTTAGGCAAAAACAGCTTTGAAATCCGTGAGAAAAATCTCAACAGATAGAATCTGAACTCGCGACAGTCGACTGCTGAAGAAACCTCAGTCGATTGTTGCACAGTCAGCAAGGGTAGGTGAGAGTTCATAACGGTAACTTACCACGTGGACAGTCGACTGATGAAGCAAATACAGTCGATTGTTAAACTAACAGGCGACTGTAAATTCTTCTATAGGCGACTGGCCGAGAGATGGATAAGTTAATGAAATCTGGAAATCTTGCAAGCTAACAGGATAGACGACTGATGAGGATAACATATTCGACTGTACATCAGGACAGGCGACTGTAAATCCTTAAACAGATGACTGTCAAATACCCTGAGAATTTCCAGAGAACAAAGTCAATGAAATGTCTCACAGACAGACGACTGATGTAGCATATACAGTCGACTGATCCAAGGGACATGCGACTGTGTATACAACATAAGTCGACTGGTCGTAAAAGACAGATCAATAAAGTTTGGGCAAAACATAGACATGCGACTGATTTACAAAACACTGTCGACTATCACTTGGACAAGCGCATGTGAATCATTCATCAGTTGCATGTGCGAAAATAAACAGATAGGCCCAAAACTATATTGCGAAATTTTGTGCATAACAGGCGACTGTAGAACAAAACACAGTCGACTGTTTTTGAGACAGACGACTGTAAAATGTTCAGCAGTCGACTGTTATAAACAATCCTTGCACAATCAATAAAGAAATGAATTAGAGTCTAAGGACAATTGATCTAAAGATGTCCTAAGACTGAATGTAGATGTGAGTGAGTGCTCCATCAATGTTCTACTTCTAAGCTACATACTAGAAGAGATAAAAGATAATTACATTGACGAATTCTCTCTTCTATCCATCGTATGAGCTTGAAGTCTTCATGGAGCTTCAATCGTCATCTACGATCATCCAATCCAAGTTATTTGCCTTCAATGAACTTTGTGAGTCATCCATTGCTAGTAGATCTTCAAAATTTGCTTAGGCAATGGATTAACTGCAAAATAGGGGATTAGTCACAAGTATTTATGTTTGCTTATCATTAACACCCAGTATGGAGAAGTCCAATACTCAACACGTGTTGCTTCCATATTTCATAACTTTCGTTATTTGAATTTGCTCTCGGGTTGTGAGAGTTGTTTGCTTGCTCCCTAGTTGTGGGAGTCAAGTACAATCTATTGTATTTCGATTTCACTTGTAGGCTTGCTACAAGTGGGTTTTAAGGAAACCTCTCTGTGTTTGCATGTGGAAGGGATGCAGGATTACCTGGAACATGTCGGGAAGTGACTTGGGTAATCCGAACCCTTGAAACATCTCTGTGTTTGCGTGTGTTTCAATTTGAGCTTAATTTCTATTCTGCACTATTTTGTTGGATTGCATTTAAATTGGTGTAACTATCTTTTTAAATTGCATAAACACTATTCAACCCCTCTTCTAGTGTTTTCCCCATAGACAGGATCCTTACAATTGGTATCAGAGCGCAAAGTTTTATCTATGGCATCCAACAACAACAATGTTCCTCTGCCGCCTTCGTACAACAATCATGACCGTGATGGAGCGTCCACACTTTTCGAAGGTCAATCAACGGTGCGTCCTCTGTGTTTCAATGGCACAAACTTCGGCTATTGGAAATCCCGGATGGAGACGTTCCTTAGGAGTGCTTCACTTTGGAGAACCGTGCACAAGGAATACGTCGAGCCCACCGAAGTAGATTTCGAGACATTGACGACTTCCGAGAAAACCGCCGAAGTCAACAACGCAAAAGCAATGAACGCTCTTCATTGTGTGTTGGATCCGAATGAGTTCAACAAGATATGCACATGTAAGAGTGCATATCAAATTTGGAACCATCTCATCGTTACCCATGAGGGAACGAATAAGGTAAAACTTTCAAAGTTATATGTTGCCGTGTAAAACTTCGATATGTTTCATATGCAGGATAATAAAAGCATTGCATCAATGTACGGACGTTTTACCGACATCACAAATGAATTGGAAGCTCTTGGTCAAGTCTATTCCGAACCAGACAAGGTAAGAAAGATCATCATGGGAATGACCTCCAAATGGGAAAGAAGAGCTATCGCCATCGAGGAGGTCAATGATTTGAAGACATACACAGTTGTGAATCTTATCGGGACTCTCATGTCTTATGAAGTAAGACGGGAGAAACGATTAAAGATTCGAGCTATGATGAATCCTTCGGAGGCCAAGAAGAAAGCTTTGGCATTCAACGCCAATTCATCATCCTTCGATAGTGAAGAATCAGAGAATGAGATGGATTTGGGTGAAATGGCCCAAATGGCAAAGAAGTTCCAACGCTTCTTTTGCAAAGGTAAACCTCCATCTAACAAAAGATTTGAGTCTACTAATGCAACTTTCTCTCTTTGCTTTAAGTGTAATAAGCCAGGGCACATCAAGAGGGATTGCCTAATGCTAAGAAACAAAGAGAAGTGGAAGGCTCCGAAGTACCACAAGTCCGACAAAAACAAGAGAGACAAGAAGAACGGACTCGTCGGTACATTCGATGACTCAAGTGAAGAATCATCAAGTGATTCCGATGATGAGAAGGGTGAGAGCGTCCACATGTGTTTGATGGCCCGAGAAGATCCACTTTCCGATGAGAGTGATTCAGACACGGATGATACCGAGGTAACTATGGATGAATTACGCATTGCTAATGAAGAATTATTTGCTAAATATCAATCTTTAATGCTTAGATATACCAGCTTAAAGAAAATGAAAGTTAGCAATTCATACATTCTATGCATTATCAACAATGACACCATTGTTGATAATTTAACCCTTGAGAAAGCAAACTTAGCTTCTCAAAATGTCACTTTGAGAGATGAGGTGAATTTCCTCAAATCTCAACTAGATCAAACACATCCTAAGGATAATAGTGATCTAGTTACACGATACACACAATTGGGTTTAGAGAATGATTCTCTTAAAACTCGAGTGCACGAGCTCAAAGCACGGGTGTCCACCTTGGATACCAATATTTCTTCTCTTAAGGAGAAATATGAGCTCATGTCCTCCCGTATTGTGAGATTCAATAAGGGAAAAGGACAATTGGACGATTTGCTAGCAAACCAATTTCCGGCCACACATCGTGTTGGTCTTGGTTATGTGAATGTAAATACATCCAATGCTCGCACTTCCTATAATGATGTCACTATAGACTTTGTGAGACCATCCTCCGGTGCATCCACAAGTGGTGTCAAAGACACTATAGGTAGCATTCCTACCAAGAAAGTCACCACTTCACCATCTCTTCATTTTGGCAAGAAACCCACTAAGGGTGGAAACCAAAAAAGAAGTCATGCTTACATGTACACTAACATTCATTCACGTAGGAAACCTCCTACCTCACAAGTGGATAATCATGACACTTTTTATGCGCCATACCCACGGACACGTACAAATCCACACATGAGAAATACTCATGTACGTGCTCCTATACACCCATATGCACATACGCATCATTCTTACATGTATGCTCATCCTCCACATGTCATGCATGATCCATATGCTTCATACAACATGCATGTTCCCAATCATACATATCATCCTAGTATGTTCAATGTATATCCTCCACCTCATATTTATGCTAGAAACCATGTTCCTAAGAAGCATGCACCACATAGAAATCCAACAAGTATGCTTGCAACTAGGAAAAGGACTCCCAAGATTTACACCATTTGGGGTCCTAAGAACACTAGCCTAAATGATAGGAATGCTTATGTTGATTCCTATTTTCATGATGTTATTAAGAATAGTAATTATGTTGGGAAGCGGAAGTCCACTTGGACTTGGCATCCAAAGGGCTAATCCCCCTGGACCCAGCAAACATTGGGTATCATGAGCTTATGGTATATCATGTAGGTACCCAAGAGAAATAAGAAGAGCAATAAATGTCAAACTAGCTCTAAAGGGAAAGGATGGATTCTCGATAGTAGTTGCTCCAAACATATGTAGGGAGATCCCGCATTACTCTCCGAAGTGATTAGCATCAAGGATGGTGCAACGGTCACTTTTGGAGGTAATCAAAAGGGAACCATTATTGGAGTATGTATTGTCGGTAACCCTTCCAAACCCTTAATTACTAATGTATTTCTTGTTAGTGTTTATGTCACAATCTCATTTCCATTAGTCAACTTTGTGACAAAGGTTACAAGGTTAACTTTGGAGAATGATTGTATACAATTGTTGATGGTGATTCAAATGTTTTATTTTCCGGTATTAGGCGTAAAAATATTTATTATTTGAGCTTGCCTAAAACCGTAGAACGTTGCTTAGTTGCTAACACAAGTGAACAACTATTATGGCATCGCCGTTTTGGTCATGTTCACTTCAAGTACTTATATAAGTTAGCTAAGCATGATCTGGTCAAAGGTTTTCCTAAAATCGCTTTTAATAAGAAAAACTTTTGTGATTCGTGTCAAAGAGGTAAACTTAGTAAATCATCCTTTAAGCGTAAAGAAGGGATTACTTCTAAGAGGCCCCTAGAACTTCTTCATCTAGATTTGTTTGGGCCAACTAGAACCGCTTCTTTAGGTAATGCTCATTATGGATTAGTTGTCGTTGACGACTTTTCTAGATTTACTTGGGTTTCATTCTTAACTATAAGAATGAAGCTTATGAAGAGTTTACCAAATTTGCAAAGAAGATTCAGAATCTTTTAGGATCCACCATCATCACTATCTGTATTGATCATGGAGGAGAATTTGAGAATGAATCTTTTACTAAGTTTTGTGATGACACCGGGATAACTCATAACTTTTCCTTCCCTCGGACACCACCTCAAAATGGTGTTGTAGAGGGAAAGAATAGGACTCTTATTGAGTGTGATCGCACTATGCTCCATGATAGTCATCTTGGGCTACAATTTTGGACAGAGGCGGTGCACACAGCATGTTATGTAATCAATAGGATCCTAGTGAGACCCCAAACGAACAAAACTTATTTTGAGTTGTTTTATGACAAAAAGCCTCAAGTCAAATATTTTCGTGTTTTTGGTTCAAAATGCTTTATCAAGAACACTTTTGGTAATCTAGATAAATTTGAGCCAAGATCCGATGAAAGAATTTTTGTTGGATATTCCATACGTAGCAAAGCCTACCTGATATATAACAAAACGTCTTCAACGATTGAGGAATCACTACACGTATCATTTAATGAAGATTTTAATTTTCCTCTTTTTGATGATGATAGTGTAGATGTTATTTGTGATTCTCTTAGTAATGTTAAGATTAATGATTCGATTATTGAGACTAACACTACTAACGAAATTGTTGAAGATGTTCCTATTGATGCAGGAATACCCAAAGCTTACCCGACCGTTCGCAACTATCCCCATAACCAAAATATTGGAGATATTGGTGTGGGTGTTCGAACGAGGTCGAGGATTGAAGAATTCTCTCTTTGTGCATTTGTCTCTACCATTGAGCCAAAGAACATCCAAGAAGCTTGTGAGGATAGCTCTTGGATAGTGGCAATAGAAGAAGAACTCACGCAATTCGAGAGAAATGAAGTTTGGAAACTCGTTCCTCTTCCAAGTGGTCACCAAGTTATCGGGACCAAATGGATCTTCAAGAACAAGACCGACGAGAACGAGGTAATCACAAGGAAAAAAGCAAGGTTAGTAGCTCAAGGCTACCGACAAGAGGAAGGTATTGATTTCGAAGAATCTTTTGCCCCCGTAGCTAGATTAGAAGATATTAGATTACTTTTATGTCACGCCCCGCTTCCCAAAAACGTGGAGGCAAAGCGTGAGAAGGTCCGCTCAGACTTGAAGCTACAAAGCTGCAAGTCCGATAAGCGTCAATCAAATTTAAACTGCAGGTCCTTGCAACGCGAAACGAAACAAAGATAATAATAACGAAAGAGACAAAAGAAACATCTCAGAATATCCATAATAATAAATTCCAACATCGCAGAAAAGCCACCAGGCTAAAAGAAAGAGAGTCTAAAAGAGGCCCAGCATGGCCAACAAAAGTACAAAATGCAGAAACAAAGTAATGGTGCAAGCACCGACATCTAGCAGCAACCTAAAGCAACAGCAACGCCAACAGTCTCTAAAACTGGTCTCCGGTGTCTACGAACTCCTCGACGGACGTAGGCTCAGGCTCAGCGTCAGCAACACCTCGACCTCAACAACTGTCTCTGGCTCAGGGTCTAACATGTGGCACCCAAAAGAGCAAGGGGCACATGTCAGCAAGTCTGGAAGACTTGTGCAAGTGAAACTGAAAGTACAAGTAAGAGCAACCTAGCAGTTCTAGCATGATGCAATGACATGGCAGTTAAAGTATGAGTGCAGCAGGTAAAGTAAAGTAAAGTAAAGTACGAGCATGGCATGGCATGGATGACAAGTATTACATGAATCATTCACAAGACAAGTACAAGACAAGGAAAGTAAGCACCTCGTGCACAGAGATTCCGTCTTTTGGCTAGAGTGGCTGCGCTGGCCAACTCCTAAGCTCAAGCGAACGTTTATCCCTACCCCTCCACGTGTGTCGAGCCAGGGCCTTACCCCCGAACGGGAATGCTCGCTTCTGGAACACGAGCCAGGAAGTGTTTTGTCTTGCTGGTCTAGGGGTGCACCTAGCCAGTCAAGGGAGTACAAGTACAAGTATTGTAGCGTGTGCTACCAAGCGACATTCAATGCATGGATGACATGACATGACAAGTAGTAAGGCGTACAGGTAAGGAAAGTAAACGTGACAGTTTAGTATGCATGAACAACAAGTTTAAAGGTTGGATCTAGCTTCGTTGTCAAGCTAGATCAATTAGGTGACGGATCTAGTTTCGTTGTCAAACTAGATCAAGTAGGCGTCTAGCCAGCTATCATTTCACTGACTAGTCTCTTTTACGCTAAAAACAAGGAAGTGGCCTAAAAACATGGCCCTAAACAAGAATTGGCAAGTTTCACTTGCCTGCAATTATCACGTCAAGAAAACACCGTCCAACGAGTCCAAAGTCACGATTCCTACGTGCACAAGTCCACCGGCCTACATCCGTTTTTATTAATCTTGATTAGTGATTGCTAAAACATTTAAAATACTTTAAAATACTGATTTTTAGTCTTGGTTAACGTGCAATTGGGTTGGGGTCCTAGGGGTGCAAAACGTTACCTCAACACGACGCGAAAGCTACACCGGCGTCGGGTAGCGACGCCGGGGGTTGGAATAAAAGATCATGCTCCAAGTCCAGATTCCAATTAGATTCCTCGCTGGAAATTTCAGAGCAATCGACCGGGCGACGATTCCAGATTCCAAGGCTCGCACGTGCGACGACGGGCTACGACGTGCGACGACGTCGTACGCGACGAATCCTCAAAGAGCAAGCACTTAGGTGGGGCCCATAGTAGTCCTAGGGGCCTTTGGGGGACCCACAATAACTCTGGAGAACTTGGGGGGCCCACGGAGGTAAGCGGTGCGACGGATGCGGGGTTGCGACGAGTGGCTCTCGGTCGTACTCAGCCAATGCGGGGAGATCCGTCAGTCGTGCGCTCAAAATGCGGGGGCTGCGACGTTGGGGCTGTGCAGCGGCTGCGGTGTGGTGCTTGGTGCGGGGTTTCTTCTCGGTCAGATCGATGGGAAGCCTCGGTCAGGCGCTTGGATGCGGGGCGGGGCAGCGTTGCAACGTTGCAGCGCTTGCAACAGCGGTCGGTGCGGAGCAGCGGGTCGGTCGTGCGGGCTGCGGAGCGGGGCGACAAGCGGGCGACGCTGCGAGCGCTGTGCTGCGATGCGGAGCGGCTTGGTGCGGGCCAATCCCTCGGTCAGACCGAGGGAACGGAGCGGCTAGCGGCTGCAGCGATGCGGAGCGGCTTGGTGCGGGGCGGGGCTTCGGTCGGAGCGGGGGAACGGGGCCGTTTCCTTCGGTCGTGCGGTGGCTGAACGTCGCAACGTTGCGACGAATCGTCACAACGTCAAATCTGAGTTTTGGAAGAGGCTAGGGCTAATTTCTTGCGAAAGTAGGTCTTCCTAGGGGTTGCTTATATAGTATAGATGGGTTGACTTGGTCTAGGGCTAAATCTAATAGGATTAGAGTATTAAAATAATTTGAAATTTGAAATTCAACTTCTCCAACTCACCCAAGGATTTGACTTGGTCCAAATTAGCTGGAAATTGGCTCAAAAATTCTTTAAAATGTTTAAAACTCAAATAAATTTTATTTGGCCGAAAATATTTTATAAATTAATTATTAAAAATAATATAAAACTTGTTAAAAATATAAAAGTGGTCAAATAAACTCCAAAAATTATAAAATAAATATCGGGGTGATCGTGATGACGAATGTGAGCTAACTAAGAAGACGGATCTCAAATTCGACGTCAGACGACGAAACTAAAAATAGAAACGTCTCCCGTCAAAAGTGAAAATCGTCACGTCTCATCGAGTAAGTTTAAATTGTGAAAAAACGACTCGAGAAGTGTCGTTCCAAGATAGTGCCACTATTTAATACTCTCAGAGACGTTCGCAACGGCATATCACACAAAAGTGTTCACCAACAAACAAAGTCTAAAACAAACACGTGCATGGCCAAAAGCACGTGCACGAAAAACGTACAACGAAAAGTGGTCGTTACATCCTCCCCACCTTAGAATAAAGTCCGTCCTCGGACTTTCTAATATATCTAGTCGCTCTAATAACTACCCCAATCAAGTCACATTATATTTCAAACCAGGTATAGCTATTACAAATGCTTATATACGCACTAGGTAGTCAAACATTATCACTACTAACACGCATATATATATACATTCACATACGCCATATACCTATACCTATTATAGCCAGTCAAATTCATACATGTATTGCAATCATATGTATAAACATACATCCCTTGTATAACTACTACTTACCTAAACACAAAACAATATTTCAGATACTCATATAAGGATAGTGTCACACTTATAAAATACAATCATTGCTCTACCTATAGGTAGCTACCTATGCACAAACATCAAGGGTATACTACCCTCTAACATTCATCCACTACCAAACATCTCAACACATATAGTCACACCATACCATTGTTAAATCAAGTGCACTACATTCACCACTACTATAATTTCATAATATAGCTAGTCATTCAATTGTATTCAAATATTTCACCATACATTCACATACGTACGGCCCTATAACTGTATTTACGACACGCCACATATGCCATAGTCAACAATACCTATAACTAAGCACATACTTACCCGTGCATGGTGCACACCCATACACGCTAACTTTTCATTCACGTATTCCAATCATATTATTATATAACTAGCACACTTACACACCTAGTTTTAGCTAGTACACATACGTTCACACAACCAGCCCTAATAAATAACTATACCACAAGACCAACCCTATAACTATATACTGGTATAGCGACCCACAATCATGTGCGTAACACAACCAGGCACAAACACTCCTATCACTATACATACATCAAACATCGCTATATTCAAACTTCAGACATACATTCAATATACTTAGAGTATACCCACTCAAGCTTGAGTGAGACTCAATACACATATCAGAATATTCTATATACGTAACACGGCATTCATACATATACCAATACCACTCCAACATATATATATATGTATATATATATATATATATCTACCAATACAACCATATGCATACCATAGGTCAATCACACTTAATATTTAGTCAGATAACACCCACATAGTTCAATCTAATTATATACCATAATAATAACATTACAGACATCAGTACCCATATATTCATAATATACTCCCTAATACATGCATACGTACTCATCGTATAGTCACTCACATGTAACACATATATATATTCACAACATAGCCTACTACCTATAATTAGTATACTAACACATCTATACGTACATAATTAAGATGTGCAATAGTCGTGTATACCTCACGGTATGCACGCATGCAACATCCCGTAAAAGCAAGCAATACCAATCAAGATTATAATTCTACTACCATATGTATATCACCTATATACTCATGTAACAAAACATAGCTACTTACGTCTAAACACAATACATACCCACATACGAGCACATACTCATACGTGCTAACATATAGGTCTCACAATAGGCCTACTTACTTAACTATACGTACACTTATTATTATCACACCTAACATACACATAGCTTTACCAATCATTTTATTTCAACCATTACAAGTATTTCTAATTACATACACAACTTAGATAATTCAACGCTAACTCTTATATACATAGGCATCCCTAGTATAGTATAGCTATCCACACAAAAATCTATAACTACTAACACACAACAACTTCATACTATCACGAATAACTCCGAATATATATATATATATATATATATATATATATATATATATATATATATATATATATATATATATATATATATATATATATATATATACCACACAATAGGCAAGCATCAATATACTATGGGGGTACACTCATTCAAGCCCACGTACACAACTTAGGTACGTGCACTATGACTACCTCACAAGGTCCAAGGGCTTGCTAACAATTAAGAGTTGACACAGACATTGAAGGACCCTAAGGCCTAAGCAATAAAGAGAGATCGAGAGCGTGACGAGGGAAGGATCGATAAGCACGAGTTCAGATAGGACGAATACAAGGAGACGGCTTGGTTAGGGAAAACATTGGCTCAATGGTGATGTTTAGGTCGAGGGGAAAAGGAGATGTAGTGATGCTTAAATAGGATACAGAAGAGATAACAGGGTGAATAGCATAAGCTAAAATACGTGGTGTTTGAAAACTGTTGTACCTCAAAAGTTAAAATCCTCGTCTGTAAAGAAATATTTGGAGGTCGATAAAACGAGTTGTTCAAAAATAAGTTTGGGTCGAATATTCATAATAAGAGAAAATGGTCTATTGGAAAATTTTTATAAAAGGAAGTAAAATCATTTACACGAATATTAAGGATGTGGTTTAGAAAATTTATACGTCAGTAATTTAATATAATTTTGTCAAAAAGTTTTGGAAAGTCGAAGAATGAAATCAAGTAACGGAAAAATTTAAACTCAGGTTAAATGCTTTCAAAACTCTTTGGGCTATGGAAAATTGAGAATAATCAATTTTAAAACTACTTTTTAGAGAACCAGGGTTTGCCAGAAATGAGAAACTAATTTGCATAAGGTTCTTAATATACGAGCACAACAAGTCTGGCACGGATATAAAAATAGTTGAAAGTATGTATGGTGCACGGAAAAACAATATTAACTTAGTAGTAGATTTATCGAAATCGAATAGCAAGTCTTTAAAATCAGATCATTGAGGGTCTAAATCAGGAAGAGGTTATGAAAATAATAATTTTGCAAAAATCTGAAGTAGCGAAAATGACGAGCAAAGCCAACTTGCTGAAAACTGAAATTCCATGTGTCTTGAAAGTATATTTAAAGTAAACACGACGTAGCATTCGTATGACACAAATACGAAGGAAATTATAAATCGAATTGGGCAAAGCGAAAGTACGGTTCAGAATAAAATATATGAAGGGACGACGCATTTAACTAAGTACGAAAAACATAGGCTGGAAAAAATACTATAAACTAGTATTCAAAAATTCCGACAAGCGTCTTAAAATTTTAAATCAACGAAGGAGTAGGAAATATAAGATATATATATTAAAAATTTGGACAAATTTAAACTTAGTGAAAGAGAAAATCGAAAAATACTTTCAGAAAATTCAAGACTTGTAATGGAGAGGTTCGAAAATTGACGACGATCGTCATGAGGCGATCTCGTGAATCGAGGCAAGGAAAATAGTCGGATGATCATGAATCAGGAAAATCTACGGGGAAACTCCTACAGTCGACCAACTAAAGACTAAGAACTAAGTGCTAAGACTCTCTAAGGAGCTAGACGGTAATGAAATGCGTTCAGCTTGGTCCGAAGTCGATGAACCCAAGCGAACGACTGAAGGGAATTCTAGAAGTCTAACATGGTCAGGGGTAGACAAGGACCACTAAGGCAACTCCTATGATGATTAAATCAATTGCTGACAGGGGGTCTAACTAACAATCAGAGGCCTCTAACTAGCAAGCACAGACGTTTAACTAAGTCTTCTTACCACCTAGTGTCGTAGGAAAACGACTAGACTCAAGGCTTATTACTCGGATGTTGCAATTTATTTAATGGACATTCCGTTATTATCGTTGTTCCGTTAATTCGCAATTGCAAGATCGGACCTGCATGGGCCACCAACAAAACCTGTCACGCCCCGCTTCCCAAAAACGTGGAGGCGAAGCGTGAGAAGGTCCGCTCAGACTTGAAGCTACAAAGCTGCAGGTCCGATAAGCGTCAATCAAATTTAAACTGCAGGTCCTTGCAACGCGAAACGAAACAAAGATAATAATAACGAAAGAGACAAAAGAAACATCTCAGAATATCCATAATAATAAATTCTAACATCGCAGAAAAGCCACCAGGCTAAAAGAAAGAGAGTCTAAAAGAGGCCCAGCATGGCCAACAAAAGTACAAAATGCAGAAACAAAGTAATGGTGCAAGCACCGACATCTAGCAGCAACCTAAAGCAACAGCAACGCCAACAGTCTCTAAAACTGGTCTCCGGTGTCTACGAACTCCTCGACGGACGTAGGCTCAGGCTCAGCGTCAGCAACACCTCGACCTCAACAACTGTCTCTGGCTCAGGGTCTAACATGTGGCACCCAAAAGAGCAAGGGGCACATGTCAGCAAGTCTGGAAGACTTGTGCAAGTGAAACTGAAAGTACAAGTAAGAGCAACCTAGCAGTTCTAGCATGATGCAATGACATGGCAGTTAAAGTATGAGTGCAGCAGGTAAAGTAAAGTAAAGTAAAGTACGAGCATGGCATGGCATGGATGACAAGTATTACATGAATCATTCACAAGACAAGTACAAGACAAGGAAAGTAAGCACCTCGTGCACAGAGATTCCGTCTTTTGGCTAGAGTGGCTGCGCTGGCCAACTCCTAAGCTCAAGCGAACGTTTATCCCTACCCCTCCACGTGTGTCGAGCCAGGGCCTTACCCCCGAACGGGAATGCTCGCTTCTGGAACACGAGCCAGGAAGTGTTTTGTCTTGCTGGTCTAGGGGTGCACCTAGCCAGTCAAGGGAGTACAAGTACAAGTATTGTAGCGTGTGCTACCAAGCGACATTCAATGCATGGATGACATGACATGACAAGTAGTAAGGCGTACAGGTAAGGAAAGTAAACGTGACAGTTTAGTATGCATGAACAACAAGTTTAAAGGTTGGATCTAGCTTCGTTGTCAAGCTAGATCAATTAGGTGACGGATCTAGTTTCGTTGTCAAACTAGATCAAGTAGGCGTCTAGCCAGCTATCATTTCACTGACTAGTCTCTTTTACGCTAAAAACAAGGAAGTGGCCTAAAAACATGGCCCTAAACAAGAATTGGCAAGTTTCACTTGCCTGCAATTATCACGTCAAGAAAACACCGTCCAACGAGTCCAAAGTCACGATTCCTACGTGCACAAGTCCACCGGCCTACATCCGTTTTTATTAATCTTGATTAGTGATTGCTAAAACATTTAAAATACTTTAAAATACTGATTTTTAGTCTTGGTTAACGTGCAATTGGGTTGGGGGTCCTAGGGGTGCAAAACGTTACCTCAACACGACGCGAAAGCTACACCGGCGTCGGGTAGCGACGCCGGGGGTTGGAATAAAAGATCACGCTCCAAGTCCAGATTCCAATTAGATTCCTCGCTGGAAATTTCAGAGCAATCGACCGGGCGACGATTCCAGATTCCAAGGCTCGCACGTGCGACGACGGGCTACGACGTGCGACGACGTCGTACGCGACGAATCCTCAAAGAGCAAGCACCTAGGTGGGGCCCATAGTAGTCCTAGGGGCCTTTGGGGGACCCACAATAACTCTGGAGAACTTGGGGGGCCCACGGAGGCAAGCGGTGCGACGGATGCGGGGTTGCGACGAGTGGCTCTCGGTCGTACTCAGCCAATGCGGGGAGATCCGTCGGTCGTGCGCTCAAAATGCGGGGGCTGCGACGTTGGGGCTGTGCAGCGGCTGCGGTGTGGTGCTTGGTGCGGGGTTTCTTCTCGGTCAGATCGATGGGAAGCCTCGGTCAGGCGCTTGGATGCGGGGCGGGGCAGCATTGCAACGTTGCAGCGCTTGCAACAGCGGTCGGTGCGGAGCAGCGGGTCGGTTATGCGGGCTGCGGAGCGGGGCGACAAGCGGGCGACGCTGCGAGCGCTGTGCTGCGATGCGGAGCAGCTTGGTGCGGGCCAATCCCTCGGTCAGACCGAGGGAACGGAGCGGCTAGCGGCTGCAGCGATGCGGAGCGGCTTGGTGCGGGGCGGGGCTTCGGTCGGAGCGGGGGAACGGGGCCGTTTCCTTCGGTCGTGCGGTGGCTGAACGTCGCAACGTTGCGACGAATCGTCGCAACGTCAAATCTGAGTTTTGGAAGAGGCTAGGGCTAATTTCTTGCGAAAGTAGGTCTTCCTAGGGGTTGCTTATATAGTATAGATGGGTTGACTTGGTCTAGGGCTAAATCTAATAGGATTAGAGTATTAAAATAATTTAAAATTTGAAATTCAACTTCTCCAACTCACCCAAGGATTTGACTTGGTCTAAATGAGCTGGAAATTGGCTCAAAAATTCTTTAAAACGTTTAAAACTCAAATAAATTTTATTTGGCCGAAAATATTTTATAAATTAATTATTAAAAATAATATAAAACTTGTTAAAAATATAAAAGTGGTCAAATAAACTCCAAAAATTATAAAATAAATATCGGGGTGATCGTGATGATGAATGTGAGCTAACTAAGAAGACGGATCTCAAATTCGACGTCAGATGACGAAACTAAAAATTGAAACGTCTCCCGTCAAAAGTGAAAATCGTCACGTCTCATCGAGTAAGTTTAAATTGTGGAAAAACGACTCGAGAAGTGTCGTTCCAAGATAGTGCCACTATTTAATACTCTCAGAGACGTTCGCAACGGCATATCACACAAAAGTGTTCACCAACAAACAAAGTCTAAAACAAACACGTGCATGGCCAAAAGCACGTGCACGAAAAACGTACAACGAAAAGTGGTCGTTACATTTTATCTTTTGCATCCCAAAAGAATTTCAAAATATTTCAAATGGATGTTAAAAGTGCATTTTTAAATGGCATTGTCAATGAAGAAGTACATGTTTCTCAACCTCCTGGTTTTATTCATGAAAAATTTCCAACCCATGTTTTCAAACTTAAGAAAGCGTTGTATGGGTTGAGACAAGCTCCTAGAGCTTGGTATGATCGACTTAAGACCTTTCTTTTGGATTTAGGTTTTAAAATGTGAGAAGTTGATTCTACACTCTTCATTAAAGATTATAAAAATGACATTCTTTTGATTCAAGTTTATGTAGACGATATAATATTTGGTTCTACTAACTTTAATCTTTGTCAAGAATTTTCTAAGTCTATGAAGCATGAATTCGAGATGAGCCACATAGGAGAGCTCACTTATTTCCTTGGACTGCAAATTCGACAAATGGAGAATGGAACCTTCATACATCAGACAAAGTACATAGGGGAGCTTATTAAGCGATTCGGTATGGAATAGTCTTCAAGAAAAAGGACTCCATGAGTACGACTACCCATCTACACAAGGATGAGAGCGGAAAAGATGTAGACGTTCTTCTATATCGAGGTATGATCGGTAGCTTACTTTACTTAACTGTTAATAGGCCCTATATCATGTTTTCCATTTGCTTGTATGCTAGATATCAAGCTAGACCTAAGGAGTCACACTTGATTGCGGTTAAACGAATATTTCATTATCTCAATCAGTCTCTAGATTATGGGTTACTTTACCCTAAATCTAGCACATATGAGTTAATCTCATATAGTGATGTCGACTTTGCCGGATGCAAGTCCGACAGGAAAAGTACTAGTGGCACTTGTCATTTCTTAGGAAATTCCTTAGTTTCTTGATTTTCTAAGAAATAAAATTCGGTATCATTGTCCACGACTGAAGCGGAATATATTACCGCGGGTCTTGCATGCGCACAAGTTCTTTGGATAAGACACACTCTTAGTGACTATGGTGTCAATTGTGATACTTGCACTATCATAGTTGATAACCAAAGTGCTATATGTCTTTCCAAGAACCCGGTACATCACTCTCGTACCAAACACATAGATGTGAGACACCATTTTATTAATGATCATGTAGCTAACAAGGACAGCATCTTAGAGTACATTGAAATCCAAAAACAAATTGCCGACATCTTCACTAAACCTCTTAAAGAAGATTCATTTGTGAGGTTGCATGGAGAATTAGGAATTATGGGTGAATCTGAAATTTAGAAGCTCACCAATTTATGTTATAACACTTTTTGAGCTCATTTCATCATGTTGCCTATCTTCATTTGATATATCATATATATGTGTTTAAGAAAGGCAATTGAGATTTATGTGATTTCATGAGTTCTTTAAGATTGTTTTTAGAGATTTGTGTTACAATTGATTTATTATTTTACATTGTTTTTTATGATGTGTTTGTGACTAGAGTATAGGTCCTTGGGTGAGTGTTCATATCCTCTGGATTTTTATCTCATTGTGCATTTTTGGACCAGGACAGACGACTGTCTTTCCTTCGACAGTCGACTGCCCTACCCTATCTTCTCAGTCAGTATCTTGTAACTTTCGCACAGACGACTGATGACAATTTTACCGGTGACTGCTGTTTCAATAGGCGACTGCATTCTCGTCATCAGGCGACTGTCATCCCTGTCAAAATTTTACAGTGCTCGCTATTATTTTTGATGAAGTTTATTGATTTTCAGTCAGTCGACTGATGTGTATAGTACAGTCGACTGTCCCTCGGATAGACGACTGTATGTTACTCAACAGTCGACTGTCTGCCATCCTGAACTTTATTTTTATCGATTCATCCAGTCGACTGACTTTTGTTAATCAGTCGACTGTCTACTATTGTGTCGATTCACTGCTTCGATCTGAGCCATCGATTCTTTGATCCAACGGCCCAGATTATTTCTCCAATTCTTATAAACGTCGATACGTTTCTTTTTGACGCATGTTTTCTCTCTCCTCCGACTTGAAACCGCTCGTCTTCCCGCTCGTTTCCTCTGTCGTTGGCATCGATCTCCTCCTTGCCGTCTGTCGATTGCTTCGTCATTGTGTCTTCGTGTCTTCTCGACTATGTCTGCCTCTCTCTCTCTCTCATGCGATTTTTGTCGTTTGATTTCATCGCCTGTCGATATCTTCATACTTCGATTGATTGATTCCATGGCTCCCAGGACCAAGGGTAAGGGAAAGGTCATGGCTCCTAAACGACCTAGGGCTTTTAAGAAACCTACCGTAGCCAAGAACAAGAAACCCTACAAAGCCCGTACCAAACAAGCCGATTCTCCCTCGCATCATTCTTCGCAGGGATACTCTCCTTCAGGGTCTTCTTCTTCTGACACTGAGCCCTTGATCAAGCGTCAGCGCAAGCCCATTGGTCTTAGCATTAATAAGCCTACTGCTGAGGCTTCTCATCACTCTCCTTCTGTGTCGAGTTCTGCAGAAGGGTCTCCTGTTGTGCCCCATACTGATCCCCTTGTTCCCATTTGCCGAGATGATCTTTGCTTGGCAAGATTCCACTCTCTCATAGGGATCAAACTTCTTAGGGAGAGGTATATCGTTTTTCCCGCCTTCACTGCTGAGAGACTTTCTGAGATCTTATCTGCTACCCACTTGGCCGATCTTTTTCGCTTCTCTCAGAGCGATTCTCCTAGAGCTTATCCATTTTTGGTTAAGCTATTGTATGCTAACCTCGTTCGCGGTGAGTATTCGACTACCGGTGTCATTGATACCATTGTTCAGGGAACCCCCATCCGGATTGATTCCTCTCTCTTAAGGACCATTCTTAGGATTCCCTCCTCTGGATCTCTTCCATCTAACATTTGCATCTCCTATATTGATGAGCTTGATCAGTCTGTCCTCCGAGATATGTTTTGTGTGATACCCTCACCCCTAGAGTCTGGTATTAGATCGTCCATGTTTTCGGCTAGGGGTTGGGCTGTTCACCTCATAGTGAAGTCCAACATCCTGCCAAAGTATGGATCATCTGATCAGTGTTCCCAGGAGATTCTGAGGTGTATGTATGCTATCTTTTCTGGCATGTCGGTGAACTGGGCCGGTGTCCTCCTTGATGGATGGACAAGGTCGAGTTTACTTCTTCCTCGTCTCACATTCCCTATGGTGGACTTCTTACTCGTGTCTTTCGACATTTTGGGATTGACCTGTCTCCTTACGAGCCAGTGCCTTTTGGTCCTCTCCTTGATGCTTCTGCGAAGTCGAAGTCTTCTTCGGCTCTGCAGTCTGCATCAAAGAAGAGGAAATCCACTTCAGCTCCGTCTTCGTCCACTGTTCCAGCAGCTGACCAGCCATCTTCTTCTGCTCCTCCAGCTTTTGACACCCTCCTTAAGATGGTGTCTGGTCTTTATAAGTTGGCCTCTAAATCATTCCAGCATCAGGGAATATCCTTCCCTGAGCATCTGAGACGTTTTGTTCCTCCTCAGCCTCATGAGCCTCCTCTGCCCATCGTCACTAATGCTGCTGATGCTACTGCTATTGATGCTGCTGACCCTGCTCCAGAGGATACCCCTGCTGTCACAGAGCCTCCTTCTTCCTCTGTTGCACCTGGAAATACTCACTCATAGATTTTGCTTTAGTTTTTGAGTGGTGGTGATTGGAGTTTGTCTGTATGATGTTTTTTTGTTTATGTATGATGATGTACGGTGATATCATGATGTATGTATTTTTCTATTGGACATGTTGATGTCCATATACCATGTACTCATGTCATCTTTTGATATATATATATATATATATATATATATATATATATATATAGGGATCTTCAAATGCGAAAAAAGGGCTTTTCGCACCGTGCGAAAACAATTTTTTTATTTTTTTGAAATTTTTTTTTCAAAAATTCTTTTTTTGATGTTTAATCCATACAATTATATACCCCAGGGAAAATAATGGGTGAACCCGTTGGGCATTAGAGCACCCATCCACCCGTTACAAATTTAACGGTCTCAAAACGTGCGAATTTGATGAAATGCCTTGATCGAAGGCCAAATGGCATTATTTCTCAACCATTATTTTTTGAGGGGGGTATAACAACATATAATGAGGGTGGAAAAAAGAATTTTTGAAAAAAAAAATTTCAAAAAAAAACTAAAAACATTTTCGCACGGTGCGAAATGTTTGCATTTGAAAAGTTTCCTATATATATATATATATATGATGTTGCTGTTTAGTCTTATGTGTCACATCGTGTAAAATTGCTACTCATATCTGTGTGATGATTTTGATATTGGATTATTTATGCTATCTGTGATGTGATGCATTTTTGAAATTATTTTGTTTCGTATTTCTAAAATGTTGATATTGGACTTTAATTCCTTTATTCACATAAGTATATGATGTGCTTTTATGAGTTTTTGATTCTATATATCTTTATACTCCTTGATTGTTGTTAGTTCTTATTTAGAACGATTATTGTTGTTGTTATTTGCTCCCACCTTTTTGGATAATGCCATAAGGGGAGAGAAATAAACATACAAGATTCATAATGAATGTGCTAAGTATGTGCTAACACTTTGAATCTAAGATTGAAGTTGCCTTAGATTCAGGGGGAGTAAGATTACAATGAATATGGTTTTTTAATCCTAGATTTCTTGAATTTAAATTCATGCATATCTTACTCATTTGCTTCAATTGATATATAGATGCCCAAATATTTGTTGACTAACTTGATTTGCATCTATGTAGGGGGAGTAAGTTTTCATTACACACAATTATTTATCTTTTTGTTTATGTTTGTTTGTCATCATCAAAAAGGGGGAGAATGTTGAGTATTGGACTTCTCCCTACTTGGTGTTAATGATGAGCAAACATAAATACTTGTGAATAATCCCCTATTTTACAGTTAATCCATTGCCTAAGCTAATTATGAAGATCGACTAGCAATGGATGACTCTGAAAGATCATTGAAGGCAAATGACATGGATTGGATGATCGTAGATAATAATTGAAGCTCCATGAAGATTTCAAGCTCATACGTTGGATAGAAGAGAGTATTCGTCAATGTAATATTCTTTTATCTCTTCTAGTATGTAGCTTAGAAGTAGAACATTGATGGAGCACTCACACACATCTACATTCAGTCTTAGGACTTCATTAGATCAATCATCCTTAGACTCCAATTCATTTCTAAGTGATTGTGCTTGGATTGTTAATAACAGTTGACTGCTGAACGTTTTACAGTCGACTGTCTCAAAAACAGTCGACTGTCTTTTGTTCTACAGTCTCCTGTTATGCACAGACTTTTACAATCTAGTTTTGGGCCTCTATGTTTTAATTCGCACAGGCAACTCATGAACGATTCACAGGCGCCTGTCCCAGTGACAGTCGACTGTGTTTTGTTTATGAGTCGCCTGTCTATCTTTAGGCCAAAATCTAATTCCTTGATTTCTCTGGCCAGTCGACTTATGTTGTATTTACAGTCGACTGACCGATGGATCAGTCGACTGTGAATGTTGCATCAGTCGTCTGTCCATGAGCCAATTTATTGACTCAACTCTCTGGAAAATTTCAAGGTTTTAAACAGTCGTCTGTTTAAGGAATTACAGTCGCATGTTCTGATTAACAGTCGACGGTGTTCTTCTCTTCAGTCGTCTGTCCTGTTATTTCTGATATTTTCCAGTATTCTTCAACTTACCCATCTCTCGACCAGTCGCCTGTTGATGTAACAGTCGACTGTCTATGCTTCACCAGTCGACTGTCCACGTGGTAAGTTACCGTTATGAATTCTCACCTACCCATGCTGACTATGCAACAGTCGACTGTGGTTTCTTCATCAGTCGACTGTCGCGAGCGCAAATTCTATCCGTTGGGAATTTTCAAACGGATTCCAAAAGGGTTTTTGCTAATTCTGTTTTATGGATTTGAGAAAACTATATAAGGGGCTTCTACTGTTCCATTGAAAGGTTTCCCAAGTTGATATTCAATCTCTCAAGCTTTCATTCTCAATTTTAAAAGCTCTCAAATCCAAAGCCCTAAGATTTCCTATCTTTGATCTCTTGCTCTCCAACCTAGAACCAAAGAGTTATCTTCTACACATTTGGTGCAGTCAAGAGAAAGGGCTTCTCCTCTCTTCCAAGAGAGTCTTCAACACACAACACACTTCTCCTTCAAGTTCTACTTCAAGGCATAGGTGATTGTAAGTGTTGCTTTCATATTTCATAACTTTCGTTATTTGAATTCTCTCTCGGGTTGTGAGAGTTGTTTGCTTGCTCTCTAGTTGTGGGAGTCAAGGACAATCGATTGTATTTTGATTTCACCTGTAGGGTTGCTACAAGTGGGTTTAAAGGAAACCTCAAGTTAGGGTTCTAACTTGAGTATCAAGAGGTATCCGTGTGGAAGGGACGTAGGATTACCGGGAACAAGTCGGGAAGTGACTTGGGTAATCCGAACCCTTGAAACATCTCTGTGTTTGCGTGTGTTTCAATTTGGGTTTAATTTCTATTTCGTACTATTTTGTTGGATTACACTTAAATTGGTGTAACTATCTTTTTAAATTGTATAAACACTATTCAACCCCCCTTCTAGTGTTTTCCCCATATACCGGATCCTTACAACCAAGATAGCCGATGAGTGGTACAACGAACTACCAATGGCAGCATTAGAGCCTTTGAGGACTTTTTCCAAGTCTTTTGCCAGCATTTTATGGCAGGACGAAGGCAGAAGCGAAAGCTAGCTCACCTGTTCACTCTAGAGCATCGGAAAAGGGAAACACTGCGAGATTTCTTCAAATGCTTTAACAATGGAAGGCTTAAATTCGAAGGTGCCATCGACGACACAGTTATCACGGCTCTCACTCAAGGCATTCATTGTGCAGATCTGCTATAATCTCTGCATCAGCGACCGCCGAGCAATCTTGACCACTTATTCACTAGGGCGGAGTGATTCATGTTCTCGGAAGAGGCACTCATCTCCAAAAAGAAGAGCTTTTTCGACTGCCATGGAGAGACAAGGCAAGAAGCTCGACCACGTGACAGTCCCCGTCGAGAACCCCGGGACCGGCGGCGAAGGGATATGAGCCCCAAAGGCAAGGAACGCTCGACCAATGAGGCCTTTACCAAGCTAAACGCCACTGAGCCGAGGTCATGGCCTACGCTAAACACGAGTGTGATGGCCCGTATTCATCGATACGACTATTTACGTATTTCACGTATTTTCAAATTTTAAAAGTATTTTAAAATGGTTAGTCAGGAGTTTTATATCAAAAATGATTTCAAAATTCTTTATAAAAATATTTTGAAGCATCAAAATAGTTATGGTATATTTCAGTAAGTTCGAGTATCATCAAATACCTCTAAATAATTTGTATAATATTTTATATTCAATTGTTACTGATTTAGTCGTATCAATTAATTTTTTATATAAACGTTATCAAAACGATTTCAAACATTTACAGTATGATTCTATAGTCGATTAGTACTCCCAATATTATTTTTGTATTTTTCTAAAATCAAATCTACTTAGAACCCGCAAACCCGCATCACAAACGTTTTGGCCCAAAACTCGTATCTCCGTAACTCAAACTCTGAAATAAACTTGATATTCGTGATCCTCGCGATGATACGAACCCTGGTTAATTGTTTGGGAATTTTTCAGATTCGTGTGCGAAAACGACATAGTATTACATCATTTTCACTAATTACCCTTACTAATTACTTTCAACTTCACTAATTACCCTTACTAATTACTTTTAACCCTAACCACCCCCTTAAATGGCTGCCTAAATTTGGCGAGATCCTACTTTTTTAGATCTCAACCCCCTTACTATTTGATTTATTCTCTTTAAAGCTTTACATCTAATATATATTCCTAATATTTCTAACCCTATATTAATCCGAACCCATCCCCTGTTGGGGGATGTATGCCCTCAGTTCATTTGTATTTGATGCAAATGATTTTTTGAATAATAGATGTGGGATTTTGCATATGATGCAAAGGGAATTAAATGTGTCGTAAAATGTTTGCGTGTATATTTAATATAATAAACATGAGGAAAAGGTTACCTAGATGATGGGATCGTCCCGGTTTAAATGCAGGTTCAAACCGTGTAAAAACGGACACCAAACACACAAAATAGAGCCAAAACAGTGGAAAAAAAATCCAAAGTTGGCATTGCAGGTCGGGTGCCCGCCTAGCGGGTGCCCGACCCGCCTGGAGGCCATGGTAGTGTTTTTTTAAACCCAGTTTTGTGCGACGGCTACGGTTTTTGCGAAAAACTAGTTTTGGGCCAGGTTTGAGGGGTCAAACGAACTCGGAATGACGCGTCGTTTGTTCCTACGTGTTCACCGTTCAACCCTCTTCGATTTGATAGTTTGTATCACTTGCGAAGCTCAATGGTGAGGGAGGAAAAATTCGCTAAAGTTTGGCCTTTGTGAAAGGCAAACTTTAATTAATTTTTTCCTCCAAAACTATTAGTCCCACATCGGATATGGAGTGAAAGGGAGGGGTCGGCCGCCTATATAAATAGGAGCCTACTCCCCTCCTTGAAACTTGTCCCTAGCTCCAGATCTGAGTAGGTCCATTAAACGTGAGCAATCCCGGATCTGAGCTTAAATTAAATATTCTCTTTCTCCCTAAATTTCTTCCTTACTCCTGTTCGGGCTCTAGCAAAGCCACGAAGGAGCTCGGATCGGATCCGAAGTCTTGACGGAGGATCCACTCAAGGAGAAATCTTGTTCCGTGCGTGGTTGGCTCGGTGACAAGGGTGTTGCTCGCCTCGGGACGTGGTGCGGTTCGGGAAGTGGTTCGGCTCGGGGAAGCAGCGCATGGCCAAAGAAATGTTGTTGAAAACAATGCTTCGTTTTCTGTGGAAACAAAGTGAAAGGTATGTAGTTTAAATAACATATGCTTATAAATTGCTATTGTTAGATAGATTTATCCTTAGGGGTTGGTCAGACCCAAACCCGGGATAGTAAAGATCTTGGGTAGGGTTTGTTCCCTTTAGGGCTTAACTTGAAATTGTTTTAAGTTAATTTTTCCGCTGCTTATTGATAACTTCGTCCGACCGACTTAGGCCGGATGTCGTATTTATGGCCCTAAGGACCCAGAAAACCATAAAGTGGTATCAGAGCTTGTTGAGCTTGAGTACGGGTTCTCGGATTGAGCTGACCCGAAGTAATCGCTCTTACCGTACCAAGTCCCGATAAGATGGGGATCTTATGATGGGTTGGGTGCTGTCGAGAGGCATGCCGTAAAACAAGTTCGTGAGAAATCTTGTGACGGGTCTAAGGTGCCATGGATGATGGGCCTTAACAGTGTTGCAATGATATCAGATCGATACCTACAATGATATCGGAGCCTTGTCTACATTGATCTATAGTTTTTGCAATTTATATATTGTATATGATACATCATGCTTCTCCATCGGATGGAGGTTTTATTTAAACTTTAAAAAATGTCATTTTAAAGCAATGTTTTTATTTTCGAAAATTGTTTTTGAAAATTAGATTTAACTTTATTTTAAAATTAAATCTTTAAAATTATGTGATAATTTTTGGATGTAGCTTAAACTTATGCGATAAATTTTAGGTTGCATGTTATGCTAGAAAATTTATGAAATAAATTTTTATTGCTTTGTTATTATACTAAATTGTTTAGTTAATAATTTTAATGGTTATATTAGTTATTTTGATTATGTAATAATTCAAGAAAAACTATTAGGATAGCCATTAAAACCTTTCAGAAAATCATGAGATAATTTTTGGACATGCTAGGTTTTTAAAAATTGTTGCAACATATTAAATTCCTGTTTAGGGTAGCTCTCGCCTAATTATTATATTAATTGTTCTAATAATAATTTCGAACAAAAGGCTATTATTTAAATTGTTGCAACTTGAATTTTAAAATGCTGAATAAATGATTAGGATAGCACCTTAAAAATCCTTATAGTTGCTAAGGGCATTAATAAAAGTTATTAACCAGTCCTAATCATTTCAAATTTGAGGATTCAACTAGTTGATAGGATTAACTAGTTTTAATGAAGCCATTCCTAATCGAACGGGACACATATGAATAATAAGTTTCCTTCAATGGATCATGATTTGGTCTAGTGTGTTTTGACTAGTGTTGAGGATCACCCTAGCTCGACTTGGGATAGTGATCCTAACCTAGCCAAATCCCTAGCCGTGTTTTGCTGGACCGCAAGGATGTGAATTATGATTATGTGACATCGTCGATTATATCTAGTTAATTACGTTAAAAATCTTCTTCAAGGTTAGCCGTAACTCTCCTTGTTTTATAGGTTGGCAACTATAGGTTCTTTATCATAGTTGTTGAGCACACTTAAGCTATGTCATAGAGACTTTATGGAAACCAACTTCTTGATACACGAGATGTAGTCTAGACTTAACACAAACCGTCGTGTCGTGCCCATACACCGAGCGCCGGTGTAAGTTAGGCTAGACACGAAAACAAGGGTCCGACTAGACTAGTGATCGCTCCTTATTTTATACCTTTTTTCTGCATGTTTTCACGATGTTTTGATCGCCTATATTGCATTTTCCACGATTATTCGACGATATCGCGTTGCTTTTCAGTATTTCTTGTTTTTGTCGTATTTCAGGAGATACGGAGCGATTTGGAGCGAAAATGAGACCAAAGGATTTTCACGCACTTTGGAGTGTCGCCCACGGCTAATTTGAGGTGTTATTAGCGATAGAGGATGAGAGGAAGAGGAAGGAATTTCATAGAATCGACGAGGAGGCGAGGAGGAGAAGAAAAGAGCCAAGATACAGCCCACTCGGCCGAGAAGATTGCTCACTCGGCGGAGTCAGGAGCTGTACTCGGCCGAGTGAAACGGATATGCACAGCAGATTTTCAGTGTTCACTCGGCTGAGCAAGGAAGTCCACTCGGCCGAGTGAGGATGTTCACTCGCCCGAGTACGTCAGGGACTTTCTACCAGAGAAGCTGCCAAGATACTGGAAATTCTGAGGAAGCCCATTCGGCCGAGCAAGATTGCTCACTCGGTCGAGTCAGTCAGAGCGACAGACCCCAAAAACCCCGAGACTTACTGTCATCTTATTGGGTTTGTCACTCGGCCGAGTGACCCATTCCGACTGCTACACGAATTACGAATTCTGGGCTGCGCAGGGGCAAATCTGTCAGGATATTTTGGACGGTTTTGGCTTGTATTTAAACCTAGTTTTATCCCTAGTTTTAAAAGAGACTTCTATTATTTTTTGACGGCTATTCTTTTGTAAAATCTCAGCTGGAGATCATAGGCGACAATTTTGGTTTGTTCTTTCTTGCTAAAAATCTTATTTTTATGAATTGTCTCTTCTTTGCAGTGAATTATGCTATGATTCCATCTATTATTTCTGAGATTTTCATGATGATTAGTGAGTAGTTTCATCGTTCTAGGGCATGGGGATGAACCCTATGGACTCGATCTTTGAATTGTGATGAACGTATAGAATTGTTGCTAGAATTGAAGTAAGGTTAGGTTGTGATTGATTTAATACGAGTAGCTAGGAATTTCTATCGATTGGGATTTGCAAGAGATTGGATCCCAATTGATAGGAAGGCCTAGATATTCGATTTAGGTTTATAATTGAGATCCGCTAGATTTGGTTTGCAAGAGATTGGACCAAAGCTAGGATTTTTATTATAAATCTATACTAATATTTGTTTGCAAGAGATTGGACGAATACGAACTATCATAACCTAGATCGTAGCTCGAGTTTACATGAGAGTGGGCTCGAGATGCGATTGGACGATGATGTCGATCTTCACGCTAGTAGCTTAGGTTAGGGTTTGCACGAGAGTGGGCTCTAATCTAGGTTTGCTATAGACCGGCAATAGCGCGAGAGCGTGAGCTTGGTTCTACATTAAGTTGCGACTAATTCACCTACATTCAAGCATTGAAATTCATGATTCACAAGGATAAGAGACGGTCTGTAGTGGGGATTTCCTATCCCTAGACGCTTTTATTATATTGATATCTATTTGCTATTTGAACGATTGTGACATTATCATCAAAACTATTCTTATTCTCTTGATAGTTAGGTAATCAAAGTAGGATACTGTCAATTGTCATCCCTGGGTTCGATACCCGCTCGCCACTACGCCGTGCGCTTGCGGTAAAACTATAGTCATTTTCCGGGTGTATATCCAGGCGCGATCAAGTTTATGGCGCCATTGCCGGGGAGGCGACGGTATTTTATTTTCTTTACTTAGTTATATCTTTTCATTTTATTATTTTTACTTTTTTATTCCTATATTGTGCTAACAATTCCATCAAAGCTCTTTTTTCTGTGCATGTACATGAGATCGACGGCGCATCCAAAAGATATATTATTTGATCCCGAGATCGAGCTACGGCAAGGAGGCATAGGGCCGAGAGAAGACTTGCTATAGAGGACGATCATATGAACCGACCGGAGACGCCAGAGGAATTAGCGGCACACATGGCTAGGCTTGTATCTATCAGAGATAGGCTACTGCCTAAGACTGCCTCTACTACCTCATCTATTGCGATGCCGTAGTTGGCGGCGGACAAGAACTTTGAGCTTAAAACGGGACTTGTGGTTTTGATGCAACAAGACCCATTTCATGGGAACTCCCAAGAGAACCCACATTACCATCTACAGTTGTTCTTGTCCAAGTGCGCCACTTTTCAGATGCCCGGTGTACTGGCCGATGCTATCCGACTGCGCCTCTTTCCTTCACTCTTCGAGACAAAGCATTGTATTGGTTGAGGATGCAAGCGGAGGGGATCTTTACCACATGGGATGAGTTGGTGGTGGGCTCCGAAAGGTGCTTCTCTCAAGCGCAAGAGTCCGTTCAAGTAGTAAAATTTGGGAGTCCAGATGTCGAATCCTCGGGAGAATCTGTTGAAACCACAAGTCTAAATCAAATAGAGTAACTACGAATAAAATCTAAACACTTTAATATTGATGGTGAAGGTGGTATGAAAAGTGTGTGGTGATGGAATTGTTACGTGCGATCAATGCAAACAACGAACTCTAATTCGTGAAAAATAGATATAAAAAGCATGTACATGGCATGGGTTCATTAGGATCAGCGAATCGTAAACTTTGGTTGATCAAATATAACACAACGAAACCTCCTTTTGGGAGCGAATCGTCGGAAGATGTCCTTTTGGGAGTTAACGCATCAATTCTAATAATATATCGCTAAAGTTGTAAACGTATATATGAAGTATGAACCTCTCTTTTGGAGAGATCAAATCTCACCCTTGTGGGGTGATCATCTACTAGATCAATTCTTTTGGAATACGAAAAAGTAGATTTACGAACAACGATTACAATTATAGCGACGTTTAACGATTAAGCACAAGGAATTTCAACCAAATAAACACGAATAATATCCCCTAACTACTCCATACCATGCACAACAGAGATTTAGCTACTCATAATATCAGAATAAACAAGATCCATAGCCAAATACATTGAATTCATAGCAAAATACGATGAAAAACACTAAAATACGAGGTAGAAGTTGAAGAAAATATCACCAATTCTCCTTGAAAACACTTCAAACTCTCTGAAAATAATAAAACAAGCCTCTGAAATTTTACAGAATTTTTCAGGGGGAGAATACGGCTTCTAGAGCCTCCAATACGCCCAAAATACGCCCCAAACTGCTTGAATACGCCCAAAAAACCCTAAATACGCTTAAATATAAATCATTGCGGGTTTACTGTGCTATCGGGTTCAAAACCCGCTTCAATTTTGTGCCCGAAAGCATCTCGGCCGTTCATCTCGAGCGGATCAATCCGCAGCCGTCCGATCAACGTTAAAAATGCGGGATTTGATGCTGGCTCGCCACGTGTCCATGCTAATCGGGTTTGAGTCTCGACCGCACCCGCTTCACGCTCAAAACCCGCATTCGGCCTTGGGAAGATCTCAGCCGCTCATCAAAATGCGGGCTCGCATGAAAATAGGCCGCGTGTGCTTTAAGATTTGCGCACGCCCGCTCCGCAAGCCAACATGGATCGAACTCGGCTTCGCTCGATACCATTGGATCATCATCCAACGAGCAGAAATCGGCCACGTCGCCCGATTTTGAATTCAGCCGCTCCGCTGCTTCGATGCCGTTGGATCGACCGGGCAACTGTTAAGATCGCGCCACGCGTCCCCGCTGAGTATTCAAATCGCTCTCCTCGTTGCTTCGCTTGGATATTCCGTGCACCGTCCGATAGAAATCTGACGACCGAGAGCGTGCCACGACGCCCACGCATTGCTGCCGCTGGATTGGATCGCAACGGACGAGATAAGGCCACGTCATCCGCTCTTTTGAGCGTCCATGCGCCGCTGGGTCGGGATGATTGCAGCCGTGCGATCGTGATCTAGCGGCCATCATATTTCCACGTCGACCGCTGCTTTGGGCTGTTGGATCGAGCGGGATGCGTCGGATGAGCGACACGTGGCAGCGTGTGATTGGTCGGCGACCGTATAAACGTATTTCTTTGCGTATTTATCCAATTAATTGGTATTCTGCATTCAAAAATACACAGTAATTAGCACAGATCTCAGAAAAATACAAATAAATAGTCGTTGGAATCATGAGATCGAGACTAAGCTAGGAAAAATATAAAATGTGCAGAAATACGTCGTTAAATGCTGTTTTGTGCTCAAATAGTGTGTTTTCTCTAATAAATAAATGTGTAGAAAATACGTATGAATTAGAGATAAATGTAGCATCGCATGAGCACAAAATAGGGCTAAATGGGGGGTTAAATATGTAATATTGAACCCGAATCACACCCCCCAACTAGCGATTTGCTAGTCTCTAGCAAAAATAGCGATAAATATGGACGATCAATAAAACAATAAGTTCTTTCAAATTGCTCATGGCGTGGCTCAATAATACGCATTCCAACATGGTATTGGCCATCAATATACACATCCATGAACAAAATCAATCACATGAAATTTTCTCTAATTTAGTATGAATAAATAACATGCAAGCATCGTTTTGCGCAAGCGAAAGTATAACACGTCGTTATAAACTAGTATTCGTGTTTCCAAGGAATTGGCCTATCAAAACAATCACTCAAATTATGGGTATTGAAGTTGCTTAGTATATTCGCCATTTCTTTTCTTTTATTCGTTCCGCGTAACGCGCTTCAAGCAACATTCGCAGAAAAAAAGTATAACTTGGATCGCTCCATCAAATGAGTGAGTTTCCGGTCAATGGCTCCCAAATCAGACGATAATAGGGCATTAGGCCAAGAAGGACCCCTCGGACTGTACTACTCGAGCCAACCAAGTTATTTATTAGTGACATACATATTCATTCATTTTTCATCATTCATTTTTCTTTTCTTTCTTTTCTTTCTTTGTAAGCAACTCAAAACCCATCAACATGAATATAAACATTAATAATAAAGGCCAAATTCCTCTTCAACTTGAAAACTATTCTTAAAAATCGTGTATACTTAAGCTTTTTCCATCACATTAGCATGCATGAAATCAATTCAAACTATTTCGAGATATTAATCATGGAAATTGAAAATTTTCATGAATAGCATATTAACGGCAATTCCATGAAGGAAAAATAATTAATCAAGCCATAAACAATTTTTAGAACACAATTAATGAATAATCATCCGCATTAGAGGCATAAGAATGAGTTTTAAAATGATGAGATTTGGCGATTTATTCTTCTCAAAAAAAAAACTAAGGTCTCATACACACACCCCAACTAAAGATGGACATTGTCCTCAATGTCGGAAGAGGTACGAGTTTATTCACGCAAGCAACCTAGAAAGCATATAAAAACTACACTACTAGAAAGAACACACCGTGATCAAATGGCGGATCCCGAATCTTTAATGGTGGAGGAAGTTGTTCAATTTGCTCCTTGCGCTCCTCGGCGATTATTCTTCCTCCAACGACTAAACTGGATCCCAGCAACGTGACTCCCAGCATCTCTATAAGATGTCCACCTATATCCTGTAAGAGATGAGTCACGTCAATCCATTTTAGTTTAAAATTCTTCAAAATAAAATTATTCCAAATGTAGTCATCAAAATAAGTGAAAGGAATTAAAGCAAATTGACGACTACTCCCTGAAAGATTTGCACTACTCTCTGTACGATGCTCGATCGATGTGGAGAGGGGTAAATGATTTTGGGACAAAACTGGAGGAGGGCATGGTTCTGACTCCATGGCGATAATCTCAAAACCCTTTTCCCTAGCTGTCTCCTCCTCTCGTTCATCCAAAATTGCTAGCTCGTCCTCTCTTTTGCACACACTTCCTGCCATGTGGATATTTATATTCGTGTCCTCGCTCGGTATTCCTGCAATAGAAGATGAACTCGTATTAGATTCTTGAAATCGAATTTCAAAAGCATTACCTTCTTCTAAGCAAGCGGCAATCAAATTAAGATTTTCAATGGAATTTTGAATCTGCCGACTCCGAGCAAGGAAATTCTCCTGGAATTGATGGGATGTGGCCTCCTGTGTCTGAATAGTCTGGTAAGCTTCCTCTCTCAAGGATTGCAAAGGTACGTCTACGCTTTGCTCTTCTTGATCGAGGCACGAAGGTTCCGTTGAATCGCTCTCTGAAGTCTCTTCCACGGTTTCTTCGTTTTCTTGCAGAGACTCCATGTATTCCCACGCCACTGTCGGCGTCATGCTTCCCAATAATTCCTGCAGCTGAGGTTGTAGTCCTTCTAGGAAGAACTCCATAAGCTCTTCATTTGTGAAACCATGCTGCGGATAGCTCGATATTAGGTCTGTGAACCTCCTACAGGCCTGAAAGAAAGTTTCACAGTCAGTTTGATTAAAATTAACTATTTTGAGCTTCTCCATTCTATGTTTGTGTGCATTAGCATATCGTGCATCATAAAGATTGTTTGTGCAATAGAAGTTCATATATTCCATTTTAAAATAAAATAAAATAAAATAATAAAAAAAAAGTTTATGTACAATAAAGTGGAAAGATCTCACCGAAGGTCCTCTAAATGAAATAAACCGTAGTCACAAACCATTCCTCCCCGGCAACGGTGCCAAAAACTTGGTGGGACCGGAAAGGTGCTTCTCTCAAGTGCAAGAGTTCGTACAAGTAGTAAAATCTGGGAGTCCAGATGTCGAATCCACGGGAAGAAATCTGTTGCAACCACAATTCAAATCAAATAGAAATCTATCGGAAAGAAACTAACCACTTCAGCAACGGTGACGGTGATGGTGATGTGAACACGTGAACAAAATAAACATAGAAAATCGTGTATGAAAATACCTATAAAAAATTTGCACATGTTATGGGTTCGTTAGGATCAATGATTCGTATTAATTTGGTTGATGAATATATCACAATGAATTCTCTTTTTGAGAGCAATTCACCGGGAAAAATATCCAATATAACTCAATGAATTCTCCTTTTGGGAGCAATTCATCGGAAGATGCCCTTTTGGGGGTTCAATCACAATATTCAAAAAGATCGTCGCTAAAGCTATAATACGATATGAAACTCTCTTTTGGAGAGATCAAAACTACGGTATGAAACTCCCTTTTGGGGAGATCAAATCTCACCCTTTTGGGGCGATCATCAACTAAATTAATTCTTTTGGAATCTAAAAAAGTCGATTTACGAACAACGATTACAATTTTAGCGACGTTTAACGATTAAGCACAAGGAATTTCAACCAAATAAACACGAATAATATCCCCTAACTACTCCATACCATGCACAACGGAGATTTAGCTACTCATAATATCAGAATAAACAAGATCCATAGCCAAATACATTGAATTCATAGCAAAATACGATGAAAAACACTAAAATACGAGGTAGAAGTTGAAGAAAATATCACCAATTCTCCTTGAAAATACTTCAAACTCTCTGAAAATAATAAAACAAGCCTCTGAAATTTTACAGAATACTTCAGGGGGAGAATACGGCTTCTAGAGCCTCCAATACGCCCAAAATACGCCCCAAACTGCTTGAATACGCCCAAAAACCCTAAATACGCTTAAATATAAATCATTGCGGGTTTACTGTGCTATCGGGTTCAAAACCCGCTTCAATTTTGTGCCCGAAAGCATCTCGGCCGTTCATCTCGAGCGGATCAATCCGCAGCCGTCCGATCAACGTTAAAAAATGCGGGATTTGATGCTGGCTCGCCACGTGTCCATGCTAATCGGGTTTGAGTCTCGACCACACCCGCTTCACGCTCAAAACCCGCATTCGGCCTTGGGAAGATCTCAGCCGCTCATCAAAATGCGGGCTCGCATGAAAATAGGCCGCGTGTGCTTTAAGATTTGCGCACGCCCGCTCCGCAAGCCAACATGGATCGAACTCGGCTTCGCTCGATACCATTGGATCATCATCCAACGAGCAGAAATTGGCCACGTCGCCCGATTTTGAATTCAGCCGCTCCGCTGCTTCGATGCCGTTGGATCGACCGGGCAACTGTTAAGATCGCGCCACGCGTCCCCGCTGAGTATTCAAATCGCTCTCCTCGTTGCTTCGCTTGGATATTCCGTGCACCGTCCGATTGAAATCTGACGACGGAGAGCGTGCCACGACGCCCACGCGTTGCTGCCGCTGGATTGGATCGAAACGGACGAGATAAGGCCACGTCATCCGCTCTTTTGAGCATCCATGCGCCGCTGGGTCGGGATGATTGCAGCCGTGCGATCGTGATCTAGCGGCCATCATATTTCCACGTCGACCGCTGCTTTGGGCTGTTGGATCGAGCGGGATACGTCGGATGAGCGACACGTGGCAGCGTGTGATTGGTCGGCGACCGTATAAACGTATTTCTTTGCGTATTTATCCAATTAATTGGTATTCTGCATTCAAAAATACACAGTAATTAGCACAGATCTCAGAAAAATACAAATAAATAGTCGTTGGAATCGTGAGATCGAGACCAAGCTAGGAAAAATATAAAATGTGCAGAAATACGTCGTTAAATGCTGTTTTGTGCTCAAATAGTGTGTTTTCTCTAATAAATAAATGTGTAAAAAATACGTATGAATTAGAGATAAATGTAGCATCGCATGAGCACAAAATAGGGCTAAATGGGGGGTTAAATATGTAATATTGAACCCGAATCAGTTAGCGAGCGCATTTGTTAACAAATTCTACCCACCATCCAAGACAGTCAAGATAAGGAGCGTGCTCATGTCCTTCAAGCAAGGACCTCAGGAAACTCTATTTGAGGCATGGGAGTGCTTTAAAGATCTCCAACACCAATGCCCCCATCATAGTATTGAAGCTTGGGAGATTGTGCATAGCTTTTACAATGGACTACAACCAGGCACCAAGCAAATCATCGATGCAACCGCTAATGGAGCCATTCTATCTAAGACACCAGAAGATGCTACGGACCTACTCAAGGAGATGGCCTCGAACAACCAACAATGGGGCGACGAGAGGGGACATTCTTCGTCCTCCTTGAAGCCAACACGCATTTATGAGGCGAAGGCCATAGTGGAGCTATCTACGAAGTTTAATTCTCTCCACAAGGTAGAGGAGAGATTGGAGAGGTTGATTAGTGAGCCTCATGGGACCCCCACCGTTTCTACACCGGTGGGAGGCATGAGCGATTGGCAAGACCAATCTCAAGTTATGTTCGTTAGAGGAGAGCAAGGAGAGGGAGCTATAGAGCAAGTCCAATATGTTGCGGGGAACACCGGTTATTGGGCAAACCTGGCCACGAGAAATCATCCGGGATTCTTATATGCTAATAATGATGGAGCTTTAAATCCACCACCGCAACAACCTCAAGCTCAGCCTCCACCACAACGTCAATACCAACCAAGAGGGCCGCCACAACAAAGCTTCCCGCCTAAGCAACAAGCGGGGCCATATAGGCCACCGGGCTACAATCAAGGGTGGAGAGCTCCCAACCCACCACAAGCGCCACCGAGGTCGGATCATGAAGCGAGGGTGGAAGAATTCATGGCGGAGCAAAAGAAGATGAATGCTAGGTTGACGGCTTAACAAGACTCTCTCAATACTGTCGTGGCACAATTAGAGGAGCAACTAGCATTGCTCAACAAAAATACTCAACAATTGCGGGCCCAACCAGAGCCAAACCCACGGAGAAATACCGGCCACATCAATGTGATGGTGGCGGTAACTACTAGGGGCGGGAAGGACACTACTCCCGCCATGAAACCAAGGAGCCGGAGGAACAAATTTTGGATGACAAGGAGCCGGTTAATGAGGAGGAGTGCCTAAAAGAGGCAAAAGACGGTGAAAATTCTGAAATTGTGAAGCCACGTGAGGAGCGGAATTATATGCCACCAGTACCCTCCCACAATGGTTGGCAAGAGCAAAGATTGAGAAGCAGCTCGCCAAATTTCTTGAGTACTTGCGAGGAGTGAGCCTCAATATCCCTTTTTTGGACGCTATTGTAGAGATCCCGTCATATGCCAAGTTCCTTAAAGACTTGATTTCGGGGAAAATGCAAAAGGAGAAGATAATGCTCGCCGAGCAAGGTACATGGTTCACCCGGAAGGAGAAGGAGCCTACAAAATTTAAAGATCCCGGAAGCTTTCGCATTCCTTGCACGCTTGGAGGAGTCCCGCTACAAAAAGCCTTGGTAGATTTGGGAGCAAGCGTGAGCCTAATGCCCCTAACTATGTTTAAGAAATTGAATACGGGGACCGACCTAAAGCCAACGGATATGAGAATACAACTTGCAGACGGTCGGGTCACTATGCCGGTGGGAATCGCGAAGAACATACTGCTCCAAGTACCGGGAGGAATTTTCTTGCAGTGCGACTTCGTGGTTATGGAAATCAAGGAGGAGGGCGATACGTCACTAATTCTTGGACGACCCTTTTTAGCTACCGCCGACGTGATAGTTGACGTGAGAGATGGCACCTTGTCTTTGAACGTCGGAAACATAGAGGTCGAGCTTCACATCCTTAAGGCAATGAAGCACATGCCTTGGACAGAGGACATTGATTATGTGGACCTCCTCGATGAGGTCATTGATGACGCTATGTCGTATGCTATCGGCGCCTTACACAATGATGGTTTGAAGAAGGCAATCTTCTATGGATGGAGAAAAGTTGGAAGACCCGCTGGATCATGCTATGGTTGATGACAAAGATGACGCTGATGTCGTAAGAATTAGGGAGCTATGCAAGCTCTCCACGGAAAAGAATTTGAAAAAGCTCCACTAGATAATAAATTGGCATCACCGGCGAAGAAAAAGAATGGTAAAAGCTCAAGCTTGGGGGGTTCGTCCTCCACTACTACCCATGATGAGGGAGAGCCGAGGAATGCCTACGAACAACAACAATTAAATCCAAGTGGCCTTCCCGAAAAGTTTGACGTGCGCATCGCACATGCGCCGAATATCGAGAATTAAACGAGTATCTAAAGGGGTCGAGCTCAAGACCTTAAACGAGTGTTTGTCGGGAGGAAACCCGACGGTTTTATATTATTTTTAGTTGAATTCTATTTTTTAGATCTTTCTTAGTGTTTAGAGTCTAGAGCTAATAAAAATCCTGACAACGGGCTCTATTTTTCATGACAGGAGAAGGAGAATGAGAAATCATTTATATGGAGGATGACCATGACAAGGGAGAGCGCGCCAGGAACGTGCTCAGGCATCAAGAGAAGGAAGAGACTAACGGGAAGAATAAAAACATAGAGTGGCGCAAAAACAGAGAGTCGGGGCTAAAAACAGCAAGATACTCGGCAGAGTGAACATATCACTCGGCTGAGTGAAGGCCCTACTCGGCCAAGTAGGGTACTGATCAGGGAAGATCCTAAAAACTACTCTCTGTAATTTTAATGCAACTCGGTCGAGTGAACATGCACTCGGCCGAGTGAATCTGACACTGAAAACACCGAGTAGCCAGCGATCCTGGCTCCTCTTTCGCTAGGGCGGACTCCCCTCCACCTAACCCACCACCACCCACACAGCCGTCTCCTACCGCACCCATTCCACCACAAGCACAGCCAGCCCTGGTGTTCGACACGATGGGGATCACATTCAAAGATAACGCACACCGCGTCAGATTTGAGCGTATCTCACATCACGCGATCGTACCCTCTAGGTTTGCGCACCTAGATGATTTAGAGCGCCTAGGGGTACTAGAGGGGCTACTCCAGTTGTATGACAACATGGGGTGGCGTGATTTCTTGTCGGTGTCGGCAGACACTTATATCCGCCCGACACTAGAGGTCCTCAGCTCGATTAGCAGGACCCTATTGAGTATTGATTCCCCGGATTTGGTTTTGATGATGAACAAACATAAATATCGTGAACTAACTCTTTGTAAGCGCAGTTATGGAGATCGTCGCCAATATTCAACGTATATCAAAAGCGACGTCTCGAGACTTCTCAAAGCGCGTGATCGTATGCTTGAAGCTTCGTTAAAGCTCAAGGACCATTTTTTGAGGTCAAGAGATTCGGATCGAAGCATTTGAAGATGGTTCGTCAAGTTTTATTTATAGTCTTCTAGCTTCGTTTCGTAGATTGTTAAGCCTTGAGTAGGTCTTACGTTTTAATCTTCATAACGCTCATATCTCAGAGCTAGGATCTTATTAGAAGCCCATAGAATCTTTCCCGAAGCTTATCGCTTCTCATCGCGGCTTCTTGTGCATGTTAGTTGGTTCAAGAAGAAGAACCAACCGACTAGATGGTAATCTAGTCGGTCGGCAATGCTTCTTGAACCGACTAGAATGCCTTGACTAATTTCAGCTCATTCACTGTTTACAGTTAGTCGGTCCAAGAAGGTTCACCGACCGACTAGTTGTGAAACCAGTCGGTTAGGAATCCTTCTTAGACCGACTAGTTCTGTGTTAAGTTTTTCAGCCTGAGCTACTGTTTATCTTTAGTCGGTCTAAGAACGTTTGTCGACCGACTAGTTGAGAAACTAGTCGGTTGGAATTTGTTCTCAGATCGACTAGTTCAACTTGATTTCAGCCTATACTATTTTGACTCTTAGTCGGTCAAAGAACACTCACCGACCGACAAGTTGTGAAACTAGTCGGTTGGCAAGTCTTCTTGGACCGACTAGTTCCCTATCTTCTGAACTTCATCTTTTGGTTGTTCTTCAGTTAGTCGGTTCATGTTGAATAACCGACCGACTAGTTGATGAACTAGTCGGTCAGTGATCCTTCTTTGACCGACTAGTCTGCTTCAGAATAGAACCGTTGGTGCATTAAATGCCACGATTTTTGCTCTCTTTCCTCTATCCTATATATACTTGAAGGGCTGCTTTCATAGCATTCAAGGCTGATATTTATTGAAGCTTAGAGATCAAAGAGAAGCAATTAATTCTCATTCAAAGCTCATTCATTTCTCTCAAGAATCTCTCCCTCACTCTTATTTCAAAAGAGAGATTCATTGATTGTGAGCCTTCAAGCCAAGAGCTTGATTCTAGGTCACCAACTCCTCCCTAGGCTTCCATTGCTGGTCATCTACTTGGAGCTAGGGTTTGGTGCCATTCTTCTCCTCCAAAATCCTCATTGCCCTAAATCGTAAGTTATACTCAAGGCATAGGATTTTGTTGGTAAGTTCGTATTTCATTTAACTTTGAATATTGCAAGTTTTACTCTCGATTGTGAGAGTTTGTTTGTGATCCCGGTTTGTGGGAGTCACAATTTCTTGTGTATGATTTGATCTTGTAGAGGTTTTCTACAAGTATTTCACAGTGCAAATTTGAGTTAGAGGTTTCTAACTCAAGTATCCGGAGGGGATCCGGGTGTTTGGGACGTAGGATCACCGGGAACAAGTCGGGGAGACTTGGGTGGATCCGAACCCGTTATATCGTCTGTTTGCGATTGCATTTCTTTGTTGTCAATATTTAAATTTCCGCATTGTTGGTTGAGTTTGCAAGATAATTAGGAATTATCTTCTTAATTATTTTAAAGTACTATTCACCCCCCCTCTAGTACTTGTGCAGTAGCTACACAGGGCATTACATTTGGTATCAAAGCCAAGTACCTAGCTATGTCTTCCAACGACAACAAAACCATTCGTCCACCTCCAGACTATAGCACCTTCAGGAACCGTGAAGGAGCTTCTTCGGTGATGGAAGGACACTCCTCGACTAGGCCTTCTTACTTCAACGGTACCAACTATGGGTACTGGAAATGCCGGATGGAAACTTTCCTCCGGAGCGCTTCATTATGGAGAGCCACGTTGACGGAGTACGTCGAGCCCGAAGAAGAAGATTTTGCTAAGTGGACTACCACGGAGGTCGCTGCGGAGGTAAGCAATGCCAAGGCAATGAATGCCTTGCAATGCGCTTTGGAGCCCGAAGACTTCAACAAGATATGCACATGTAAGAGTGCATATCAAATCTGGAACTCCCTCCTCATCTTGCATGAAGGAACAAGTAGGGTAAGAGACTCCAAACTCGTAGTTGTAAATAAATATTACGAGTTATTTCATATGCAACAGGGTGAGAAGATGAAGGAGTATTATGCTCGCTTCGTCGACATCACCAACGTGTTGGAGGCTCTTGGAAAGACCTACACCCAAAAGGAGAAAGTCTCAAAGATAATTGACGGACTTCATTCTTGTTGGGAAAAGAGTACCTTCGCCATCGAGGAAGGTAATGACATGAGTAAGTATACCGTTATTCAACTAATGGGTACCTTAATGTCTTATGAGGTACGCAAGCATAGCAAACTAAAGTTGCAAGACAAGATGAAGTCTTACTTGAAGCAAGACGAGCCAAAGAAAAAGGCGATTGCGTTCAAGGCCGCTCCATCTACATCCACATCTACCGATGATGAAGAATCGGAAGAAGAGTTGGACTTGGAGTCCATTGCCCTCATGGCAAAGAAGTTCAACCGGTTCTTTCGGAAAGGTAATTTCAAGAACAAATCAAAATTTAGTTCTTCTAACGCCTCCGCTCCTTTGTGTTTCAAATGCAACAAGCCAGGACGCATGAAAGCGGATTGTCCTCAAAACAAACATAAGGAGAAGTGGAAGGCGCCAAAGTTCGACAAGTCTAAGAAGTATAAGAAAGGGTACAAGAAAGGGCTTGTCGGGACATTGACCGACTCCGAGGACTCCTCAAGTGGAGAGTCGGATGATGAACAAGTGGAGCAAGCACACATGTGCTTCATGGCTAGAGAGGAGCATGATCAAGTGTCTTCCTCTGATGATAGCGAGGATGAAGGCGATGAGGTAACTATGGATGACCTTAGATTAGCTAACGAACAAATATGGTCTAAGAATTCTAAATTGGTAAATAGATATACTAGGACTAAAGATGAGTTAGTTAGTCTTCAAACATCACCTAAACCTATCGTCATCAACAACGACACCGTTGTTGAAGACTTGAGAAATGAGATGGTAAATCTCAAATCTCAACTTGAGCATGTTCATATTGAGGATTCGGAGGAACACAAGATTGCGGATTTGACCTCTCAAAACTAAACTTTGAGTATTGAGAATGAGAATCTCAAATCTCGTGTTTATGTGCTCACATCGCAAGTATCCACTTTGGATGCTTCTATGCGTTCTCTCACCGAGAAGTATGAGTGCACATTAGGCCGAATTAATAAATTCAATAAGAGTAAGGATCATTTGGATAAAATCCTAAATGACTTACTTCTGGCCAATCACCACATTGGCTTGGGGTATAAGATGAGAAATTCATCCAAATCGTCTACTACATTTGTTAGGCCAACTTCCGATGCCTCAACGAGTGGGAGCAAACACTCTATTGGTAGTTCGTCTACCAATGGTGCTTCCACTTCGTACACTCCAACGTTTGGAAAGAAACCCACTTTGGGTGGACCTCCAAAGAAGGGTCATGCATTTAAGTATACCAATACCATGCCACGTAGGAACACACATCCTACTCCACATGTTCACACATATGATGATTTTTATGCACCACATCCACGGGCACGTGCACACCAAGTGAGACACCCTCACGCACGTGTTCCTCCACATGCATATGTTCATCCACACCATCATATGAACAATTATCATCATGCACTATTTCATCATGTGCCATATGCCTATCCACGACATGCATCACGTAGAAATCAACAACACATGCATGCTCCCAATAGGAATAGGGCTCCCAAAATCTTCACTATTTGGAGCCCGAAGGACACAAATATGCATGAAAAACAAGTTTACATGAATTCTTATTTCATGAATGTAGTGCATAATGATGATTATGTGGGGAAGTCTAAGTCCAATTGGACTTGGCTTCCAAAGGTCTAATCTTTAGGACACAATGACCTTGGGTACCATGGACTGATATGTCTATCTTTAGGTACTCAAGAAAAAGAAACGGAGCAACAAATCAAAATTTGGCTCCAAGAATAATTGGATACTCGATAGCGGGTGTTCAAAACACATGACAGGTGATGCTCAATTGCTCTCCGGAGTGGTGCCCATTGCAAATGGGAACCGAGTCGTCTTTGGAGGCAACGAGAGCGGAACCATCATTGGTGTTGGTAAAGTATGTAATCCTGCTAAACCACTAATAAGTGATGTTTACCTTGTTAAAGGATTAAACCACAATCTTATTTCAATAAGCCAACTTTGTGACAAAGGTTACAAAGTTAGCTTTGCGAAAGGAATGTGCCATAGTTTGAATAAAAATACTAATGATGTATTATTCTCTGGCACACACCGTAAGGATATCTATATATTAGATCTTCCAAAATCACATGAACAATGTCTCATTGCCAACACAAGTGAACAACACTTATGGCATCGACGTTTTGGTCATGTGAACTTTGGAACTCTTTTTAAGCTTTCCAAGTTAAATTCTATTAAAGGATTTCTTAAGCTTGTCTTTCAAAAGAAAAGCTTTTGTGACTCGTGTCAACGAGGCAAGCTTCCAAAATCGTCTTTTAAACCTAAGAAAAGCATTTCATCTAAGCGGCCTCTAGAGCTTTTACATCTAGATCTTTTGGGCCAACTAGAGTTGCTTCATTAGGAAATGCACTCTATGGACTTGTCATCGTTGATGACTTTTCTAGATTTACTTGGGTATTTTCCTTAAGTAATAAAAATGATGCTTTTGAAAACTTCACAATATTTGTTAAGAAAGTACAAAATATCATTGGAACCACCATTGTCACTATTCGTAGTGATCATGGAGGGGAATTTGAGAATGAGTCTTTCTCAAATTTTTGTGATGAAGTTGGTATTACTCACACCTTTTCTGTCCCTCGCGCACCCCCTCAAAATGGTGTTGTAGAGAGGAAGAATAGGACGCTAGTGGAATGTGCTCGCACTATGCTTGATGATAGCCAACTTGGCCATCAATTTTGGGCAGAAGTGGTACATACCGCTTGCTATGTGTTTAATAGAATACTTTTGAGGCCCGGCACCAAACAAACTTGTTATGACTTGTTGTTTGGTAGATTGCCTCAAGTTAAACATTTTCGAGTTTTTGGCGCAAAATGTTTTATTAAAAACACGTATGGTAGTTTGGACAAATTTGATCCAAGATCCGATGATGGGATATTTGTTGGATACTCCTCCCGTAGCAAAGCCTACCGGATATACAACAAACGAACCTCAACGATCGAGGAATCACTTCATGTTTCATTCAATGAAGGTTTTGTCCCGACTAGAATTACTAATGATGATGATTCCATGGATGTCTTATGTGATTCTATTAGTAATTCTAATTCTATTGATTCTATTGATACTAACCCTACTAATGAATCTTTTGAGAATGTTCCTAGTGATCAGGGAATTCCCAAACGGCTTCATACAGTTCTTGACCATCCCCCTGAGCAAGTCATTGGCAACATACTTGATAGTGTCAAGACGAGATCTCAAGTCAACTACTTCGCTCATTGTGCCTTTGCCTCCTCAATAGAGCCAAAGAATATTAACGAAACGTGCGAAGATAGTGCTTGGATCCTTGCCATGGAGGAGGAACTCATTCAATTTGAGAGGAATGAGGTTTGGGAGCTTGTTCCATTGCCTTCGAAGAACCACACCGTTATAGGAACGAAGTGGATTTTCAAGAACAAGACCGACGAAAACCAAATCGTCGTCCGGAACAAAGCTCGGTTAGTTGCTCAAGGCTACCGACAAGATGAAGGTATAGATTTCGAAGAATCCTTTGCTCCGGTAGCTAGATTAGAATCTATTAGATTATTGTTATCTTTTGCATGCCATAAAGATTTTAAACTCTTTCAAATGGATGTAAAAAGTGCGTTTTTAAATGGAGATGTTGTTGAGGAAGTTTTATGTTTCTCAACCTCCGGGTTTTATAAATGAAAAATTTCCAAATCACGTTTTCAAACTTAAGAAAGCACTTTACGGTTTGAGACAAGCTCCTCGAGCTTGGTATGACCGTCTAAAGAATTTTCTTTTGGATTTGGGTTTTAAAATGGGTGAAGTTGATTCGACTTTATTTGTTAAGTATTCGAATAATGATATAATTTTAGTTCAAATTTACGTTGATGATATCATTTTCGGTGCTACTAACTTCACTCTTTGCGAAGAGTTTTCTAATGTGATGAAGGATCAATTTGAGATGAGCCACATGGGTGAGCTCAAATATTTCTTTGGTCTCCAAATTCGCCAAATGAACGATGCAATCTTCATCCACCAAACCAAGTACACTGTGGAGTTGCTTAAGCGATTTGGAATGAAGACTGCCTCCGGGAAGAAGACTCCAATGAGCATGACTACACATCTTGATAAAGATTCGGGTGGCAAAGATGTAGACATTCGTCTATATCGAGGTATGATAGGTAGTTTATTATATCGTACTGCTAGTAGGCCTAATATTATGTTTGTCGTATGTGTATGTGCTCATTATCAGTCTCAACCTAAGGAATCTCACTTAGTAGCGGTAAAACGTATTTTCCGTTATTTAAGTTACACACTTGACTTCGGATTACTTTATCCAAAGTCTAGCACAAATGAGTTAATCTCATATAGTGACACAGATTATGCGGGATGCAAATCCGACAGGAAAAGTACTAGTGGCACTTGCCATTTTATAGGAAATTCTCTTGTCTCTTGGTTTTCCAAGAAGCAGAATTCCGTATCACTTTCAACCACCGAGGCGGAATATATTGCCGCCGGTGCCGCGTGTGCTCAGGTTCTTTGGATGAGACACACTCTTAAAGACTTTGGTATAAACTGTGATACTTGCCCTATCATGGTGGACAACCAAAGTGCAATATGTCTCTCTAAGAATCCGGTACACCATTCCCGTTCTAAACACATAGATGTCCGTCACTATTTCTTAGATGATCGTGTTGCTAAAAGGACATCATTTTAGTGTATGTTGAAACCCAGAAGCAAATCGCCGATATTTTCATGAAACCACTCAAGGAAGACTCCTTTGTGCGGTTGCGTCGAGAATTGGCGATTATGGATGAATCCGAGATTTAGGATTCATATTTTTCAATAATCTTGCATGATATTAAATTTCTTTATATATGCTCATGCTAGATTAATTGACATTTTCTGGATTTTTGGTTGAATTTTTGGAATTTATGCTCGATTTATTCATGAACGTCGTATTTAAGATTTTTGATGTTTAATGGGGTAGTATAATGTTATATGAGAGTATTTCGATGTATCGTCCAGTGCGATTAGGAGAGAACTCAAATTTTCAAATTTTCAAATTTTTGGACTCTCTTCGTCGGTCCAAGTTCATTGGCCGACCAACTAGATTCAGTTCTAGTCGGTCAGTGAATGAGCTTAGACCGACTAACTCAAGCCCTAATTTTGGCTTCAGTTACTGTTTGCACTTAGTCGGTTCAAGCTCATTGGCCAACCGACTAGATTGCAATCTAGTCGGTCAGCGCTTGAACTGTGACCGACTAAATGCACATGGACTGTTGTGTCTTTTCGCATTCCAATCGACATATACCTCGCCCGCACCGATTAGAACTCATTCTAATCGGTGCGCTCGTTCCTCCTAAACCCCAAACCCTTCGTCTCCTCTTGAGCTTGCTTGGAGGACTCTCCCTATGCACTTTGGATGATATATCTTGTAGTGAGAGTGTGGGGTAGGATAGCTTGGGTGGTTATTATATTTTGATGTATTTTTGGATGTTATATGATGTATTTTTGATGTATACATGTTTTGATGATATACTTCTGTTGTATGATCATTTTGATGTCCCGTGTGACATATGTTGTATGATGTGCCCCGATCTGATGATCGTTTATATTATTGTTGGCAGATGTATACTTTTGATGTATCCATGTTCTTCTATATATATATACTAGTCATAACCCGTGCCCGCGGGCACGGTTCATTTAAGATTTTCCCCCGTGAAATCTTTGTTTGCCAAAAAATTATTTCCACAACCAAAATTGCACGGAACAACAAATTAGCGTAAAAATAGTTAGCGGCACGGGCATCTTCGACGTGGGCATCTTCGACACGTAACAACAAATTCGGTGCGGCCGCCTTCGGTGCGGAACAACAAATTCGGCACAGACACTTTCTGCGCGGAACAACAAATTAGCGGAACAAAAAATTTAGCGGGAGCTGTCGGCACGGAACAACAAATTCAGCGCAGGTGCCTTCGGTGCGGAACAACAAATTAGCAGAACAACAAATTCGCCTAAAAAATTAGAGGTGCCTTCGGCCATCATTAATCTCTTCGGCGCAGGCACGGGCGCCTTCGGCCATCAAGGTTGCTGGTCATTTAAAATATTTCCCACTTAATCTCTTGGACCCTATAAAGCTAAACGGACATCAATAATTAAAGAACAAAAATTATTAGGTCATATTAGTTCATCCAAAAATTAGTTCCTCCGAGAAAATTTAGTTTCCCTCAAAAATTTAAAATTTTCAGTTCCTCCAAAATTTAATTCTCCTAGAGAATTTAGTTCCCCATTGTTTATTTAGTTTCTCACAAAAATTTTAGTCCCCCAATATTTAGATCCTCCCAAAAATTTAAGACAAATTGAGTTCCTTCTACATATTGTTTAGAAAAATTTTATATGATGAAGACAATAATTAATTGTGTCACCTAACTCTACCTATGGACTTGAAGAACATTGTCTTTAAATTTTTCAGTGTGCAGCTTTCTGTAACCACTATGACATTTGGCTTGGATTTGTAGGCTTCTCGTCACACTTCAGCTGGACTGGCAAAAAATATAAGAGGTTACACCTCGAACTTCGTCACAAAATTTATCGAACTTAACTTTTCTTTGTATTAGGAAATATTTTGAGTCTTTGAACTTGATGCTCTCGGCATAAATCTTTGTATGGCAAAATGCAAATTGTTAAAAAAACCAGTTGCAAACCAGTTCCAGCATATAGAAATAGCATGACGAAACTTTTTGGCGGCATTAAGATGGATAATACTATCTGAACTTGATTTTCCCAAATGACTACCACACAAAAAAAACCGATGCAACCAAGGGAATCACTTTCTTTTCTAGAACAATTACATTAGAAAGGGAACACACAGATAGTATCCAAAGACCCCTAGCTAAAAAGTACAGAGAAAAGTGAACACAAAAAGAAGCAAAAACTTATGATACAGAGGGGATTGCCAAAACATTAGATCTAAACGTTTTTCCTTGCCATCATGATATCGTCTGTTTCTCACACTGGACTTCTGAAGAATGGATTGTTAAGGGCTTCACTTGCCTTGAGGCGCTCAGATGGCTCAAACTTCAAAAGGCCATACAATAAATCTGCTAAAACATGACATGAATGGTAAACCACATGACTTAGAACAATATCCGGAGATATAAAAGGTTAAAATTTTCAGCTTAACAGAGCGCAAATGTCTAGATAGCCATATATATCAAACTTATCGGCAAATAGATATTTGCACCATAGTATGATTCATAAAAGGAATTAGAGTACACAACTTAAGATGATTGTGTTTCCTTACAGCCCTAATGCTTTCTCTTGACACGACACCTTCTGGCCAATTAGTCGTGTCCCTTACCTAAAATACTTTGAGGCAGCGCTACTACATTCACAATCGAATATATATAATCAAAAAAAACCAAAATGAAACATAGAAATTAACCAAACACCAAGCAACATAAGCATTGTATTTGCATTGCAAGTTTCAGACAATTTTCTGCTTAGTTTTCAATTCATGGTACTATTAAGAAAAAAACTCAACCAATAATTTCCCATCTCATTTGAAGTAAACATGCTCAAATATGCTGGATGTAAAGGGATTTAATGTCATACTGATGAAGTTTAAGGGAACCTTTTTGCTTAATTGTTCTTCCTCCGTGTTTAAGTGAAGAACTTGTCGCGTTTAGACTCTCACTGGTTGTTAGATCAATCTACACAAAAATATCAAATTGAAAATGGAAAGTGAGAATTTTTAAATTTACATTAAAAAAATAAGATCAAAACAAACCTCAGTTAACAAAAATAGGTTCAAAACTAACTGTGTGCTACTCATTCAAACAAACCATATGCTACCTAGTTGACAAATTTACTTTAAAGATAACCCGAGCTGCCAAAAATAACTCCCCCTCAAACCATATGCTGCTCAGTTGACAAAAATAAACTAAAATAACCTGTGCAATGAACCTGAGTTAAATTTATACTGTTATTTGAAATTTTGCACTATTAAACATATCATGACTTTATTTATCTATTCAGTTAACTCATTATTAAATTTATCTATCTATATTCAATTAAATTTTCTGAGTTACAATATCTATCTATATGTATTGCACAATGAGAGCATCACAATATGAATATGAATATCAATTGATAGATAAATTGAACCTAGAAATAACAGATTCAATCTGAGTTAAATTGAACCTGCATATATTTGAATCATGTTATATGTGTGAAATATGAATCTCGAAATACATAAAAGGAAATTATGTGTGAAATACTTATAGGGAAATTAGAAATCTGGTGATACATCAGGGAAATTGAACAATTCCCTCCAACATCAGGGAAATTTAACATCATGATTCAAAATGATGATGATGAGGGCTGTTTCTTTGCGTGGTGGGCCCTCATAACACCCCTCTATCTTTCACATTAGAAAAAATAATTATTAATATTACAGTACCTCATACATAGGTCAATTAAACAACTCTTAGAGAACGAAACTTTGCTCATTTTACTTAATAAAAATGAATTGTCATTTGAGAAATATAACTTGCATGGAACTTTCACATAATCTAGATTCACATCCTACATTTCAGAGCTCCCTTTTGAGTTTTGTAACAAAACCATTCATTTTTGGCTTTCCTTTCATAACATCTAAGGATTCATTATCAAATTGAAGGCCCAATCATGCAGTGTCCCTTGCCATCCGTTTCATTCTTGCCCTTTTAGTCTGGAACCAGTTGTAGACAGTTAATTCAGAAACTTGACCATATTTTGATAGCTCAGAGGTTAACTCCTTAATCTTTTCCTTGTTTGGTGTCCTACCATCATGCTGATATATTCTTTCCAGTATATCTCGTTGTTCTGGCATCAAACGCAGCCTGGTATACTTCTTAGGAGTATCTCCAGAGACCATAAGAGGATCGGAATATTGACCACCATGATTCATTCCTACATATGAAGCATATCATTAGAAAGGAAGAATTAATCCATGAATGTTGAGTGGAATGTTTCATTTCAGTATCATATTGTTTAAAAAATCACAATTCCAATATTGAAGGTAGTAGAAATCTATGGCAATAGTAGTAGTTGATTGACTAATTATAACCATTTAATAGCATACAAATTAAGGTGAGTAGTACTGCAACAATTTTTCAACATGCATGCATGATACATCAGGGAAATTTTGCATCAGGATTCAAAATGAGAAATGGTTTTGTGTATCCTGAGTTTTCCCTATATCTAATTTCCATATATGTATTTCACACATACATCAGAGAAATTGAACATATAATCACATATCCTGAGTTTTCCCTATATGTATTTCACAAAAACATCACAGATTCATATTTCACACAAAAACATGCAGGTTCAATTTAACATCAGGATATAACAATCACATCTGGATTCAAATTTTTAATCAATTTGGAACCCAATGAGTTCAAGATCATACCCTGTTATTTGATATTCATATTCATATTCATATTCATATGTCACACAAAAACATTCAGGTTTGAACTTAATATCAGGATATAACAATAACATAGTATTTAAATTTGAACTCAATTTGGAACCCAATGAGTTCAGGATCATATCCTGTTATTTGATATTCATTTTCATATTCAAATAACAACAATGAGTTAAATTTAACAGCACAATGTTTTTGATTATTCAAGCTCGTCAATGTTTTTTGTTGTAACATACCCACTTTAACACTCTTAACCCTCTTCCTTTTCTCAAATTTCAAGGACCTAACTTCCATAAATCCAATTCTTTGTCACGGAAAAAAATAGTTTCTTTTTCATTCCAATAACTCAAGGAGCGATTAGTTAAATTTGAACAATAAGCGCTCTTGTGGTCAATCAAAAGTGATAGAGGAAGGTATTAAGCATACAGATGCTTTTGTCTCCAAAAAAAATTAAGAACAAAGAGCATAGATCAATGTATCAGACAATACAAAAACTAAAGAAAATAGTAAGAAAGATGTATCCGCCAAAGATCGTGACTTTCCTGAACCTCCCCACCCTTGATCCCTTAAGGAAGAATCAACTGTAGTTTCTTTCCAGCTTCCCATCTCAAAGCGTTTCTATCGTCTCCCAAAAACTACATGTATTCACATTCAAACCCGACTACCTCTGTGGTTTTCCCATACCAATTGAGCTCATCTCCCAGGTGAAAAGGGATCATTGACAAACCCTGCTTCATATTCCCTGATCCAAGCTGCGGGTAGGAGCCAGAAATCAACAGGCTTTGCCCTCAATGCGTATAGTAGGGCAATCTGAATATCATAGTTACAGTATTTGATGGAATCTTTCCGAAACTCAAACCTAAATTCACCGTTTCCTTCGAGAATCAATTGAGACGAAGCTGAAACCTTCCAGAAGATGTTGAAGAAATGAAAGAAAAAATAATTAGCGTCCAGTTACAGTACAACTATGCTCAAGCTAACATGAATATTCCAAATCAAAATTATTTTTTAAAAAATCTTGTCATATAAAAAAATTTTGCACTTCTTTTGATACATAGCTCCTACTGGACATGTGTTACATGGTAGCCATTGAAAAGGCTAGAGGTTGTCAATAAAAGTGCAGTTTCCAACTCTACTTGCATTAAAAATTTTATCCAAGATGTTATCTTTGTTGTTGGCTTACATAATGTAAACAAACTTACATAATACAGCATGATAGCAAGTTAAATACAAACTTTGTAATGGGCGAATTCGTCACATCAGACTTGCATAATTTAACAATTTTTGCTAACTTTATATAACTTGCATCATTTAATAGCATAGACTTACATTGTTTTTTATCTGCCAACAATGTTTTTGAAAGTGAATGACATGCAAAAAACAGTTTTTTGAGAGTGAATGTTGGGGATTTTCAGAGTTAACAAAAATTACATGCATTTGCCAAAATAAACAGACACATAAAAATTACATGATCTGCAAACAACAAAGAAGCATCATTATGGAATCACTTGATTTTTTGTGAACACTATATAAACACTAAAAATATGTATAATCCAATATTTTGAGTAGATATATATAATCCAATATTCATACCCAATTTCAATACTACTTTCTTATACATTCTGATCACATATACATACCCAGTTTCAATACTACTTTCTTATCACATATTTTGAGTAGATATATATAATCCAATATTCCCTAAAAATATGTATAATCCAATATTCCCTAAAAATATGTCATGTTTCATGCACATGTAGAAAATCCAATATTCCCAGCTACTGAAATGTAATAAGTACATTTTAAATTATATGTCTACTTCAAAATATGTCATGTACATAAGAAAGTAGGGTTATACATAAGAAAGTAGGGTTAATAAGTTCTCATCAAAATTTAGCATAAAGTGTATTCCAGTTTATATATTTTTGAATAACCAAATATGACTGCTAAAAAAGTTGGGTTTATTCCAAATGTGCCAAATTTAAACCATTCAATACTTCAAAATATGCCATGTTCATCCTGAAACACTATATTCCCTGATAATTAAATGCAAAATATAGACTAAAAATATGTCATGTACATAAGATAATGCACTTTATGCTACCAAAACAAAAAAAAGGATGTTATTCAGTCTCAAAAGCAATGATATTCCCATACCTTCAGATTTAATATATTCCCTAAAATAGTATCCAATATATAGTAGGAAATATATCATTCTTTAACAGGATGGGATATAGTGTTTTGGGATGTTTTGAAGTGTATCAGGGAATATAGTGTTTCAGGATATTGTGTATCAGGGAATATAGTATTTCAGGATATTGTGATCAGGGAATATTGGAGTGTTTATATAGTGTATCAGGATGTTTTGAAGTGTATCAGGGAATATTGGAGTGTTTATATAGTGTATCAGGATGTTTTGAAGTGTATCAGGGAATATTGGAGTGTTTATATCAGGATGTTTGAAGTGTAGCAGGGAATATTGGAGTGTTTCTACAGTGTATCAGGATGCTTTGAAGTGTATTAGGGAATTCTAACCTTGAGATGTTGTGTTGGGAATTATGGTATATTAAGAAATTTTGGAATAAATCCTGGGTATGTATATGACACTATGTATCCCTGATAAACTGGATATACTTAAACACAAATTTTATAACCAAATTTCAGATTCACTTACAGGCGAATGGTACAGTGGATCAGAATAGAGAAGATAGGAGCATCAGAATTGTTTCTTGGCATACATACCCAGTTTGGCTAAAGTCATATATAGTATACTTAAATGTAGTATACTTCAATATTGGCTTATCTTTATATACCATAATTCATCTCACATACATACCCAGTTCCTACCCTTTTTTCAGGTACTCATGTAACTGGAGGTCACAGGATTTTCAGGTACTCATGTAAATAGATTGGGCAATATATTTCATGGATTTTACTGAAGGTCACAGGACAACTTGGAGAGAAGAAGACATGTTAAATTGAAAAAATCAGCAATGCAATTTGGAAAGAAGAAGAAAACTGCTCTTTTAATGGAAAGATAATGAAATTCTGGTTATTGAATGTTTAAACCTTCAAAAGGGTTTTAGAAAGTTGGGGTAATCTTTAACTTGCTAACTGAAGATGTGTAGAATGTCTTTTTTGAGGGAATATCATAACAGGGGAAGTTTCTGAAATTTACCATAAAAATAGCTTGTTCTGAAATTTACCATAAAAATTCCATGATATGAGTTCATTGAATAATTTTGTATATCCATGTTCACAGGATATGGGTGAAACAATTTTGTATATCACAAAACAATTTCCTGTTTCACCCATATCCTCTCACATGTTTTTTTCACAGGATATGGGCTGATAACAAAATGAAATTGTTGGCCATGTTTTTTTCATATCTCAATTTAGCCACAGGATAACATATGAGAAATATAGCCCATGTTTTGTCATATCTAAATTTGTAAATATGGTAGCCACAAAAAATTTAGCCACAGAAATTTGTAAATTTAGCAGATGGAGGTAGATGGGATAAAAAATATGATGCAAAATAATTCATTTAGCCTCAGGACAAAAGTATGAGGAGCAATTCATAACCAAATTCATTCTTAAGTATTATAAATTGACAGGATATGCAAAATAACCACCAAAATCATTCATAACCACCCAGCATTATAACAGTAATTCATAAAACTCAATTTGCAAGCTCATTCTTAAGCTATCTTGAATGTTGGTTTGCAAGCTCATTCATAAAACTCAATTGAACTTATAATTATGTTATCCATTAAATTGAACTTGCAAGTTTGCAAAATCCATTCTTTTTACCCCAACATTCTTTTGCAAAGGCAGTAGCAAGTTCATATATGCTGAATTGACTGAAAACTTGCAACTGTTATAACTCAATTTCATCAATTAATATATGTCCTGTTAATATTTTTGGCCAAGTTTTTTGGAAATGAGCATATCTGTTTATATAAAATGAAATTGGTGGCCATGTTTTTTTTGCAAACCAACATTCTGAATATGAGCAACAGGACAGAGAGAATTGGCTATTTAATATTTGTTATCAGGACATTCTCTATATGTTATCAGGACATAGATAATATGAGCAAAATATTTGTTATCAGATATTCATAACCAACATGTTATGAGCAAAAATTGGCTATATGTCAGAATTGGCTATGTTGGTTATGATCAAAAAAATTCAGATGTTATGAGCAAAATATCTGAATAATTGGCTATTCATATTCATAACCAAATATTCTCTATAGCAAATATTCATATTCAAATATCAGAATTCTCTATATGCATATTTGGTTATGAATATTTAGTTATGAATATTTGGTTATAGGAATGCTAATCAATTATGCAGTATTCAGATATGACAGGACCCAATTGAATTTGGTTATAGGAATATGAATTTGGTTATAGGAATGCTAATCTGAATATTTGGTTATGAATGTTGATTATGAATATTTGTTTATGAATTTTGGTTATGAATTTGGTTATATTTGGTTAGGACATAGAGAATTTTGGTTATAACAAATGCTAATATTCAGATGCTAATCAATTCTTAGAGAATTGACATATGTCCTAACCAAAATTCATATGAGCATTTGGTTATAACCAACAGGACAATCATTTGCTCATATGAATTTGGGTATAACAAAGAGAATTTTGGTTATAACATAGAGAATTTTGGCCAACAGGACCCAAAATTTTGCTTATAACATAGAGAATTTTAAGCAACATGACACAAAAAAATTGATTAGCATTCCTTATTTTTGGGTCCTGTCATTTAACCAAAATTTTGGGTCCTGTTGGTTATAACATAGATTAGCATAAGGAATGCTAATCAATTTTGGCATTCCTTATGTTATGCTAATCAATTAACATAGAGAATTGATAAAAAAAATTTTGGTCCTGTTGGTAATAACATAGAGAATTTTGCTTATAAGCAACAGGACATTCATTCACGTAGAGAATTTTGGTTATAACATAGAGAATTTTGGCTATATGTAACAGGACATAGAGAATTTTGGTTATGAATGTTGGTTATAACCAAATTCATATGAGCAACAACAAAAATTCATAACAAAAATTCATAACAAAAAATTCATAATTCAGATATTCAGATAGGAATACAAATATTCTCTTGAACTGAATGTACATAAAATTTTTGAATGTACTGAATGTACATATTTTTAAGTACATATTTCTGAGGAATTCTCAAGAGTACTCCTGAATGTACTAAATTTCACATTCAGTACAAATTTTAAGTACTCCTGAATATTTACATGACAATGAATGGGTTATCCTTGAGAATATCCTGATAACAATCAATTTTTGAATTTGAAGATTTTTTAAGTACTCATGTTATGCCTATCATTGTTATGGCTATCAGGATATTCATAACAATGATAGCCATAACAATGATATTCATTGTTTTTTGAAGATTTTTTAATTAGTCCTATTATGGCTATCATTGTTTTAAATTTGAAGATTTTTTAAGTACTCCTGTTATATTTAAGTATACTCCTGTTATGAATATCCTGATATCATTGTTATGGCTATATTTAAGTACTCCTGTGATAATTCAGGATATCAGTTCTCATATATGTTACAGTAATTAAGACATGAATGAATGAAGATTATGTTCAAACTATCAGTTCTCAATTTGAATGAAGATGAATGAAGACAGGAATGAATGAAAATTATCAGTTCTCAATTTGAAGTGTAAATCAAAAATTTTTGTAATCACATATATTCAAACTTAAAATATATGTCCAAACTTAAAATATAGATTTTATGTTCAAACTTCAAACTTAAAATTCAAACTAAAATTCAAGAAATTTATAACCAATTCTCTAAATTCATAACCAAGTCATAACCAATTCTCTCAAACCAATTCATAACCAATTCTCTAAATTTTTGTCCATGTTTTTTTGCAAACATCTCAATTCATTAGCACATGGACAGAAATTTATATATTCTCAAGTATTATTTAAAAACATCTAGAAATTTTATACATAGGTGAGAATACTACACATGCTTACAATGTGTATTATCCAGTTTACTTGAACTTAAGCATATCCCAGTCCAAGTAACTAAAATTCAAAGTCAAAATTCAAATTGAGAATATATCATATAACAATTCAAATTGATATTCAAAATTCCAATTCATATACAAAATCCCAATTCAATTCACATATTCAAAATTGTTACTTGACAGGATATTGCTCTCCCAATTCAATTCAATTCACATATCCCAATCTTGAACTCAATTGTTCATATCCCAGGATATTGCTAGGATCCAGTTACTTGAAATTTAGCATCCCACTTCAAAATTGAGTTCAAAAATGATGAAGAGAATGATGAATATGTGAATATCAAATTCATTCACATATATTTTACAGTAATAAAAAATGAAATTGATTCAAAAATATTTCATGGAATACTCAATTTGAAGTGTATGCAGTATATTGAACTTAAACTTGACTAATATTCAATAGTGCAGTATTCTTAGCAATACAATTTTCTTATCATTTTCTCTTCAATGTATTCTGATCAAAAAAATTCCAAATAAGCTCATCATTTTAACCCAATTTACTCATATGTACTGGAATGATAGGGAAATTTACTTATATGATTAAATACATGGACTTATGTTATTTAGCACCAAAAATTTCATTGTATCATGCTATTCTGGAAGTAATGGCCAAAATGAAACAAAAATTAAATGGCTCATAAACTCAGTTGGAACTCATTTACTGCTTACTCTTCTACTGCTGAGTTCTAATGATGCAGCAATAATGATGCAGAGATGCAGTGCAAAGTTTATAAAGTTGACAGGATCATAGTTTTTTGCAAGAAAACTAATTTCAGGATAAGTTTAAATAGTTTATTTAGATAAGTTTTTTTGCAAGAAAAGTTCTACTCTAGTTATCGTGTCAAACTTTATTTTGCAAACTGAACCAAATTACTCATCCAAACATATTGAGAGATATTAAAATTGCAAACTCCCCCTTCAAAACTAATTTCTTGCCAAATTTGGGCATTTGAATCTGGGCATATGAATTGCAAACATATGAATTAGAGCAATGTGCATAAATTGGGCATTTGTGAATCAAAAACTAATTTCTTGCCAAATTAGCATCAAAAACTAACAGGTCACAGTGGATAACAAGACACATATGATTCACATATGAAATTAGCTTGAAGGGTTAGATTGAAATAGTTTGCAAACTCCCCCTTCAATACATAAACTCAATTGACTGTTCAATTTTGAACTCAATTTTTGATATTCATATTAACTCAATTTTGAACTCAATTTTTGATATTCATATTAACAGTTCAATTAACCCATTTGGAACTCAATTTTAGATATTGGAATATCCTGAATTTGCATATTAACAGTTCAATTAACAGTTCAATTTTTAACAGGATATTGAACTCAATTTGCATATTGGAATATCCTGAGAATTTCTCAGGATTTAATGGGATATTCATATTAACAATTAATTTCAATATCCTGAGAAGAAAAAATTTTGAACTCAATAAGCTGTCAATATCCTGTCAATTTCCAAGAAATATGATAGCAATATCCTGTCAAAGTTGTAATAACACTCAAAAGTGATTCAAAAATTCATTCACATAACAGTCAATCAATTTTAAAGCTGTAATAACACTCAAAGTGAGAGAATTATACCTCAAAGTGTTATTATCTTGGAATACTTCAAAGTATGTATTCAGTATAAGCTTGGAATAAAAGCTCACCAAGTTGCATATGAAGAGCTATCAGTGAAGTGAGTTAACAGTGAAGAGTAGCATTATGAAGATTAGCCACCAATTTGCATATGAAGAGCTACCAATTTGCATATGAAGAGCTCACCAATTGTCCTGTTATCAGCAATACATATGAAGATTAGCATTATGAAGCTAACAGGACATCAATAATATCAAGAATATCAGTTGAGAATTTAGTGATATTTCTCAATTTATCCTATTTAAATATTTCAGTGAATTCCCAACTTGATAACTTGAGAAATATCACTTAGAAATGTCACTCAAACATAACTCAAGTTATTAATTAATCAAAAATGCTAGTAGAAAATGAATTCACAGTTGAAGATTAGCCTTCAGTTTAATATGAAGATTTCACTGCTCTTGAGATATTTTCAGTGCTCTTGAGATAAATAGCATTTTCATTTATATCATTTTTGATAACTATGAATAGGGTGAATTCAAAAATATCTCAAGGAGAATTCACTGAAAATAACATTTTTGATAGCATTTTAAACTGAAGGCTATCTCAAGAGCAGTGAAATCTTCAAGCTATGAAATCTTGTTTCACCTTAATCATATTAGCCTTCATTTTCATTAGGATCAAAAATTACTCAAGCTATGAAATTTCAAGTTCCAAACTATATTCAAGTTAGAAAATAAATTCACAGGACAATGCTGTTAGAATATTTCTCAACTTGATAACTTGAGAAATATCACTCAGAAATATCACTGATAGTTATCAAAAATGCCTGTGTATGTGCATAAAACATTTTGAGGGATATATGATAAATTTTACGTTTTTCACTGATAACTTGAGAAACATTTTGAGGGATATCAAAAATGCTTGAGTGAGTGATATATGCATGTGTATGCACCTTGAAATTTCACTGATTAGCCTTAAAATTTCACTGATAACTTGATAATTGATAGTTTGAGGGATATATGCCTGTGTATGCACCTCAAACATATCATATGCCTGTGTATGTGCATAAAACTTGATAACTTGTAGTTTCAGAAATATCACTGATAGTTATCAAAAATGCAGCTTGAAGATTAGCCTTGAAAATTTAAGTTTGAGTGACCTTAGATATGTTTGAGTGAGTGATATATTTTTGATAACACATATTAACAGGACAATTGGTAATCTTAACAGGATATCAAGTTTAGCATTATTAACATTATTTTGAGTGACTTGAAAAATGTGAGTGATATATTAACATCAATAACAGGATATCAAGATTAGCATTATTAACATTATAAAGATTACTCAGAATATTAACAGGATATCAGTTTGATGACTTGAGAAATTTTAAATCGGAAATTTTAAATCACTCAGAAATTTTAAATCAAGAACTATCACTCAAACATAGTAGAAGAAAACTCAAGAAATATCACAGGACAATATTAAATCATTCTAAAAAAATACCAATCTCTTAAATTTCAGTTCAAAAAAATGGACAATACAAAAATATCATCAACATTCAACTTGCAGTGTGGGTGCTATGCTTGATGAGGGTGAAATAAAGTAAAAGAAACATACGTTGAGCTGCTTGATCTTGGCGGGAAAATTTCAGGGGAGCGCAAGCGTGTGCTCTTCTTGATGTGCTGCTTGATCTTGGTGTGCAAGCAGGGCAAATTTCAGGTAGAAGAAGATGGCGAGGAGCTCTGGTGTGCTGCTTGATCTTGGCGAGCAAATTGTAGGGCTACTTGTTCTTGGCGTTTCCCTCTAATGTGAGCAAATTTTCCCTCCCATTTGTGATGTGAGCAAATTTGTTTCCCTCCCATTTGTGATGTGAGCAAATTTTCCCTCTATGCTGCAAACGGAAATTTTGATTTCAAATTTTTTTAAAAAAATTATGTTAGGCATAGAATAGATATGATGTGAGTTCTGTGATGTGATCAAAAAATGTTTCCCTCCCATTTGATTTCTTATTTCCAATATCTCATACTCAATTTCTCATACCCTATATACAATCTATATAAACATCCCACCCAATTACACATAACCAAAACCAAATTCTCTTATCCAATATCTCTTATCCATTATCTCTTAACCAAAATCTCTTATACAACAATACACATATCCACATACAACAATACACATAACCAATATCTCTTATCCAATTTCTCTTATCCAAAAACCCATGATAACATCCCTGTTTTATAATATAGATATATATATATATATACATCGTGTTGACATTTACTTTTTTTTTGGAAAGTTAGCGTGATATTTCATTGATAAAAAATAGTGTACAATATACAATAATAGCACATTTTGGGGTGTGGTATCAATAGGGAGAGGATAGGGCACAAGCGCCGTCACCCTCCACTATCAATCCCCCACCCTAAATGTAGCCATCCAAAACCAGACAAGCAACAGTAATAGTAACAACACTCAACCCAAGTCTCCAACAACACCCCAAACAACCCTCAACCCAAGTCTCTGAAACCCCAGCTGGCAAATATCGTTGCTTCATCAGTAGAAGTCGGCTCTTGATCATGTAAAAGAATTCTGAGTTCAGCAGAAATATCATCAAATAGTACCGTCTTGATTCTCTTCTCCCCATCAAAGATACGCTTGTTTCTTTCTTTCCAAATGTGCCAAACTGTAGCCGCAAGGGCAGTTTTGGCCAGAATATCCCCAGGACTTTTCCCACCATAGTGTGAAAGAAAAAACTTCCCAACATCATTCAATCTTGAGTCAACCTGGCTCTTAACACGAAGCTTTAGGAGAGATCTATTCAGAATGTATTTAGAGAAGTCGCACTCAAAGAATAGGTGTTCAACATACTCCTCTTTGTTATCCTCACATAAAACGCAATGTAGGGGTGTATGCAATCCCCATCTAGCAATCATATCTCTGGTAAGCAATTTACCTTGGAAAGCTCGAAGCAAATTAATTGACATTTTTGGAGAATGATGATTATACCATATTAGTTTGCGGTAGGGGAAGAGATCGCTTTGATCGCTTTGATGTTGACATTTACTTCTGTGTGCACATTTTATATATTTTGTCTGTCTCTGATGTTGACTTCGTTGCTCGACGAATTTCTTGATTTAATAGAAATTATTTCTATGAAAACATAGAATTGTTTTCCATGCACTTAATTCATCAAGAATGTTGATATTGGAGAGTATATTCCATAACTCAATACGTGAAATTAATTTGAGTTTTGATGATTTTATTTTTCGATTATCGACTTTGGTCTCGTTGGCACGCTTTGATTTACTTCGTATTTTCCTTTGGTGTCATTTGGACCGTGGTCATATTCTACGACTCCCGTGCTTTTATTTGAAGCCATTGTTGTTGTCGTTGTTCTCCTCCCACACTTTTTGCTAATGCCAAATGGAGAGAGAATTAATAATGACAATGTGCTAAATGATAATTTAAAGCAGTTTTCCGAGAATCTAATTTGATATGTTAGATTCAGGGGGAGTTAAGATATAAAAATGGATTTAGATCCTAAATTTTGATAATTGGATTCATATTTTATACTTTCCTCGTCTACTTGATGCGTATGATTATTATTTAATTTGCAATTAACATGTCATCAATGCAGGGGGAGTAAGTAAATTACATTTGAATCATTATTTTTTATTATTATTTATGTTGGTTTTTCATCACCAAAAAGGGGGAGAATGTTGAGTATTGATTCCCCGGATTTGGTTTTGATGATGAACAAACATAAATATCGTGAACTAACTCTTTGTGAGCGCAGTTATGAAGATCGTCGCCAATATTCAACGTATATCAAAAGCGACGTCTCGAGACTTCTCAAAGCGCGTGATCGTATGCTTGAAGCTTCGTTGAAGCTCAAGGACCATTTTTTGATGTCAAGAGATTCGGATCGAAGCATTTGAAGACGGTTCGTCAAGTTTTATTTATAGTCTTCTAGCTTCGTTTCGTAGATTGTTAAGCCTTGAGTAGGTCTTACGTTTTAATCTTCATAACGCTCATATCTTAGAGCTAGGATCTTATTAGAAGCCCATAGAATCTTTCCCGAAGCTTATCGCTTCTCATCGCGGCTTCTTGTGCATGTTAGTTGGTTTAAGAAGAAGAACCAACCAACTAGATGGCAATCTAGTCGGTCGGCAATGCTTCTTGAACCGACTAGAATGCCTTGACTAATTTCAGCTCATTCACTGTTTACAGTTAGTCGGTCCAAGATGGTTCACCGACCGACTAGTTGTGAAACCAGTCGGTTAGGAATCCTTCTTAGACCGACTAGTTCTGTGTTCATTTTTTCAGCCTGAGCTACTGTTTATCTTTAGTCGGTCTAAGAACGTTTGTCGACCGACTAGTTGAGAAACTAGTCGGTTGGAATTTGTTTTCAGACTGACTAGTTCAACTTGATTTCAGCCTATACTATTTTGACTCTTGGTCGGTCAAAGAGCACTCACCGACCGACTAGTTGTGAAACTAGTCGGTTGGCAAGTCGTCTTGGACCGACTAGTTCCCTATCTTCTGAACTTCATCTTTTGGCTGTTCTTCAGTTAGTCGGTTCATGTTGAATCACCGACCGACTAGTTGATGAACTAGTCGGTCAGTGATCCTTCTTTGACCGACTAGTCTGCTTCAGAATAGAGCCGTTGGTGCATTAAATGCCACGATTTTTGCTCTCTCTTTCCTCCATCCTATATATACTTGAAGGACTGCTTTCATAGCATTCAAGGCTGATATTTATTGAAGTTTAGAGATCAAAGAGAAGCAATTAATTTTCATTCAAAGCTCATTCATTTCTCTCAAGAATCTCTCCCTCACTCTTATTTCAAAAGAGAGATTCATTGATTGTGAGCCTTCCAAGCCAAGAGCTTGATTCTAGGTCACCAACTCCTCCCTAGGCTTCCATTGCTAGTCATCTACTTGGAGCTAGGGTTTGGTGCCATTCTTCTCCTCCAAAATCCTCATTGCCCTAAATCGTAAGTTATACTCAAGGCATAGGATTTTGTTGGTAAGTTCGTATTTCATTTAACTTTGAATATTGCAAGTTTTACTCTCGGTTGTGAGAGTTTGTTTGTGATCCCGGTTTGTGGGAGTCACAATTTCTTTTGTGTATGATTTGATCTTGTAGAGGTTTTCTACAAGTATTTCATAGTGCAAATTTGAGTTAGAGGTTTCTAACTCAAGTATCCGGAGGGGATCCGGGAGTTTGGGACGCAGGATCACCGGGAACAAGTCGGGGAGACTTGGGTGGATCCGAACCCGTTATATCGTCTGTTTGCGATTGCATTTCTTTGTTGTCAATATTTACATTTCCGCATTGTTGGTTGAGTTTGAAAGATAATTAGAAATTATCTTCTTAATTATTTTAAAGTACTATTCACCCCCCCCCCCCTCTAGTACTTGTGCAGTATCTACACAGGGCATTACAGACCTCTGGGGGATGCTCCTTCAGATTGATGGATCGGGAGTGTGAGATCACTCTAGACATGCTTCGAGCATTCTTTCAGTGGCCCCCTGTCCCGGACCCAGACCGTGCCTATGGCCCCACGCACTTCCCACCGTCGTCATTCGACACACACGCTTTTTGGACACGTATCACGGGCTCCCCACTTTCCTTTGACCCTAGCAGGGCCAAGGCCTCTGCTATCCTGCACCCATGCCTCTGCATAGCACAGCGCCTCATGGCGATTACTTTTCTAGCGAGGTATGAGCCAGGCACGATGTCGACCCCTGAGCTCTACATGCTCTACGGGATGACTCGAGCCCGAGCCTTGGATGCAGGTGGAGACGTCTTACTCCTCGCCACCCAGATAGATATTGCTAGTTGGTTCTTGGACCGCATCATTATTACTATTGGTGCTAGGTCGCCTATTTTCTGCTGCGATCTGATTACCCTACTAGCTCCCTTGTGCAGAGTAGACCTCCCAGCTGGCTTGCTCAAACCACCGGGCCCCACTTCACTCTCCATAGATGTTATGGCCCGGATGAGGATGCTACGTCCGCATGGTCAGCATCACTGGGTTTGGCTGCACGGTCCCTTTGGAGCTGATTACATGGTGCTTCCGAGCCCAGCTCGGACCCATATTATACCCGCATGGGGGAGTGGATTCCAGCGATGGACGTCCTCATCCCCGATGTGTACGTGCTTGAGCCTGAGGGTGCTCAGCAGGAGCCCCTCCTTCCACCCTTGGAGCTCGTGATACCTCAGCCTGCACCTGGTCAGTCTGCACCTCCCGACACCTCTGTCCACACGTCTGTCAGTGTCGGGAGTACACTAGCTGAGTCCACTCACACCACCTCCACCACCACTGTGCCGATGTCCATAGATCCCATTTCTGATGTAAGTCCTGAGCGCCCTACCACCATACTTGAGAGTGGCAAGCCCTCCTTCACTTCTGCAGTGGAGACCCTGGCCACCTTATTGTTTTCGACTCCTGGGGAGTCATTTTCTGCACACTTCACGGCCTCCCCAGCCGTCGACACTTCGGTCTCCACTACCGCCGTCTTCATAGAGAGTGTCGTGATGTCTGTCCCCACGTCTGTGTCACTGACCTCTCTACCCGCCTCGCCCTCTGTCACCACTTCAGCTTCTACTGCTGCTCCATCCTCTTCTTCTATTCCTGCGTCTCAGCCTCCCACCGAGGCTGAGCGTCATTTTGTTAGCACACCCCCACCACCACCACGAGCGCCGCCACCACCACCTCCACCACAGGACGGTGCTGGTGCACCACCACCCACCTAGGCACACACTGTATGCCTTCCATACTTTTGTTGCTGCTACACTGGATATTTTCAGCCTGCTGATTTTGCACCCCTCCTCCACACATGTTTTGGTCACTTTTTGCTCATATCTGTCTACACCATTCTGGGAGAGAGGAGGTACTTTTGGGGACACCTATCTGGCACTATTTTGATCTCTGCATGCATCACCTGCTGACGTCCCCCTGGTTTGTGCTATATGATTGGCGATGAGATGGGGGATACCAGATTTAAATATTTATACCGCAAGCACACGGTGTTGTAGTGTGGCTTGGGGGTCGAACTCAGGGAGGCGTGGTTGTGCTTGTCTAGATAAGGAACCGGTTCACCCTAGGGGTGAGCTAGCACGTATGGTCGGATGGTTGTCACGGAATGTAGAGATGTGATGGATAAACAAGATAAAAGGAAACCTAGGACTTCGGTTTCTACTATATCGTGTGTCCTCGCCATTACGAACGACGGATAGGAAATCGATTAGACTCAGGGTTTAGCGGTGAGACGTTGCCTCTAAGAGTGATACCAACGTCCCATGGGCCCGATATTGCGGTCGGTGCCCTGGATGATTGATGTGTCCATATTTCACATCATTTTCATATCATATTTCCATCGCATTGCATGTCATCCCCGCGTCCAAATCCCACTTTTTGCTGCGATTTTGGTATTTCTGACGATATTTCGAGTTTCGCAGTGTATTTTGAGTTTTCAGGGATTTTGGAGCGATTTGGACCCCCGCTTGGGTTTGGACACATCCGACATGCTCATGAGCTTGTTGGCAGGGCTCTGGAGGAGTTCGCTGTGTTCTCGAAGCCGAAGGAGGAGAAGAAGGAGAAAGAAGAAGGAGACAGAGAGAGACCGCAGCAGCAGGGTGATTTCCCAGAAAATGCTCGGCCCGAGCAGCTGCAGCTCGGGCCGAGCCATGACACGCTGAAGGAGCCACAGATTCGGCCGACGCGGGCCGAGCAGGCCAGCTGCTCAGCCAGATGGCGCGCCCCGAGTATCCCCCGAGCAGCACCCGAGTACACGCTGAGCAGCCGACCGAGTCGCCCATCCTGAGCCCGAGCGAGATGCGACGCGGGCCGAGTTCCTGACCGAGCAGCTCCCACTCGGGCCGAGTCATATACTCAGTCGGCAACATCTGGGGCATTTTTGGAAGTTTTATGGATCGCGCAGATCGCGCGATTGGGGGCTGCTGATGCTCGCGAGGCGGGCTCGGCTGAGAGGAGAGTTCACAGTACTGTTTTTTTTTGGAGAGAGAGATTAGAAAAAAAAAGTTTTTTTAGGGCAGCGATTTTTTAAAGAAGAATTTTTGGATTGATTTTTGTAGAAAATTCTGGATCGTTTATCGAAGACTATTATTCTCTGTTTACTCTGGCTTTGTTCTTCGCTCACTTTCATTGTAAGTAATTTTTAGCCCTAATCTCTTTTGTTGCAAGAAATGTTTACTTACGCAATTCCGATATTTTTGTGCGTCCTGACCACCATGAGTAAGTAGATTCCCTCTAGGGCCGATGGGTGAACCCTAGAATTTTAGGGGAAAATGTAGATCTGGATCCGTACATCGGATTGGGGATCTAGGGTTGTATTTTGGTAGATCCTACCGAATCCGTAGATAACCCGTACTGAGATCATGCCCACGGTCTGTGGAATCGATGTGCTTAAGGGGTATCTAGGGATTTGAATAGGGAAATCGACGGATCCAATCAAGGCACGTGACCATGCCCGGCTCGCGCCTTGAGGGGATCCGTCGATGAACTATATTGCTACGTCGAGTGCTACCGCTATTGCATCGACGAGAGCCACCGAAATACCCCGCAATTCCAACCCACGAGAGTGGTACGAATTGGGGGATTAATTCCCTAGCCCTAATGCGATGTGAGGAACCTATCCAACATCAACCCCAACAATCCTTGCGGCGATTCCTAAAGCCCTAGTTCCTCTTATTAAATTACACAACAACAATCATCAACCCAACCCTTTTACTCCGACCGCTACCTTGCTTCTAGATTTAGAAATTGACTGAGATTAGCAAGGACACTATCACCGTCCCTGTGGGATCCGACTATCTTATATACTATAACTCGACACCGTCCGCTTGCGGATTAAACCCGTAACCGTAGCCTAGGAGCCATTTTACGCCTGGCGATCGTGACACCGCCAGGTGGATTCTAAGAGTAGATTGCGGGCACGTCAAGTTTTTGGCGCCATTGCCGAAGACGACAATAGTGTTTTCATCTCAGTTTGTTTTTATATTGAGAAGTTTGCTAGCATTCTGATCATCCCTCACCTTTCCGCATTTTTTTTATTCTCTTTAATTATTTCGGTGCTACTGACGGTATTTTTTCTGAGCTTTGTTGGTGCATGAACACCCTTTCAAGGGGTCTACCAGAGAATTATTGTTCGATCCTGAGATCGAAAAAACCGCCAGAGCCTTGAGAGCTTCTAGCAGAAGTTCATCCCCATCAGCTCAGATGGGAGAGAATCCTCCTCCTCCTCCACGCACCGGGTCCATCAGGGACCATATGAAGCCGACCTTTTGGAATAATTCCTCGGTGCTTAGACCGCAACTGACGACGGCAACCTTCGAGCTAAAGACAGGGTTGATCAATCTTATGCAGCAGGATCCCTTCCATGGGCACCCTCATGAGAACCCGAACCATCACATTGACTCCTTCTTGGCCAAGTGCGATACATTCAAGGCGAAGGACGTCAGTGATGACGCAGTGAAGTTGCGGCTGTTCCTGTTCACCTTAAGGGACAAAGCCTCCTACTGGCTCCGAGCTCACCCTCCAAACCACTTCACTACCAGGGAGAAGCTCGCGCTCGCATTCGTGGATAAATTTTATCCACCATCGAAGACGGTCCGGATCCGTGGGGCCATATCCAATTTCAAGCAGCTCCCCCAGGAGTCACTTTATGAGGCATGGGAGAGGTTTAAAGGCCTCCAACATCAGTGCCCCCACCATGGGATCGAGCCTTGGGATTTAGTGCAGTGCTTCTACAACAGGCTCCAACCTAGCACTAAAATGATCATTGATGCTGCAGCGCAGGGCGCTTTATTGGATAAGTCTCCCAAGGAGGCTATTGATCTTCTGGAGCATATGGGTGCCAACACCCAGCAGTGGAGTGATGAGAGGACCGTGATCACCCGGACCCCTGAGGTCAAGGTGGCTACGCACCTGTACTCCCATATAGAGAACCTGTGCAAGCAGGTGGCCCGTATTGAGCAGCGCCTGGACTCCCTTCCAACAGCACCCAGCACCTCCTACCATCCTGCTGAGGAATACGTAGACCCAGGGTATATCCCCGCTGAGGGTCAGTATGAGGGTGCTGAGACACTCGAATCTGTCCAGTACGTCCAAGAGGAAGGACGGAACTAGTGGCAGCATCCTGCTGCCAGGAATCACCCTGGTTTCTCATATGGAAATCCAAACGGAGGGCTGCAACCCTCGCAGTTTCAGAGACTGCATCCTCCCCCTCAGCACCAGCAGCAGACCAGCAGCAGGGTGGCTTTAGGCCAGTTGGGCCCTACAGGCCGCCGGGATATCGGTACAACCGGCCACCTCAACAAAATTTTGCGCCGCTCCCTCCAAAGTCCAATCTCGAATCTACGTTGGAGACCTTTATGAGCGGCCAGATTCGGTTCAACCAAGATACATCGAACCAATTTAAGAGCATCAATTCCTCGCTCGATGAGCTGAAGGGACAGATGTCACAATTGATGAAGAACCAGGGGAGATTACCCTCCCAGCCAGAGACGAACCCCAGAGCTCAAGCAAACACCATGGTCTTAGTGACCACACGAGGAGGACGGGCCACTGACCCCGTTATGATTCTGGTGTCAAACAAGGAGAAGGTTCCCACTGATGAATTTGCAGATGACAGTACCAGAGTTGAGGCCACTGAAGGGCCTATCACCATTGAAAAGAAGACGGATACACCTCCCGTCATGCATGCCACTACTTCTCCACCCGCTGATGCATCCAAGGGCAAAGCTTCCAGGCCTCCCCCTCCGTATCCTCAGAGGCTCGCCCAAGCCAAGTTGGAGAAAAAGTACTCCAAATTTATGGAGTTACTAACGGGGATTCAGCTGAATATCCCTTTCATTGATGCCATCATCGAGATCCCGGTGTATGCTAAATTTCTAAAGGATCTCATCACGGGGAAGCGAAGGCCGGAAGAAATTAAGTTGTTGGAGGATTCCACCTCCATTATCAAGAACCATCTCCCTCAGAAGCTACCGGATCCGGGGAGCTTCACCGTGCCTTGCTCCATCGGAGGAATGCCAATCAGCAGAGCGCTAATTGATCTAGGGGCTAGCATCAGCCTGATGCCCCTTTCTATCTTCAGAAGACTCCATACAGGGAGCGAGCTAGAACCCACCAGCATGACAATCCAACTCGCCGATCACTCTATCACCTACCCAGTAGGGATAGCGAGGGACACGATCCTCCAGATACCTCCAGGAATATGCGTCCCGGTTGATTTTGTCATCATGGACATGCCGGAGAGAGGAATCTCTCAGCTAATACTCGGTCGCCCCTTCATGGCGACGACCGGGGTGCTTATTGACGTCCGAGAAGGAACCCTCTCCCTTAATGTGGGAAATATTGAAGCTGAGTTCATGCTACAAAAGCCGATGAAGGAGCATGCCCATGTGGAAGGGACTAGTTATCTAGAATTTTTGGAGGAGGAAGTGATCGAAGAATTTTCTGCTGAAGATGCCATGAAGGACCCGATCAAAGCAAGCATCGACGATGACGACGACCCAACGTACAACAAAGCGGTCGTCGTGTACATCCAAGTATTGGATGAGGAATTTCAACGCCGCCAAGCAAATCATCTAGCATCGGAAGCCACATCTTTCATGGAAGAGAGTGTTGGAGTAAGCGGAAATCAAACGCCGCTGAATTGCACCACCCCAGAGGATGACGCGCGGCCATCACGCGCACCAAACGAGAGTTGATATATCATGGGGAGTCGAGCTCATGACTGAAAATGAGCGCTTATTGGGAGGCAACCCAATTCTGTAGTTTTTGAAATTTCTTTCTCATTTTCTTATTTTTCCTATTTTTATTTCGTGTTTTTAGGAAAAAATCGTTAAAAATTATAAAAATTTTGACGAGTTTGTGTTTCGTGTAGGGCGGAACATCGGGGGCATGCGCATTGACATTATAAACGAAAAAAAGCCGGAGGAAGATAATGAATTTGAAAGATTTGAGAAGGAAGGAGCTACAGCAAACTCGGCCTGAGCAGCTCAGCTGTTCGGTCGAGTCAAGCAGACACGGAGACGTATGCTCGGCCCGAGCTGCAACCTGCTCGGTCGAGCTGTACAGGCTGAAGAATTTGGCGAGAAACGTCACTCTGTCGACCCGGGCAGAGCCTCACTGACTCGGCCCGAGCTAAACTGGACTCGGCCCGAGCAGATACCTACTCGGTCGAGTACTACAGGAGCCCAAGTTGGAGCAAAAACGTCACTCTGTTGACCCAGGCGGAGAATTATTGGCTCGGCTCAAGCCTCAACAACTCGGAGGGAGTATTTCATTTAAAAATTTTACGTTGACCCGAGTCGAGCTGTATATATACTCGGCCCGAGTCGATTCGTCTTATTTAAAAATCTAACTTCCCCGATCCGGCCGAGCAGCTGTGCTGCTCGGCCCGAGCCATTTTAGAATTTCAACCGCCTCTCTCTCCATCGGTTTAAATTTTGTTTTTTTACTTAAAATTTTTTATTATTTTCACCCCCCAAAATTCCCACCCGAGCTCCCCTTCCCCTATCCTACTCGTTCAACCCTCTCCACCCGTCGTCGTCGCTCCGCCGCCGGCTCCACCGCAGTCGCCGCCCCTCTCCGGTAAACGCCCCCACATCTTTCCCCCTTCCCCCCATCTTTAAACCCCCCCCCCCCCCCCCCCCCCCCCCCCGCATGTAGAATCCTGTCAAAACAAGGACGTTAGGATCGAATAATAAAGTAGAGACTTACGCTTGCGTATGCGGCACCGTAATCTCTGAACTTTGCCCTCGGATTCGCCACAACGGTCAGTACTTCATCACGGAGGATCGAAGCAGCGTTTCACCGCCTAAATCTCTATTTAGAAGAGGATGTTAATGGAAGGGAGAAGAAGAACACAAGTTGCCTTATGCAAACTTATGGCATGGTTAGATTGGTGTAAATGCCTTACCCTTGAGTCCTATTTATAGGCTTTAGGGGTAGTTATTGTAGGAAATAACTAAATATAAGCTTATTAGCCTATATTAGCACATTTACTTATCCTCTTCTTCATTCACTTATCAAGTGCCTTTATGCACTTATAAAGTGACTTTTTCCACTTATCGAGTGGTCCTTTTCACACGAGAAAAGGTTCCCTTCGTGCACGCTTTCATGCACGCGACATCTGAGGTCCGTATACCCTCATACATCCCCTCATGGGTGTATTCATGTCGTCCATATCCAACAACTCCCACTCACACTTGAGGGGATTGTAAGGAAACATCTTTTCCTTTAACTCTTCTGTTTGTCATACCGAGAAATAGGCTGTGTGACCGTCATGCGCATAGAGTCCGCTGTTTGTGCACTTGTTAGAGATACACAACACTCCTCGAGCTGCAAAGTTGAGTAGATCAACGCATGCTTTACCCTAGATTATTTCTTCACATTTCTTATACTTTATATTCAACAATTGAATCCCATCTGGATTACAATTGGCTGGCCAGCTTTGAATCTTTAAAGTCCAAATGTGAATATGAAATTAATCTTCCTCTTCTTGCGATCCTTTCGATCTTGACTTGACTTGCTTTTCTAACATGCCCCGCCGGACCGAATTGACCATAGTCCATAAGCAACATGCTAAGATAGCAATCACCCAGTCAAATCTAAAGGAACCAATTAGAGTCCATAAGGGTAATGAGTTAAGACCCATGTTGTCACGACCCGCTTCCCTAAAATGGAGGCGAGACGTGAAAAGGTCCGCACGAGAGTGGAGCTGTGAAGCCCCAAACCCGATAAGCGTCCACAATACATAAACAGGTCCCTGTAACCACAACAGAATAACGATAATAACACAAGGAGAGACTGAAATAAAATTCCACATCTCACAAAATGTCCAACATCAAAAATAAGTTCAACATCCAGAAAAGCCACCAGGCTAAAAGAAAAGAGTCCAAGGCCCAGAACAAGGCCAACAAAAGCAACGACAACAACAAGGTATAGGTGCTACGCACCGATAACAAAACAATTGTCTAACAAAAGTAAAACACACGAAGACACTAGGACTGGTCCCCAGTGTCCACGTACTCCCCGTCAAACACAAGCTCGGGCTCGGCGTCAGCAAACACCTCGTCCTCAACGAGGTACTCGGGCTCAGGATCTAACATGTGTCACCCAAAAGAGTAAAGGGGCACATGTCAGCAAGTCTAAAAAGACTTGGGCAAGGAAACTGAAAGTAAGGCAACTAGCAACCTAGCAGTTTAGTATGCATGACATGGCAGTTATAACATGAGTGCACAATTAAAACATGGCAAGACAATTTGTACAAGAGAACAATCATCGGGACAAGACAAGAGTAGCCAAGCTACTATCAATTCAATCAATTCACATTTTGTAGGTGTTTACGCCATTCGCTGAATGGCATAGCATTTCAGACCGATCGGCACTAAACACTACCCAATACTCACACGATATGGAGCCTGGGGTCCCCGCACATTGAGCTCAGCTAGTGAGCCTGAGGTTGCCCCGCACATTGAGCTCGCATTCTTAGTTCACAATTCAATACATCGAGCGTTGGGGTTTCCAACTCATTATGCTCGCTTCTGGTCACGAGCCAGGAACACTAGTATGGCGTAGGGAACACCTAGCCGGAACACGCAATTCGGGCATTGGCTATCAACCAACACATGGCCCGCTTCTGGAACACGAGCCAGGAACACAAAATTGTAGCGAAGCTACGCAATCACAGCAATACCTAAGAAATGCGAGATCATGACAATTTATTTGCGTACAGTTAATTGAATTAAACGTGACAGGCGAAATGCAATGACATGAACATATTCGCGTACCGTTAATTGAAAGTAAACGTGACATGGGAGTTGTGCAACATGCTAAAAGTCGGAACTAGCTTCGTTGTCAAGCTAGTTCCCCAATTTGCGCCTAGGCGAGTATCATTTCGTCGCCTAGCCTCTTTTACGCCTATAACAAGAAAATGGCCTAAAACATGGCCTAAACCCTAAGTGGCAAGTTTCACTTGCCTAGCACCGGGGATGACGACCACTTCGTCTCACGGATGCTAAGCTACGGGGAAATCGCTGTTATGGGGGAAACAAACACCAAACACATGAAATTAATTAGGGTTTTCATAAAATTATAAATAAGCTATGAAAACAATGGTAGATCGATTTCTTACCAAGAGAAGGCGGAAGAAACACCCCGGGGAACCCTAGGATCAGATCTGGAGAAGATTGGAGAAGTTTGGGGAAACTAGGGTTTTGGGGGATTTGGGGGTTTTGATGGGTTTTGATGGAGATTTGGGGAAGATGAGGGGGTAGATAGAGTGAATGGATGGTTTGGATGATGGATTTAGGGATTGGAATGGAGAAATGGAGCTTGGAGGAAGATGGGGGCTGAAGGGGGAAGTTTTTAGGGTTTTGGGTCGTGTTGGAGAAGAAGAAGTCGAATGGGTTGGGTTTAAATAGGCTAGGCTGGCGGTTGCCCAGAAATTAGGGTTTTAACACTGGTTAGTCGGTCAAAGAGCAACCACTGACCGACTAGTTTGGCAACTAGTCGGTCGGTCGACCAACACAGACCGACTAAGTGCAAACAGTAACTCTTGAACGAAAATAGGATTCTAGAGTTAGTCGGTCCATGAACAAGTACTGACCGACTAGTTTAGCATCTAGTCGATCGATGAACGTTCTTAGACCGACTAAGAGTTGATACAAAAATAATATGATGAGTTAGTCGGTTCAAGAAGCATTGCTGACCGACTAGTTTGCAACCTAGTCGGTCAACCAACGTTCTTAGACCGACTAACGATAAACAGTAACTCCTGAGAAATTTAGAAAGCTAACTAGTCGGTCCAAGAAGGATTGCCGACCGACTGGATCGTCATCTAGTCGGTCGGTGGCTCTTCTTACACCGGCTAATGAGCACAGAAAAGTACCGATACGGAGCGCGGGGCCCCGGGATCGATTCCTAAGACTCCTAGGCTTGATCTAACAGTTAGATACGACCGTTATGAAGTCCGTCACGAGTGACTTACTTTGAAATCGACAATCCTAAGGAAGAAGCGAGAAAATACGACGAATCGATCGAAAATGAAAGCTACGGAGACGAAAACCACACAAGAGGAGAAAATCCACCAAAACATATATTATATTATATAATAAATCCAGATACATGAAAAGCAGTCGTTACATCCTCCCCAACTTAAGAAAAATTCCGTCCTCGGAATTTCCAAAAACTCACGAGTCCGGAAACAAAACTGGGAAACGCTCTCGCATCTCATCCTCATTCTCCCAAGTAGACTCTCCAGGTGAACCGTGTCGCCACATCACCCTCACAAGATTGACAATCTTGTTCCGAAGCGATTTCTGACGCCTGTCCAGAATCTGCACTGGATGCTGGTCATACGTCATATCGGGGCGAACGGTAATCTCCGAAAAATCCACCGCATGAGACGGATCGCTAATGTATCGACGAAGCTGCGACACATGGAAAACATTGTGAACTCCTTCCAAAGATGGCGGCAAGGCCAAGCGATAAGCTACCTCGCCAACCCTCTCCAAAACGTCAAACGGTCCAATGTATCGCGGGCTCAACTTCCCACGCTTCCCAAAACGAATCACACCACGATTCGAGGAAATCTTCAAGAACACATGGTCGCCCGGCTGAAACTCCAAAGGACGACGTTTAGCATCCGCCCAATGCTTAAAACGGTCCTGAGCAATTCTCAACCTCTCCCGAATATTCCTGACGATATCCACGGCCTCCACGATCATCTCAGGTCCCAACAACTCCCGATCACCAACGTCATCCCAACTCAATGGCGATCGACATTTCCTCCCATAAAGAGCGGCGAATGGCGCCATGCCAATACTCGCCTGGAAGCTGTTGTTGTAAGAGAACTCCACCAAATGCAGATGGTCCTCCCACGAACCCTTGAAATCCAACATGCACGCCCTCAGCATGTCTTCCAAAATCTGAATCGTCCTCTCGGACTGGCCATCCGTCTGCGGATGGTACGCCGTGCTGAAACTCAGACGCGTACCCAAGCTCTTCTGCAAACTCTGCCAAAACTGAGATGTGAACCTCGTGTCTCTGTCCGACACGATACTCACGGGGACTCCATGAAGTCGCACGACTTCCTCCATATATCTCCTCGCTAGCACCTCCGTGGACTGTCCCACTCGAAATGGAATAAAGTGCGCAGATTTGGTCAACCGATCTACGATCACCCAAATCGCGTCATTCTGCTTCGGACTCCGAGGTAGTCCAGTCACGAAGTCCATAGTGATGTGTTGCCATTTCCACTCTGGGATCGGAAGCGGTTGTAGCAACCCGGCCGTACGCTGATGCTCCACCTTCACTTGCTGGCAAACCAAGCACTTGGCTACACTCTGAGCCACGCTCCTCTTCATACCATGCCACCAATAATTCAGACGAAGATCCTGGTACATCTTGGTGCCACCAGGATGCACAGAATACGGCGAACTGTGTGCCTCCACCATCAATTCCTCTCTGATATCCCCAGCAGTCACACACAACCTGGCTCCAAACCTCAGCGAGCCATCCTCATGAATCAAAAAGTCAGTCTGCAGACCGGCTTCCACCATCTCCCGAATCCTCACCAGCTTCGGATCCTCAGCCTGGCCAGCCTTAATCCGATCCACGATCGTCGACTGTACCTGCATGTACATCAACGACGAAGCCTCTCCAGGAAGAACAATCTCCACACCAGACTCGCAAAAATCCTGCTGCAATCTCCACTGCGAGATCAAAATCATCACCGCCGGAAGCCTACTCAAAGCATCCGGAACCACATTCACCTTGCCAGGGTGAAACTGCAAATCAATCTCATAATCCGCCATAAGCTCCAACCATCGACGATGTCGCATGTTGAGCTCCTTCTGAGTGAAAATATACTTCAAGCTCTTGTGATCGGTGAAAATCTTCACTTTCTCACTCAGCAAGAAGTGCCTCCAAATCTTAAGAGCAAACACAACGGCAGCCAACTCCAAATCATGCGTCGGATAATTCTTCTCATGAACCTTAAGCTGACGAGACGCATACGCCACAACGTGCCCGTGCTGATGCAACACACAACCAAGACCCTTGCCAGAAGCATCGCAAAAGATCTCAAATCCACCGCTGCGATCAGGCACGACAAGAATAGGGGCACTCGTCAACCTCTCCTTCAGAATACCAAAAGCACTCTCACAATCACCCGACCAAACATAAGCAATATCCTTCCGCGTCAACCTGGTCATCGGCTCAGCAATACGGGAAAAGTCCTTAATGAATCGCCGATAGTAACCAGCAAGTCCAAGAAAACTCCGAATCTCAGACGCTGACGACGGAACAGGCCACTCCCTGATGGCCTGAATCTTCTCGGGATCCACTGAAATACCATCTCCAGTCACCACATGCCCGAGAAAAGCAACTCGATCCAGCCAAAACTCGCACTTCGAAAACTTAGCATACAAACGATGCTTCCTCAAAATTTCCAACACCGTCCTCAAGTGCGAGGCATGCTCTTCCTCCGACTTCAAATAGATCAGAATGTCGTCAATAAAGATAACGACAAACTTATCTAAAAAGTCGTAGAAAATCAGGTTCATCAGATTCATGAAAACCGCGGGTGCGTTAGTTACGCCAAAAGGCATAACCACGAACTCATAGTGTCCATACTTCGTCCTGAACGCTGTCTTCGGAACATCTCCCTTCTTCACCTTCAACTGATGGTAACCACTCCTCAAATCCAATTTAGAAAACACCCTCGAACCTCCAAGCTGATCAAAAATATCATCGATGCGAGGCAACGGGTATTTATTCTTAACGGTCACCGCATTCAACTCCCGATAGTCCACGCACATTCGACGCGAACCATCCTTCTTCTTAACCAACAACACCGGTGCTCCCCACGGAGACACGCTAGGATTAATATAACCCTTCAGCAAGAGCTCATCCAACTGCTTCCGCAACTCTTCCAACTCTGCAGGTGCCATACGATACGGCGCCTTCGAAATCGGCTGCGCACCTGGAACAAGATCGATAGAAAATTCCAGAGCTCGATCAGGCGGCAAACCAGACATCTCTTCGGGGAAGACGTCGCCAAAATCTCGCACCACAGCTGGCCACTCCAGCTCCATCTGCATAGCCACAGCCTCCACCGGCCTGGCCCGAAATCTGACAGGACCAAGCGAACTGCTACCACGACTGAACTCAAACACCGGGTGTCTGGGAATCTCGAACACCACCTTCTTTCTCCTGCAGTCAATCGTAGCATAGAAGCTCGCAAGCCAATCCATCCCAAGAACTGCATCATAGTTGATGATGTCGTGGACAATGAAATCCGCAAAAAGCTCATGTCCACAGACCACCAACGAGCAAGAATTGCAACCACGATGCACCGAGACCACACCATTCCCTGTAACGATGTTCCAACTCTTGGGGAGAGGGGACATCGACAAGGAATGCCTCTCCACGAAGCTCCGAGAAATAATGCACATCGATGCACCAGAGTCAAAGAGGACTCGTGCAGGAAATGTGCAAACCAAAATCACACCTAATCAAGCAATTAACAATCAAACCCTAATCTAGCAAACAACCATGTTCAAGCAAACAACACAATCAAACAATCAAACCAGCTATGAAAGTAACAGCTAGAGTGAGGATTACCTGCGATAACCTCATCCACAGCCGCGCTCTCTGCAGCGGTCATCAGAAAAGCCTGCCTCCTCGGCGGAACAGCCTGCCGAAAAGCCTGCCTCTGCGGAACAAGAGCTGCTCCACGTCCAGCAGGAACAGGCGCTCGCTGCTGCAACGGCTGAGCTGCAACAGGAGCCCTCCGCAGTGGATCCGCATGCCGACAATCCTTCGCGACATGAGAAGCATCACCGCAAATCAAACACTGGCCCAGAAACTTCCGACACTGATCCTTGACGTGACCAGGCTTGCCGCAGAAATGGCAAAACTTCGGAATAGACCCTCCTGGCCTCTTAAACTGAGCGGACTGATTATGCCTGAATCCAGGTCTAACCACAGCTCTCGCATGTTCCACAGGCCTCTTCCCAGCACCAACAACAGACCCCTTCCTCTGGTTCACGAGCAGCTCCTGCCTCTTGGCAGCGACCAGAACCTTCTGATAAGACTCCCGGTCAGAAGAGGTCACAAAACTCTGGAGCTCTGAAGCAAGCCCCTGCAGGAACCTCTGAGCTCTCTCCTCAGCGTCCTGCACCATCTTCGGCGCAAACCGACTCAGCCTCATGAACTCTTGGTGATACAAGTCCACCGACGAGTTCCCCTGCTTCAGATCGATAAAACGCTGCAGCATCTCCTCCTTGGCAGCCTTCGGGAAGAACTCACCCTCAAATCTGGCTTTGAAGGTAGCCTAAGCTATCGGCTCCACCAACAACTTCTCTTCCGCATCCCACCAATTCCTGGCGTTATCCTTGAGCTGCCTCTTCGCCAAATCAACCCATCCAGCCGGGGTGATCTTGGCCATCTTCAGATTGTCCTTGACGTTCCGAATCCACTCATCGGCCGCCAGAGGACCCTCAGAACCATCAAAATATGCGGGACCCAGCTCCCGAAATTGCTTCGCTCCTGGCTCAGAGCGAGGGGCATCCGGACGAGCCCGGGCAGCTCGAGCAAGTGGAGCGTTCTGGACTTGCAAAAGCACGCCCTGCTGCACTTGCATCATCTGGATCATCATCCGCATCATCTCACCGCTGGTGGGTTCCCGCTCAGGCTCCTCATCATGAGGGAGCGCACCACTACCCCCACCACGGGTGAAACGCCTTCTTGCCATCTAGTGACACGGAGAACAAATCAGATTAGACTCATAGCTTATGACTCGGACGTCGAACTTAATTTATTGGACATTCTAATATTATCATCGCTATTCCAAAGATCGCAGTTACAGAAGGAGACCTGCATGGGCCACCACTAAAACCTGTCACGACCCGCTTCCCTAAAATGGAGGCGAGACGTGAAAAGGTCCGCACGAGAGTGGAGCTGTGAAGCTCCAAACCCGATAAGTGTCCACAATACATAAACAGGTCCCTGTAACCACAACAGAATAACGATAATAACACAAGGAGAGACTGAAATAAAATTCCACATCTCACAAAATGTCCAACATCAAAAATAAGTTCAACATCCAGAAAAGCCACCAGGCTAAAAGAAAAGAGTCCAATGCCCAGAACAAGGCCAACAAAAGCAACGACAACAACAAGGTATAGATGCTACGCACCGATAACAAAACAACTGTCTAACAAAAGTAAAACACACGAAGACACTAGGACTGGTCCCCAGTGTCCACGTACTCCCCGTCAAACACAAGCTCGGGCTCGGCGTCAGCAAACACCTCGTCCTCAACGAGGTACTCGGGCTCAGGATCTAACATGTGTCACCCAAAAGAGTAAAGGGGCACATGTCAACAAGTCTAAAAAGACTTGGGCAAGGAAACTGAAAGTAAGGCAACTAGCAACCTAGCAGTTTAGTATGCATGACATGGCAGTTATAACATGAGTGCACAATTAAAACATGGCAAGACAATTTGTACAAGAGAACAATCATCGGGACAAGACAAGAGTAGCCAAGCTACTATCAATTCAATCAATTCACATTTTGTAGGTGTTTACGCCATTCGCTGAATGGCATAGCATTTCAGACCGATCGGCACTAAACACTACCCAATACTCACACGATATGGAGCCTGGGGTCCCCGCACATTGAGCTCAGCTAGTGAGCCTGAGGTTGCCCCGCACATTGAGCTCGCATTCTTAGTTCACAATTCAATACATCGAGCGTTGGGGTTTCCAACTCATTATGCTCGCTTCTGGTCACGAGCCAGGAACACTAGTATGGCGTAGGGAACACCTAGCCGGAGTACGCAATTCGGGCATTGGCTATCAACCAACACATGGCCCGCTTCTGGAACACAAGCCAGGAACATAACATTGTAGCGAAGCTACGCAATCACAGCAATACCTAAGAAATGCGAGATCATGATAATTTATTTGCGTACAGTTAATTGAATTAAACGTGACAGGCGAAATGCAATGACATGAACATATTCGCGTACCGTTAATTGAAAGTAAACGTGACATGGGAGTTGTGCAACATGCTAAAAGTCGGAACTAGCTTCGTTGTCAAGCTAGTTCCCCAATTTGCGCCTAGGCGAGTATCATTTCGTCGCCCAGCCTCTTTTACGCCTATAACAAGAAAATGGCCTAAAACATGGCCTAAACCCTAAGTGGCAAGTTTCACTTGCCTAGCACCGGGGATGACGACCACTTCGTCTCACGGATGCTAAGCTAAGGGGAAATCACTGTTATGGGGGAAACAAACACCAAACACATGAAATTAATTAGGGTTTTCATAAAATTATAAATAAGCTATGAAAACAACGGTAGATCGATTTCTTACCAAGAGAAGGCGGAAGAAACACCCCGGGGAACCCTAGGATCAGATCTGGAGAAGATTGGAGAAGTTTGGGGAAACTAGGGTTTTGGGGGATTTGGGGGTTTTGATGGGTTTTGATGGAGATTTGGGGAAGATGAGGGGTAGATAGAGTGAATGGATGGTTTGGATGATGGATTTAGGGATTGGAATGGAGAAATGGAGCTTGGAGGAAGATGGGGGCTGAAAGGGGAAGTTTTTAGGGTTTTGGGTCATGTTGGAGAAGAAGAAGTCGAATGGGTTGGGTTTAAATAGGATATGCTGGCGGCTGCCCAGAAATTAGGGTTTTAACACTGGTTAGTCGGTCAAAGAGCAACCACTGACCGACTAGTTTGGCAACTAGTCGGTCGGTCGACCAACACAGACCGACTAAGTGCAAACAGTAACTCCTGAACGAAAATAGGATTCTAGAGTTAGTCGGTCCATGAACAAGTACTGACCGACTAGTTTAGCATCTAGTCGGTCGATGAACGTTCTTAGACCGACTAAGAGTAAACAGTAACTGATACAAAAATAATATGATGAGTTAGTCGGTTCAAGAAGCATTTCTGACCGACTAGTTTGCAACCTAGTCGGTCAACCAACGTTCTTAGACCGACTAACGATAAACAGTAACTCCTGAGAAATTTAGAAAGCTAACTAGTCGGTCCAAGAAGGATTGCCGACCGACTGGATCGTCATCTAGTCGGTCGGTGGCCCTTCTTACACCGGCTAATGAGCACAGAAAAGTACCGATACGGAGCGCGGGGCCCCGGGATCGATTCCTAAGACTCCTAGGCTTGATCTAACAGTTAGATACGACCGTTATGAAGTCCGTCACGAGTGACTTACTTCGAAATCGACAATCCTAAGGAAGAAGCGAGAAAATACGACGAATCGATCGAAAATGAAAGCTACGGAGAAGAAAACCACACAAGAGGAGAAAATCCACCAAAACATATATTATATTATATAATAAATCCAGATACATGAAAAGCAGTCGTTACACATGTGGTCTTTGGGTCTCACATAATAGTAAACACAATTACTATTCTAACCCAATGGTCAAAATGCATACGTAGTATGAATATGTATTACAACATCACTCCTTTCCCAGGGAGCGTATGTCTTTAATGATGTTGTAAGGATGATGATCAGACACCACAATGTCTGACTTTGAGTCCCTTTTACTACTCAAATAATCTTCTGGACCCACATCCCGCATAAGACAGATAGGATTTAAGAATCCTCTTAGATCTTTTGTAAGCATCCATATGATGCAGATCTTTCATACGACCATTTTGTTTAAGTCATGACTCTAAATCATCCGTCTGACGATTTTGACTTTAAACAGGTCTCATCTTTATTTTATCCATCTAATATAATAAAGGCGGTTGCTCATGTGAGAGAGCCAACCTCAATCTGTCCGACATACTAGAAAATATAGCTGAGATTTTAAAATGTACACAAACATTTTCTAGAAACTCATATGCAATGTTGAAAAAGAACTTATTCTTTTATTAAATTTGATCTTTTACAGACATGGGAATTTACATTGGTACAACTCAGCTCTTACGTAACCCTTGAGATGATAAGTGTTTGTAAAATACATCTCTGGGGATTGCCTTCGTAAGCGGATCCGCTATCATCTCATGCGTAGATATGTACCTTATGTATACCTTCTTGGTCGTATCATAGTCTTTTGAAAATTTGTAGCGGATATCAATGTGTTTGGTCTTACAATGGAATTTTGGATCTTTGACATAGGCTATAGATGCTTGACTGTCACTGTGTATTGGTACAGCACCTGAGTTACTTGCATCAATTAGCCTGTCTAAGAATTTCCTAAGCCAAACAACCTCTTGGACTGCCATGCTAAATGCTACAAACTCGGCTTCCATAGTTGAAAGTGCGATGCAGGATTGTTTCTTGCTACTCCAGGATATTGCACCAGATCCGAGTAGAAAAACATATCCTGAGGTCGATCGTCGCTCATCGAGATCACCTGCCCAATCAGCATCAGTGTAGCCTTCGAGCATCAAGGCATCTCCTTGATAGCATAAAGCATAGTCCGCAGTTCCTTTAAGATACCGCATTATCCTCTTAACTGCTTTCCAGTGTACTTGCCCTGGATTGGATTGATAACGACTTACCATTCCAACGGCAAAACAGATGTCCGATCTTGTACACATCATAGCGTACATAAGACTACCAACTGCACTGGAATATGGAACTTTTTTCATATTTTCCTTTTCCTTTTGGTTCTTTGGACACGATTTCAGACATAAATTGTCGCATTTGCTTATAGGAGTGTCAATGGACTTGCAGTCCTGCATATTAAAACGTTCTAGAACCTTCTTTCTTTATATAAGTCTCTTGTGAAAGAGAAAGAAGTTTCTTCGAACGATTCCTTGAAATCTTAACTCCAAGGATATATGCGGCTTCTCCCATGTCTTTCATCTCAAAAACTGATGAAAGCCAAGCCTTGATATCCATCACAAAGCCCTTGTCATTTCCGGCTATTAAAATGTCATCTACGTATAGAGACATAATAACATACTTGCTTTTAATCCTCTTGATATATACACAGTTATCTTCATCAAGCATGGTAAAACCATTTGATAAGACAACTTCTTGAAATCGTATATACCATTGCCTCGAGGATTGTTTAAGACCATATATGGACTTACGAAGTTTACAAACCTTATGTTCGTTTCCTTCTTTTACAAACCATGTTGGTTGTTCCATATAGATCTCCTCGTCCAATTCTCCATTGAGAAAGGCATTCTATACATCCATCTGATGTAATTCGAGGTCTAAGCAAGCTACCATAGCCAGAATCAGGTGAATCGAGGTAAAACGAACAACAGGTGAGAAGGTCTCTTCGTAGTCTATCCCTTCCTGTTGCGTAAAACCTTTCACGACAAGGCGAGCTTTATATCTGTCTATAGAGCCATCAGCCTTATGCTTGATCTTAAGAACCCATTTGTTCCCAATAGCTCTACGTCCTCTGGGTAAGTCAACTAAGTCCCAGACTTGGTTAACTTTCATGGATTCCAACTCCTCCTTCATCGCTTCCATCCATTTGTCTTTTGCAGGGCATGATACGGCCTGTTTGAAAGTAACAGGATCGTCATCATCTTGTAGTAAAGTCATAAAGGTTTGCGGAAATTCATCCTCAAATCTTAGAGGAGCCAACCTTGTATGACTACTACGTCGTGTTTGAGATTCTTCAAGTCCTTGTTGACTCGAATTTAGATCAATTCTAATATCACTCCCACTTGGAATGTCGTTAGAAATGCTCCCACTTGGATCATTATTCCCGTATGGAATAGGATTCGCGTCATTCGTATCATCCATTGGTGAAGTTTGAAACGTATTTTCGTCTTCACCAAGAATTCTCCCACTCGAATGAGGTAATCCTTCTTGATCATTAATCTCAAATAGAGATAAGTCCTGACGTATCTCGCCCTGTCTTGGAAATTCGTTTTCCAAGAAAGTGACATCCCTCGACTCAAATTCAATTAGACCTCCATTGTCTTCCTGACCAATGAAAACATAACCTTTGGAGTTTTCTGCGTATCGTAAAAAGATACATTTCCTTCCCCGTGGCCCAAGTTTGCCATACTTATGGGAGGAAATATGTGCATAGGATGCACACCCCCAAGGTTTTAAAATGCTTAAGTCAGGAGACCTTTGGTTCCACAACTCATAAGGAGTGGAGCTAACTGATTTCGAGGGTACGCTGTTCAAGATGAAAGCAGCCGTCAATAATGCATCACCCCAAAAGGTGATTGGCAAGTTAGCTTGCGTCATCATTGAACGGACCATTTCCATCAAAGTCCTATTCCTCCTTTCAGCAACACCATTTTGTTGAGGAGTATAAGGCATAGTCACCTGATGAACTATGCCCTTTTCATCACAAAGTTCCTTAAAACTTGCGAATTGATATTCACTGCCTCTATCGGTTCACAAGACCTTAATCTTGCGATCTAATTGATTTTCCACCAAACTCACATAGTTTTTAAAGCAGGTTAATGCTTCACTTTTGTGGGATATCAAATAGATATGACCGAATCGGGTGAAGTCATCAATAAAAGTGATGAAATAGGACTTCCCACGTCTTGTCTTGACATTCATCGGACCACATATGTCCGAATGGATAAGCTGTAATGGAACCTCGGCCCTTGTGCCGGTTCCAAACGGCTTGCGACAAGATTTCCCTACAAGGCAATGTTCGCATGTTGACATATCAACCTTTGAAACATTGGATAGAAGGCCATGTTTGGCAATTCTATCCATACGCGTTGGTCCAATGTGACCAAGCCTTGCGTGCCAACAAATTATATCTGACTCATAAGTCGAAGAATTTGCAACAAGGAAATTTTCATTATTAAATGAGGAATCATACATTGTATTTAATACAATAAATCCTTTAAATACATACCCAGAACCAATTAGAGTATTATTACAAGACAAGTCCACTTTACAATTTTGAAAAAACCAGCTATAACCAAGACCCATTAACACGACCACAGATATAATATTCCTTCGAATATCCGGAGCGAAGAGGACATCATGTAGTAAGATAGTGCGGCCGTTGTCCAAGACAAGCTTGCAAGTCCCAACGCCTTTCACTTCAACACATGTGTTGTTTCCTACATATATCCACTTTGTTCCTTGGGGTATCCGGTGATACTCCACGAAGGACCGTCTGTCCCTTGCTATGTGGTCGGTGGCACCTGAATCAATTATCCAAAATGGATTAGATTCTACAAGAAATATAGAACTAGAAACACATATGTAACTAGTATTACAAGTTACCTTGTCACCTCCATCCGTACAAGAACGGGCATAGTGACCTACCTTGTTGCACTTGAAGTACTTGATCCTCTTCAAGTCTTTCTTCTTGTGCCATTTCTTGTTCCCACCCTTATGTTTAGGTTTCTTGGTAGACTCAGGTTGCTTATTACGTTCATTAGTAAACTTCGAACGATTTTTCCGTTTCTTTCCCCGTGTGAGGAACTAGCAACCATATGCACTTCTGCACTTGGCTTAGCAGCCGCAAGCCGCTCTTCCTCTAACTCGATGTGCTTAGAAACATCGCTGAAGTTCTTGATGCTCTCATTATGAGTGAGATGCATCTTCATTTGGTCCCACCCATTTGGTAGGGAACGTATGACTGCTTGGATTTGTTGTTCATCAGTGAGCACATGACCTGCATCCTTTAACTCTGAGATTAGATTCGCCATATGTCGCAGATGTTTCCCCATGGAATGATCTGGATGTTTCTTGTATGAATCAAATCTTATAGTTAAAGAACGAAGTTTGGACACCGAGGTGCCACCAAACTTCTCCTCAAGCTTGGACCATATGTCCATGGCTAGGTCATGCTCTCAGAAGATGCGCATTATGTCATCGGCCATACTGGATAATAACGTAATGCGAGCTATCTTGTTCTTCCGAGACCAAGCATCAAAAGCTTCCTTGTCTCGTTGGTGTTGGGCCGTAGTGCCCAACTCGGGTTCAATCATTTTGTTCTTGAGAGTTTCGAGCACATCTTGCTCCTCTAGAACATATTGTATCTTGATGGACCATAGTTTGTAATTATCGCCATTGAGTTTTTCACCTTTGTTCAACTCAGCGACGATGTTCTTAGCGGCAGAAGACATTTTAGCTTTAAAATGCTGCAAAAGACATGAAAAGAAGGTTCGATCAAAAACATTGCATTAATTTCATATACATAGTCATCATATTGTTACATTTTCATGATTCATTAGTCTCGGCCAGCGGATCGACCAGGGAAATGGCTAGTCCATGGTTCACTACCCCCAGATTGAGGTGAGGTGTCCCATAAACTAGTCCAAAAGACCACTGGTCGAATCATGATCCATAGAGATACTGAATCAATCGAATGTGAAATTTCAGACTAGTTTAATATCACTCCCACTTGGAAAAAATCCCACTTGGAATGATATTATTCTATTTGATAAGTTACTTTTGAAAAATATTGAAGATGTTGTTCTAGAATTGGAAAGGTCTCTACGATTACAATCACCATCTAGAACAACTTTCAATATTTCCCCCTCACTTATCAAACGATAGTACTCTTATAGTACTTTGCTGTGGAAAAGCGTTTTTGAAAAACGTATTTTGAAAACGTATTTTTCAAATGTATTTTGCAAACGTATTTTGCAGTATCTTGAAAACGTATTTTTCAAATGCATTTTGCAAACGTATTTTGCAGGGCCTACACCCCATTACAGAGTGACATAGCTGAAATATTTCGACAATTCCTTGGCCATTGCCGGGGTCGTGTCGTGGCCGTGCCAAGGCCGAATTCTTCTTCTTGAGGGGAGTTCTCTGCAAGCCACTGCCGCCGGCTCCCGTATGGATCCAAGCGCTTCCCCCCTACAGGAGAAGTTTGCCGCAGACAACTGCCGCCGGCTCCGTAGAGACCGGCCATGCAAGCCATCACCTCCGGTCATGCAAGCCCCCCCTTCACCCATCAAAATACAGGGCCAACCGGGGCTTGGCCCTGGCCGAGGCCAAGGGCCGGCAATGACCGTGGCCCTGGCCTCTGCCAGGGCCGGCCCTGGCCCTGGCAGCGGCTAGGCCCCTGGCCTGGCCCTGGCCCCCGGACAGGGCCGGCCAGGCCCTGGTCTGAGGCCAGGGCGCCGGCCCTGGCCGGGGGCCAGGGCCGGCAGGCCAGGGCCAGCCAGGCCCTGGCCTGGCCACGGCCAGGGCCCCTTGGCCCTAGCCGAGGCCGGCCTGGCCAGGGCCCCCTGGCCCTGGCCGGCCAGTGCCGGCTAGGCCCTGGCCGGGGCTGGCCAGGGCCGGCCATGGCCGGCCATGGCCATGGCCCTTTGGCCTTGGCCGGCCATGGCCCATATGGCCATGGCCGGCCACCCCCTTGCATGGGGTTGGCCGCACACCCCCGCCGGAGGGGTGGCCGTGGTTGTTATTGGCCGTAGCCAACCCCCTCCGCATGGGGAGGGGGATGCATTGCCTCCATAGCCCATATGGCCATGGTGATCATGCACCAAAATTGTCATCTTCTCCGTTGAGAATAACCACCATCGTCTTCTCCGATGAAGCACCCGTTCGTCGAGAAAACGGTTTTGCTTCAATGGCCGTGTGCCAAAAAATGAAGAGAACGCATTTTCAAGGCCGTAAACTTCACGCTCTACATGAAGAGAGTTCACATTCTCAATTGAATGGAGACTCAGCATCCATGAGGAGCGCGAGTTTGGCGAGATGAACGATAAGTTCTTCCCGTCACGGAGAGTTCCTGCCATATCCGTAATGACAGAAGACCCTAACGTGAAAAGAACAACTATTGCGTTCTCTCTGTCACGATGTGTTCCTACCATATCCGTAATGGAAGGAGACTCATTCGTGAAAGAGACAACGCCACGTTCATCGGTGAGACCGGGGCGATGGTTAGACCGGGGCGAACCCGTATGGCTCCGATACCAATGTAGAATCCTGTCAAAACACGGACGTTAGGATCGAATAATAAAGTAGAGACTTACGCTTGCGTATGCGGTACCGTAATCTCTGAACTTTGCCCTCGGATTCGCCACAACGGTCAGTACTTCGTCACGGAGGATCGAAGCAGCGTTTCACCGCCTAAATCTCTATTTAGAATAGGATTTTAATGGAAGGGAGAAGAAGAACACAAGTTGCCTTATGCAAACTTATGGCATGGTTAGATTGGTGTAAATGCCTTACCCTTGGGTCCTATTTATAGGCTTTAGGGGTAGTTATTGTAGGAAATAACTAAATATAAGCTTATTAGCCTATATTAGCACATTTACTTATCCTCTTCTTCATTCACTTATCAAGTGCCTTTATGCACTTATAAAGTGACTTTTTCCACTTATCGAGTGGTCCTTTTCACACGAGAAAAGGTTCCCTTCATGCACGCGACATTTGAGGTCCGTATACCCTCATACATCCCCTGTGTATTCATGTCGTCCATATCCAACACTCCCCTTATCCCCCCCCCACGCCGCCCTTCACTGCGGAGGGCGCCGCCGACGGCACCACCTCCGTCGACGGCGCCGCCGCCTACTAAGCCCCGCACACCCCCCCTCTCCCCCCCCTCTCCCCCCCTCTCCTGTTTTCGCCCCCCCCCCCCCCCCCCCACAGCCAAATTTCGGCAACGACCCCCCCTCCCAAACCCCCCCCCCCCCCCCCCGAACCACGCCCTAGGGCGCTGCTCGCTCCACACCACGCCCCGAGTCGATCGACTCGATCAGCATTCCTCCTTGAGTCGATTGACTCGGTCAGACAGCCATACACCAAGCGCTCCCTCTCCTGAGTGCATGACTTAAGCCAAGCTGTACCCAACTCGGCCCGAGTCACAGTGATTTCTCAATTATCGCTTTTCTATTCGATTTTCTGACGTTTTGATCGTTTCATTTGGTAGGTACTCTGTTCTTACGATAGTAGCAGTTGCGTGGATTAGCTTGGTGGATCTTTCACTCGTCCGCATCACCCGCACACTCCGTACACTCTTTCCTTGCTCTATTTTTCATACCGTATTATTTTTCTGCTCGCGTCGCCATGGTCTGCACTCGCAGATCGATCACACCCCCTGCTCGCGGGAAGAGACCGTCTTCTGGCGCGTCCTCTTCCCGTCCGATGCGACGTACATGCACCACTTCCACTACCACACCCCTTGTCACATCCACCATCCCTACCACTGCCACCACTACCACCACTACCATCCCCTCCACCACCACACCTATAGCATCACCTTCTATCCCCTCCACCACCGTTG